>OZ007555.1:35113582-35417986 GCA_963931855.1 Philhelius festivus
AAAATATAGCCACGCAAAGGCATTAAAGACGAAGATTTTTTTTACAAAATCCATAAATTTTTTTGGCTCGAATCGGGTTGATTTATATATCAATGGAAAGGTCTATTAATTCTCTATGCAACAGTGGAAGTTTTAGCCGCGTACGAGCTTTGGTTGCGGAAATATAGCCTTCCAAAGAGTTTTTGTCAGAGGTCAGAGATGCATTTTTAGATTCACTTTGGATGCAAATATTTTCACAACCAGACCTCATAGAATGATTTGGTTTTCAGTGGCAGAAAGCTCTTTAAAGGACGTATGAATTCTGAAAATACCACTTCTTTTCAAGGCTTGGTTGCGGAAATATCTCATCAGAACCAAATGAGGTGCTCGGTCAAAAAACAATCAAATGACTTTGAATTGCAATATTTCGAGAACCAGACCTCCGAGACGCTTCTGGATTTTTTTGTGGATAGCTGTGAGAAATCTAACTAAGTCGGTTTTTACCGCAACCTCCTACAAGGCTTAGGTTAGAAAATATAGCCACGCAAAGGCATTAAAGACGAAGATTTTTTTTGCAAAATCCATAAAATTTTTTTGGCTCGAATCGGGTTGATTTATATATCAATGGAAAGGTCTATTAATTCTCTATGCAACAGTGGAAGTTTTAGCCGCGTACGAGCTTTGGTTGCGGAAATATAACCTTCCAAAGAGTTTTTGTCAGAGGTCAGAGATGCATTTTTAGATTCACTTTGGATGCAAATATTTTCACAACCAGACCTCATAGAATGATTTGGTTTTCAGTGGCAGAAAGCTCTTTAAAGGAAGTATGAATTCTGAAAATACCACTTCTTTTCAAGGCTTGGTTGCGGAAATATCTCATCAGAACCAAATGAGGTGCTCGGTCAAAAAACAATCAAATGACTTTGAATTGCAATATTTCGAGAACCAGACCTCCGAGACGCTTCTGGATTTTTTTGTGGATAGCTGTGAGAAATCTAACTAAGTCGGTTTTTACCGCAACCTCCTACAAGGCTTAGGTTAGAAAATATAGCCACGCAAAGGCATTAAAGACGAAGATTTTTTTTGCAAAATCCATAAAATTTTTTTGGCTCGAATCGGGTTGATTTATATATCAATGGAAAGGTCTATTAATTCTCTATGCAACAGTGGAAGTTTTAGCCGCGTACGAGCTTTGGTTGCGGAAATATAGCCTTCCAAAGAGTTTTTGTCAGAGGTCAGAGATGCATTTTTAGATTCACTTTGGATGCAAATATTTTCACAACCAGACCTCATAGAATGATTTGGTTTTCAGTGGCAGAAAGCTCTTTAAAGGAAGTATGAATTCTGAAAATACCACTTCTTTTCAAGGCTTGGTTGCGGAAATATTTCATCAGAACCAAATGAGGTGCTCGGTCAAAAAACAATCAAATGACTTTGAATTGCAATATTTCGAGAACCAGACCTCCGAGACGCTTCTGGATTGTGGATAGCTGTGAAAAATCTAACTAAGTCGGTTTTTACCGCAACCTCCTACAAGGCTTAGGTTAGAAAATATAGCCACGCAAAGGCATTAAAGACGAAGATTTTTTTTTGCAAAATCCATAAAATTTTTTGGCTCGAATCGGGTTGATTTATATATCAATGGAAAGGTCTATTAATTCTCTATGCAACAGTGGAAGTTTTAGCCGCGTACGAGCTTTGGTTGCGGAAATATAGCCTTCCAAAGAGTTTTTGTCAGAGGTCAGAGATGCATTTTTAGATTCACTTT
Organism: Philhelius festivus; assembly: GCA_963931855.1. Lineage (NCBI taxonomy): Eukaryota > Metazoa > Arthropoda > Insecta > Diptera > Syrphidae > Philhelius > Philhelius festivus. Next base: position 35,115,330 of record OZ007555.1, read on the forward strand.
GGATGCAAATATTTTCACAACCAGACCTCATAGAATGATTTGGTTTTCAGTGGCAGAAAGCTCTTTAAAGGAAGTATGAATTCTGAAAATACCACTTCTTTTCAAGGCTTGGTTGCGGACATATCTCATCAGAACCAAATGAGGTGCTCGGTCAAAAAACAATCAAATGACTTTGAATTGCAATATTTCGAGAACCAGACCTCCGAGACGCTTCTGGATTTTTTTGTGGATAGCTGTGAGAAATCTAACTAAGTCGGTTTTTACCGCAACCTCCTACAAGGCTTAGGTTAGAAAATATAGCCACGCAAAGGCATTAAAGACGAAGATTTTTTTTGCAAAATCCATAAAATTTTTTTGGCTCGAATCGGGTTGATTTATATATCAATGGAAAGGTCTATTAATTCTCTATGCAACAGTGGAAGTTTTAGCCGCGTACGAGCTTTGGTTGCGGAAATATAGCCTTCCAAAGAGTTTTTGTCAGAGGTCAGAGATGCATTTTTAGATTCACTTTGGATGCAAATATTTTCACAACCAGACCTCATAGAATGATTTGGTTTTCAGTGGCAGAAAGCTCTTCAAAGGAAGTATGAATTCTGAAAATACCACTTCTTTTCAAGGCTTGGTTGCGGAAATATCTCATCAGAACCAAATGAGGTGCTCGGTCAAAAAACAATCAAATGACTTTGAATTGCAATATTTCGAGAACCAGACCTCCGAGACGCTTCTGGATTTTTTTGTGGATAGCTGTGAGAAATCTAACTAAGTCGGTTTTTACCGCAACCTCCTACAAGGCTTAGGTTAGAAAATATAGCCACGCAAAGGCATTAAAGACGAAGATTTTTTTTTGCAAAATCCATGAAATTTTTTTGGCTCGAATCAGGTTGATTTATATATCAATGGAAAGGTCTATTAATTCTCTATGCAACAGTGGAAGTTTTAGCCGCGTACGAGCTTTGGTTGCGGAAATATAGCCTTCCAAAGAGTTTTTGTCAGAGGTCAGAGATGCATTTTTAGATTCACTTTGGATGCAAATATTTTCACAACCAGACCTCATAGAATGATTTGGTTTTCAGTGGCAGAAAGCTCTTTAAAGGAAGTATGAATTCTGAAAATACCACTTCTTTTCAAGGCTTGGTTGCGGACATATCTCATCAGAACCAAATGAGGTGCTCGGTCAAAAAACAATCAAATGACTTTGAATTGCAATATTTCGAGAACCAGACCTCCGAGACGCTTCTGGATTTTTTTGTGGATAGCTGTGAGAAATCTAACTAAGTCGGTTTTTACCGCAACCTCCTACAAGGCTTAGGTTAGAAAATATAGCCACGCAAAGGCATTAAAGACGAAGATTTTTTTTGCAAAATCCATAAAATTTTTTTGGCTCGAATCGGGTTGATTTATATATCAATGGAAAGGTCTATTAATTCTCTATGCAACAGTGGAAGTTTTAGCCGCGTACGAGCTTTGGTTGCGGAAATATAGCCTTCCAAAGAGTTTTTGTCAGAGGTCAGAGATGCATTTTTAGATTCACTTTGGATGCAAATATTTTCACAACCAGACCTCATAGAATGATTTGGTTTTCAGTGGCAGAAAGCTCTTCAAAGGAAGTATGAATTCTGAAAATACCACTTCTTTTCAAGGCTTGGTTGCGGAAATATCTCATCAGAACCAAATGAGGTGCTCGGTCAAAAAACAATCAAATGACTTTGAATTGCAATATTTCGAGAACCAGACCTCCGAGACGCTTCTGGATTTTTTTGTGGATAGCTGTGAGAAATCTAACTAAGTCGGTTTTTACCGCAACCTCCTACAAGGCTTAGGTTAGAAAATATAGCCACGCAAAGGCATTAAAGACGAAGATTTTTTTTTGCAAAATCCATGAAATTTTTTTGGCTCGAATCAGGTTGATTTATATATCAATGGAAAGGTCTATTAATTCTCTATGCAACAGTGGAAGTTTTAGCCGCGTACGAGCTTTGGTTGCGGAAATATAGCCTTCCAAAGAGTTTTTGTCAGAGGTCAGAGATGCATTTTTAGATTCACTTTGGATGCAAATATTTTCACAACCAGACCTCATAGAATGATTTGGTTTTCAGTGGCAGAAAGCTCTTTAAAGGAAGTATGAATTCTGAAAATACCACTTCTTTTCAAGGCTTGGTTGCGGAAATATCTCATCAGAACCAAATGAGGTGCTCGGTCAAAAAACAATCAAATGACTTTGAATTGCAATATTTCGAGAACCAGACCTCCGAGACGCTTCTGGATTTTTTTGTGGATAGCTGTGAGAAATCTAACTAAGTCGGTTTTTACCGCAACCTCCTACAAGGCTTAGGTTAGAAAATATAGCCACGCAAAGGCATTAAAGACGAAGATTTTTTTTTGCAAAATCCACAAAATTTTTTTGGCTCGAATCGGGTTGATTTATATATCAATGGAAAGGTCTATTAATTCTCTATGCAACAGTGGAAGTTTTAGCCGCGTACGAGCTTTGGTTGCGGAAATATAGCCTTCCAAAGAGTTTTTGTCAGAGGTCAGAGATGCATTTTTAGATTCACTTTGGATGCAAATATTTTCACAACCAGACCTCATAGAATGATTTGGTTTTCAGTGGCAGAAAGCTCTTTAAAGGAAGTATTAATTCTGAAAATACCACTTCTTTTCAAGGCTTGGTTGCGGAAATATCTCATCAGAACCAAATGAGGTGCTCGGTCAAAAAACAATCAAATGACTTTGAATTGCAATATTTCGAGAACCAGACCTCCGAGACGCTTCTGGATTTTTTTGTGGATAGCTGTGAGAAATCTAACTAAGTCGGTTTTTACCGCAACCTCCTACAAGGCTTAGGTTAGAAAATATAGCCACGCAAAGGCATTAAAGACGAAGATTTTTTTTGCAAAATCCATAAAATTTTTTGCATTTTTAGATTCACTTTGGATGCAAATATTTTCACAACCAGACCTCATAGAATGATTTGGTTTTCAGTGGCAGAAAGCTCTTTAAAGGAAGTATGAATTCTGAAAATACCACTTCTTTTCAAGGCTTGGTTGCGGACATATCTCATCAGAACCAAATGAGGTGCTCGGTCAAAAAACAATCAAATGACTTTGAATTGCAATATTTCGAGAACCAGACCTCCGAGACGCTTCTGGATTTTTTTGTGGATAGCTGTGAGAAATCTAACTAAGTCGGTTTTTACCGCAACCTCCTACAAGGCTTAGGTTAGAAAATATAGCCACGCAAAGGCATTAAAGACGAAGATTTTTTTTGCAAAATCCATAAAATTTTTTTGGCTCGAATCGGGTTGATTTATATATCAATGGAAAGGTCTATTAATTCTCTATGCAACAGTGGAAGTTTTAGCCGCGTACGAGCTTTGGTTGCGGAAATATAGCCTTCCAAAGAGTTTTTGTCAGAGGTCAGAGATGCATTTTTAGATTCACTTTGGATGCAAATATTTTCACAACCAGACCTCATAGAATGATTTGGTTTTCAGTGGCAGAAAGCTCTTCAAAGGAAGTATGAATTCTGAAAATACCACTTCTTTTCAAGGCTTGGTTGCGGAAATATCTCATCAGAACCAAATGAGGTGCTCGGTCAAAAAACAATCAAATGACTTTGAATTGCAATATTTCGAGAACCAGACCTCCGAGACGCTTCTGGATTTTTTTGTGGATAGCTGTGAGAAATCTAACTAAGTCGGTTTTTACCGCAACCTCCTACAAGGCTTAGGTTAGAAAATATAGCCACGCAAAGGCATTAAAGACGAAGATTTTTTTTTGCAAAATCCACAAAATTTTTTTGGCTCGAATCGGGTTGATTTATATATCAATGGAAAGGTCTATTAATTCTCTATGCAACAGTGGAAGTTTTAGCCGCGTACGAGCTTTGGTTGCGGAAATATAGCCTTCCAAAGAGTTTTTGTCAGAGGTCAGAGATGCATTTTTAGATTCACTTTGGATGCAAATATTTTCACAACCAGACCTCATAGAATGATTTGGTTTTCAGTGGCAGAAAGCTCTTCAAAGGAAGTATGAATTCTGAAAATACCACTTCTTTTCAAGGCTTGGTTGCGGAAATATCTCATCAGAACCAAATGAGGTGCTCGGTCAAAAAACAATCAAATGACTTTGAATTGCAATATTTCGAGAACCAGACCTCCGAGACGCTTCTGGATTTTTTTGTGGATAGCTGTGAGAAATCTAACTAAGTCGGTTTTTACCGCAACCTCCTACAAGGCTTAGGTTAGAAAATATAGCCACGCAAAGGCATTAAAGACGAAGATTTTTTTTTGCAAAATCCATGAAATTTTTTTGGCTCGAATCAGGTTGATTTATATATCAATGGAAAGGTCTATTAATTCTCTATGCAACAGTGGAAGTTTTAGCCGCGTACGAGCTTTGGTTGCGGAAATATAGCCTTCCAAAGAGTTTTTGTCAGAGGTCAGAGATGCATTTTTAGATTCACTTTGGATGCAAATATTTTCACAACCAGACCTCATAGAATGATTTGGTTTTCAGTGGCAGAAAGCTCTTTAAAGGAAGTATGAATTCTGAAAATACCACTTCTTTTCAAGGCTTGGTTGCGGAAATATCTCATCAGAACCAAATGAGGTGCTCGGTCAAAAAACAATCAAATGACTTTGAATTGCAATATTTCGAGAACCAGACCTCCGAGACGCTTCTGGATTTTTTTGTGGATAGCTGTGAGAAATCTAACTAAGTCGGTTTTTACCGCAACCTCCTACAAGGCTTAGGTTAGAAAATATAGCCACGCAAAGGCATTAAAGACGAAGATTTTTTTTTGCAAAATCCACAAAATTTTTTTGGCTCGAATCGGGTTGATTTATATATCAATGGAAAGGTCTATTAATTCTCTATGCAACAGTGGAAGTTTTAGCCGCGTACGAGCTTTGGTTGCGGAAATATAGCCTTCCAAAGAGTTTTTGTCAGAGGTCAGAGATGCATTTTTAGATTCACTTTGGATGCAAATATTTTCACAACCAGACCTCATAGAATGATTTGGTTTTCAGTGGCAGAAAGCTCTTTAAAGGAAGTATTAATTCTGAAAATACCACTTCTTTTCAAGGCTTGGTTGCGGAAATATCTCATCAGAACCAAATGAGGTGCTCGGTCAAAAAACAATCAAATGACTTTGAATTGCAATATTTCGAGAACCAGACCTCCGAGACGCTTCTGGATTTTTTTGTGGATAGCTGTGAGAAATCTAACTAAGCCGCTTTTTACCGCAACCTCCTACAAGGCTTAGGTTAGAAAATATAGCCACGCAAAGGCATTAAAGACGAAGATTTTTTTTGCAAAATCCATAAAATTTTTTGGCTCGAATCGGGTTGATTTATATATCAATGGAAAGGTCTATTAATTCTCTATGCAACAGTGGAAGTTTTAGCCGCGTACGAGCTTTGGTTGCGGAAATATAGCCTTCCAAAGAGTTTTTGTCAGAGGTCAGAGATGCATTTTTAGATTCACTTTGGATGCAAATATTTTCACAACCAGACCTCATAGAATGATTTGGTTTTCAGTGGCAGAAAGCTCTTTAAAGGAAGTATGAATTCTGAAAATACCACTTCTTTTCAAGGCTTGGTTGCGGAAATATCTCATCAGAACCAAATGAGGTGCTCGGTCAAAAAACAATCAAGTGACTTTGAATTGCAATATTTCGAGAACCAGACCTCCGAGACGCTTCTGGATTTTTTTGTGGATAGCTGTGAGAAATCTAACTAAGCCGGTTTTTACCGCAACCTCCTACAAGGCTTAGGTTAGAAAATATAGCCACGCAAAGGCATTAAAGACGAAGATTTTTTTTGCAAAATCCATAAAATTTTTTGGCTCGAATCGGGTTGATTTATATATCAATGGAAAGGTCTATTAATTCTCTATGCAACAGTGGAAGTTTTAGCCGCGTACGAGCTTTGGTTGCGGAAATATAGCCTTCCAAAGAGTTTTTGTCAGAGGTCAGAGATGCATTTTTAGATTCACTTTGGATGCAAATATTTTCACAACCAGACCTCATAGAATGATTTGGTTTTCAGTGGCAGAAAGCTCTTTAAAGGAAGTATGAATTCTGAAAATACCACTTCTTTTCAAGGCTTGGTTGCGGAAATATCTCATCAGAACCAAATGAGGTGCTCGGTCAAAAAACAATCAAATGACTTTGAATTGCAATATTTCGAGAACCAGACCTCCGAGACGCTTCTGGATTTTTTTGTGGATAGCTGTGAGAAATCTAACTAAGTCGGTTTTTACCGCAACCTCCTACAAGGCTTAGGTTAGAAAATATAGCCACGCAAAGGCATTAAAGACGAAGATTTTTTTTTGCAAAATCCATAAAATTTTTTGGCTCGAATCGGGTTGATTTATATATCAATGGAAAGGTCTATTAATTCTCTATGCAACAGTGGAAGTTTTAGCCGCGTACGAGCTTTGGTTGCGGAAATATAGCCTTCCAAAGAGTTTTTGTCAGAGGTCAGAGATGCATTTTTAGATTCACTTTGGATGCAAATATTTTCACAACCAGACCTCATAGAATGATTTGTGTTAAAAGTTCCTTGGTTTTAAATAAAATCAGCAGCAGAAGTTCAGTAACAAATAGTAATAATGTTTATTGAACAATTTATCAGAAGGGAATGATATACAATTCTAGAATGAAAAATTATGATATGACAAATTAATATGCTAAGTTACTACATAAGATATTAAAAACAGGTAGGTATTACTTTTTTATCTCAACACTCCCACTAAAAGTATACTAAGACTTAATAAACTTATGATTTTGCTGCGTTGTTCTTTTCGTCTAATTAAATTTCATTCTTCTTCTTTATATTAATCATATTTCTTTGAATTTCAAAAGTTGATTTTGGTAGTGGCTTGGTTAAAAAATCCGCTTGTTGATCTTTTGAAGAAACATGTTGCAAAATAAATTCCTTGTTGTTATATTTGTCCCGAATAAAGTGGTAACGAACATCTATGTGCTTACTCCTTTGATGAAATTCCGGGTTTTTGATTAATTTTATTGCACTCATGTTGTCAACATTCAAAGTAATTTGCAATTCATTAAAATTTGGTAGGTCATTTAGTAAGGTTTTAACCCACATGATTTCCTTTACTGCTTCACTTGCTGCAACGTACTCAGCTTCAGTGGATGATAATGTTACTACTTTTTGCTTTGTAGACTTCCAAGCAATTGTAGAATCACCGAGTTTTATAAGAATACCAGTTGTGGACTTTCTGGATTCAACATCTCCTGCGTAGTCAGAGTCACTAAAAGTTTGAAGATGACATTCTTGTCTGAATGGAAAGTATAGTCCGTGATCTAATGTTCCTTTCAAATACTTTAAAATACGTTTGACGGCATTCCAATGTATTTTCTTTGGATGTTCCATGTATTGACTGGCGTTGTTGACTGAAAATGTTATATCTGGTCGAGTAGCTATGGACAAGTACATAAGACTGCCTATTGCTTGACGATAGGGCGTATTTGATGTATCTTGTTCATTATTTCCATGAATATCTGCACACATTTGGTGATGAGGATCTGCTGGAATCGCAACTGAATTTACATCCTCCATTCTGAATCTTTTGAGAATCATTTTTGCGTATGCCTCTTGATGAACGAAAATAGAACCATCTTTCATTCTTTCGATTTGTAACCCTAGATATGTTTGAAGTGGTCCTGATGTTATGTCAAATTCTGCATTTAGTTTTGAAATTAACGTTTCTGCCGTAGAAAGATTTGTTGCAGCAATTAATCCATCGTCGATATGTATTGTTAATAAAATTGAATCGTCTTTTTGGCCATTTGTAAAAACGCATGCATCTGAACTAGTTGGATAGAGCCCTAGTTTCTTCAATACTGTAGTAAATCTTAAATTCCAACATCTGGATGCTTGTTTCAGACCATACAGACTCTTGTTTAGCTTGCATACTTTGTTAGATCCATCTTCATAGCCCATGGGTTGCTTCATGTAAATGGTTTCTTCTATTTTTCCATGAAGGAACGCTGTTTTCACATCGAATTGACGAAGAAACATCTTTTGTGATGCCGCAATGGACAAAATTATTCGAATAGAATCAAATCTAGTGACAGGACTGAAGGTCTCGTGATAGTCGATTCCTGCTATTTGTTTGAAGCCCCTAGCTACCAATCTAGCTTTGAATCGCTCCACGCTGCCATCATTATTCTTCTTGAGTTTATAAGTCCAACGATTATCAATAACTTGTTGACCTTTAGATAAATTTACTAATGTCCAAGTATCGTTCCTTTTCAATGATTCTATTTCATCATCCATGGCTTCTTTCCATTTGATCGCTTCAGTGCATGTCATCGCTTCTTCGTATGTTTCTGGTTCAATTTGGTCTGCAAAAGCAGTATTTGCATCAAAGTATCTGTCGGGTGGCTTGATTGTAGTCCGGTTTCTCAGTATGCGATTCTTACTGCATTCTGCACTATCAATATGTTGTGGTTGTTCTAAAATCTGTTCCGAGTTGGAAATAATTTGAGGTTGATGACTGTTTCTTTGATCATCGATGATTTCTGATGCTGTAGCATTATTGAAGTTATGTCGTATTTGATCTTGATTTTGCTGCCTGTTTTTGTTGTTTGCTGGTAAAATAAAAGTAACTTCGGTTGGCGATTCTGGGACAACTTCCTTTGAATAATCTTTGTACATTTTACCGGTGAATACAACGTCTCTGTAAATTTTTACCTCATTTCTCGCTGGAATCCAAACACGGTAGCCTTTTGTATTTTCGTCATGACCAATAAAATACCCTTGTTCTGCTTTCGGATCCCATTTTCGTCTTTTTTCTCTTGGAATGTGTACATAGACTCCTTCGCCAAAGATTTTCAAGTTGTTAAGACAAAATTTACTACCAAGCCAAAGCTCGCACGGTGTTAGCTCCTTTAAACTACTTGATCCTGTACGGTTTAGTGTGTAGGTTGCATAATTTGTTGCTTGTAGTGAGGTCCGAGCCATCTCAACAACAGTTCGATTTTCACGTTCAATTGCGCCGTTCTGTTCCGGGGTATATGGAACAGACTTTTGATGAATGATTCCATACCGATGAGTGAGGTTACTGACTTCTTGATTGGTGAATTCCAATCCATTATCTGTTCTGAGAATTTTCACCCCCTTCTCTAAGTGTTTAGCGGTTTTCTTAATAAAATCCTCTAGACAACGTGAGGTATCAGATTTATGTTTAATGAAGTAGATGCTTCTCCAATGGCTGAAGTCATCTTTTAAAAGCAGAAAATATCTTGCTCCACCCAAAGAATATTCTTGCATTGGTCCACACAAATCAGCATGTACTAATTCGGCATTTCGTTCAGATTTTGAAACGCTCTTTGAGAATGGAAGTCTATGCATTTTTCCTTTCAAGCAATCTTCACAGTGAAACTTCTCGACGTTCTCAAACATAATTGCTGATTCTTTAAGTATTTTCTTAACGTGCGCAATATTCTGATGACCCATTCGTTTGTGCCAGTCATGGAGTGAGCATTTGGTGGCAACATTTGCTATTGTTCCTTCATTCTTTTTGACCTTGAACTGCATTTTGAAAAGTTTGTTAAGCCTTTCTCCCACTGCAACTATACTACCGTTCTTGAGTAATCTACACACTTTGTTGTCCGATTCATGTGTTATTCCCTTGTCCAGTACAGCGCCAAGAGAGAAAAGATTATAGTTGATATCCGGAACGAATAGAACATCAGTCATGTGTTTAGGTTTCCAATCTTTTCCGTCGAATGCCAGTATGTGAATTTCACCTGCACCAACTGCTTGTATATTGTTACCATCACCTATTCTAACTAATTTGGGTACTTCAAACGTCTTGAATGTGGAAAACCATTCTCTTCGATGTGACATGTGGTCGGTCGCACCTGAGTCCAAGTACCATTCATCGCCGATTGAGTCTGTATCTTGCGCTACGGATAAAGCCTCTCCTATGAAAGCATCGCCTTTCTCTGATGAACATTTCGAGTTTGCGGCTTTGCGTTTTCTACAATCCCTAATCCAATGGCCCGGCTTGTGACAGAAATGACATACGCCTGGTTTATCGCATTTCTTGCTATGAAATCTTTCAGAATGCTTTCCTACTTTGAAAGCTGCTTTTTCAGTAGGTTCACTCATGCCGATTCTGGTTTCTTCCACCGTGAGTCGAGCGACTAAATTCGTGAGCGTTCGGTCGTTAGAACTTGTTGATTCCCATGCACTAATAAAATGTTTGTATGACGGTGGCAATGTCATTAACAGCTTAGTTATGACCATTTGATCAGAAATTTTCTCACCAAGAGTTTGCAAGCGATGAGAAAGATCCTCAAGTCTGGCTACATGCGTGGCAATATCATCATTGTGATTCTTTTGGTAACTATACCATTGTTGCAGGAGCATGTGGATACTAGTTTCGGATTTTTGCTCATATACGGAACATAGTTTGTCCCACATCGACTTCGATGAATCGCAGTTGATGATATGTAATAGGGGTTTCTCGTCCACTGATGTCGCTATGACTCGCTGCGCTATATTATCCTTTGTTATCCATTTCGATCTTTCGTTTTCATCGTCGCCTGTTGGTAGTTCAGTTGTCCCATTAACTACATCCCATGAACCATTCGATAGGAGTGTAATGCGTATTTGGAATTTCCAAACTGACCAATTTTCGATTCCCTTCAGCTTAGTTACTCGTACAATTTCGGTTTCCATTTGTTTCTCTTTTGCTCGGGGCTGGAAAGAAAACTTACTTTTGCCTTATCTGTATGCTTCACTGATTAATTTGAAATATTAAGAAGTATCGTTCCTGGGCCCATAACCTGTTAAAAGTTCCTTGGTTTTAAATAAAATCAGCAGCAGAAGTTCAGTAACAAATAGTAATAATGTTTATTGAACAATTTATCAGAAGGGAATGATATACAATTCTAGAATGAAAAATTATGATATGACAAATTAATATGCTAAGTTACTACATAAGATATTAAAAACAGGTAGGTATTACTTTTTTATCTCAACAATTTGGTTTTCAGTGGCAGAAAGCTCTTTAAAGGAAGTATGAATTCTGAAAATACCACTTCTTTTCAAGGCTTGGTTGCGGACATATCTCATCAGAACCAAATGAGGTGCTCGGTCAAAAAACAATCAAATGACTTTGAATTGCAATATTTCGAGAACCAGACCTCCGAGACGCTTCTGGATTTTTTTGTGGATAGCTGTGAGAAATCTAACTAAGTCGGTTTTTACCGCAACCTCCTACAAGGCTTAGGTTAGAAAATATAGCCACGCAAAGGCATTAAAGACGAAGATTTTTTTTTGCAAAATCCATAAAAATTTTTTGGCTCGAATCGGGTTGATTTATATATCAATGGAAAGGTCTATTAATTCTCTATGCAACAGTGGAAGTTTTAGCCGCGTACGAGCTTTGGTTGCGGAAATATAGCCTTCCAAAGAGTTTTTGTCAGAGGTCAGAGATGCATTTTTAGATTCACTTTGGATGCAAATATTTTCACAACCAGACCTCATAGAATGATTTGGTTTTCAGTGGCAGAAAGCTCTTTAAAGGAAGTATTAATTCTGAAAATACCACGTCTTTTCAAGGCTTGGTTGCGGAAATATCTCATCAGAACCAAATGAGGTGCTCGGTCAAAAAACAATCAAATGACTTTGAATTGCAATATTTCGAGAACCAGACCTCCGAGACGCTTCTGGATTTTTTTGTGGATAGCTGTGAGAAATCTAACTAAGTCGGTTTTTACCGCAACCTCCTACAAGGCTTAGGTTAGAAAATATAGCCACGCAAAGGCATTAAAGACGAAGATTTTTTTTGCAAAATCCATAAAATTTTTTTGGCTCGAATCGGGTTGATTTATATATCAATGGAAAGGTCTATTAATTCTCTATGCAACAGTGGAAGTTTTAGCCGCGTACGAGCTTTGGTTGCGGAAATATAGCCTTCCAAAGAGTTTTTGTCAGAGGTCAGAGATGCATTTTTAGATTCACTTTGGATGCAAATATTTTCACAACCAGACCTCATAGAATGATTTGGTTTTCAGTGGCAGAAAGCTCTTTAAAGGAAGTATGAATTCTGAAAATACCACTTCTTTTCAAGGCTTGGTTGCGGAAATATCTCATCAGAACCAAATGAGGTGCTCGGTCAAAAAACAATCAAATGACTTTGAATTGCAATATTTCGAGAACCAGACCTCCGAGACGCTTCTGGATTTTTTTGTGGATAGCTGTGAGAAATCTAACTAAGTCGGTTTTTACCGCAACCTCCTACAAGGCTTAGGTTAGAAAATATAGCCACGCAAAGGCATTAAAGACGAAGATTTTTTTTGCAAAATCCATAAAATTTTTTTGGCTCGAATCGGGTTGATTTATATATCAATGGAAAGGTCTATTAATTCTCTATGCAACAGTGGAAGTTTTAGCCGCGTACGAGCTTTGGTTGCGGAAATATAGCCTTCCAAAGAGTTTTTGTCAGAGGTCAGAGATGCATTTTTAGATTCACTTTGGATGCAAATATTTTCACAACCAGACCTCATAGAATGATTTGGTTTTCAGTGGCAGAAAGCTCTTTAAAGGAAGTATTAATTCTGAAAATACCACTTCTTTTCAAGGCTTGGTTGAGGAAATATCTCATCAGAACCAAATGAGGTGCTCGGTCAAAAAACAATCAAATGACTTTGAATTGCAATATTTCGAGAACCAGACCTCCGAGACGCTTCTGGATTTTTTTGTGGATAGCTGTGAGAAATCTAACTAAGTCGGTTTTTACCGCAACCTCCTACAAGGCTTAGGTTAGAAAATATAGCCACGCAAAGGCATTAAAGACGAAGATTTTTTTTTGCAAAATCCATAAAATTTTTTTGGCTCGAATCGGGTTGATTTATATATCAATGGAAAGGTCTATTAATTCTCTATGCAACAGTGGAAGTTTTAGCCGCGTACGAGCTTTGGTTGCGGAAATATAACCTTCCAAAGAGTTTTTGTCAGAGGTCAGAGATGCATTTTTAGATTCACTTTGGATGCAAATATTTTCACAACCAGACCTCATAGAATGATTTGGTTTTCAGTGGCAGAAAGCTCTTTAAAGGAAGTATGAATTCTGAAAATACCACTTCTTTTCAAGGCTTGGTTGCGGACATATCTCATCAGAACCAAATGAGGTGCTCGGTCAAAAAACAATCAAATGACTTTGAATTGCAATATTTCGAGAACCAGACCTCCGAGACGCTTCTGGATTTTTTTGTGGATAGCTGTGAGAAATCTAACTAAGTCGGTTTTTACCGCAACCTCCTAGAAGGCTTAGGTTAGAAAATATAGCCACGCAAAGGCATTAAAGACGAAGATTTTTTTTTGCAAAATCCATAAAATTTTTTTGGCTCGAATCGGGTTGATTTATATATCAATGGAAAGGTCTATTAATTCTCTATGCAACAGTGGAAGTTTTAGCCGCGTACGAGCTTTGGTTGCGGAAATATAGCCTTCCAAAGAGTTTTTGTCAGAGGTCAGAGATGCATTTTTAGATTCACTTTGGATGCAAATATTTTCACAACCAGACCTCATAGAATGATTTGGTTTTCAGTGGCAGAAAGATCTTTAAAGGAAGTATGAATTCTGAAAATACCACTTCTTTTCAAGGCTTGGTTGCGGAAATATCTCATCAGAACCAAATGAGGTGCTCGGTCAAAAAACAATCAAATGACTTTGAATTGCAATATTTCGAGAACCAGACCTCCGAGACGCTTCTGGATTTTTTTGTGGATAGCTGTGAGAAATCTAACTAAGTCGGTTTTTACCGCAACCTCCTACAAGGCTTAGGTTAGAAAATATAGCCACGCAAAGGCATTAAAGACGAAGATTTTTTTTGCAAAATCCATAAAATTTTTTTGGCTCGAATCGGGTTGATTTATATATCAATGGAAAGGTCTATTAATTCTCTATGCAACAGTGGAAGTTTTAGCCGCGTACGAGCTTTGGTTGCGGAAATATAACCTTCCAAAGAGTTTTTGTCAGAGGTCAGAGATGCATTTTTAGATTCACTTTGGATGCAAATATTTTCACAACCAGACCTCATAGAATGATTTGGTTTTCAGTGGCAGAAAGCTCTTTAAAGGAAGTATGAATTCTGAAAATACCACTTCTTTTCAAGGCTTGGTTGCGGACATATCTCATCAGAACCAAATGAGGTGCTCGGTCAAAAAACAATCAAATGACTTTGAATTGCAATATTTCGAGAACCAGACCTCCGAGACGCTTCTGGATTTTTTTGTGGATAGCTGTGAGAAATCTAACTAAGTCGGTTTTTACCGCAACCTCCTACAAGGCTTAGGTTAGAAAATATAGCCACGCAAAGGCATTAAAGACGAAGATTTTTTTTTGCAAAATCCATAAAAATTTTTTGGCTCGAATCGGGTTGATTTATATATCAATGGAAAGGTCTATTAATTCTCTATGCAACAGTGGAAGTTTTAGCCGCGTACGAGCTTTGGTTGCGGAAATATAGCCTTCCAAAGAGTTTTTGTCAGAGGTCAGAGATGCATTTTTAGATTCACTTTGGATGCAAATATTTTCACAACCAGACCTCATAGAATGATTTGGTTTTCAGTGGCAGAAAGCTCTTTAAAGGAAGTATTAATTCTGAAAATACCACTTCTTTTCAAGGCTTGGTTGAGGAAATATCTCATCAGAACCAAATGAGGTGCTCGGTCAAAAAACAATCAAATGACTTTGAATTGCAATATTTCGAGAACCAGACCTCCGAGACGCTTCTGGATTTTTTTGTGGATAGCTGTGAGAAATCTAACTAAGTCGGTTTTTACCGCAACCTCCTACAAGGCTTAGGTTAGAAAATATAGCCACGCAAAGGCATTAAAGACGAAGATTTTTTTTTGCAAAATCCATAAAAATTTTTTGGCTCGAATCGGGTTGATTTATATATCAATGGAAAGGTCTATTAATTCTCTATGCAACAGTGGAAGTTTTAGCCGCGTACGAGCTTTGGTTGCGGAAATATAGCCTTCCAAAGAGTTTTTGTCAGAGGTCAGAGATGCATTTTTAGATTCACTTTGGATGCAAATATTTTCACAACCAGACCTCATAGAATGATTTGGTTTTCAGTGGCAGAAAGCTCTTTAAAGGAAGTATTAATTCTGAAAATACCACTTCTTTTCAAGGCTTGGTTGAGGAAATATCTCATCAGAACCAAATGAGGTGCTCGGTCAAAAAACAATCAAATGACTTTGAATTGCAATATTTCGAGAACCAGACCTCCGAGACGCTTCTGGATTTTTTTGTGGATAGCTGTGAGAAATCTAACTAAGTCGGTTTTTACCGCAACCTCCTACAAGGCTTAGGTTAGAAAATATAGCCACGCAAAGGCATTAAAGACGAAGATTTTTTTTGCAAAATCCATAAAATTTTTTTGGCTCGAATCGGGTTGATTTATATATCAATGGAAAGGTCTATTAATTCTCTATGCAACAGTGGAAGTTTTAGCCGCGTACGAGCTTTGGTTGCGGAAATATAACCTTCCAAAGAGTTTTTGTCAGAGGTCAGAGATGCATTTTTAGATTCACTTTGGATGCAAATATTTTCACAACCAGACCTCATAGAATGATTTGGTTTTCAGTGGCAGAAAGCTCTTTAAAGGAAGTATGAATTCTGAAAATACCACTTCTTTTCAAGGCTTGGTTGCGGACATATCTCATCAGAACCAAATGAGGTGCTCGGTCAAAAAACAATCAAATGACTTTGAATTGCAATATTTCGAGAACCAGACCTCCGAGACGCTTCTGGCATTAAAGACGAAGATTTTTTTTGCAAAATCCATAAAATTTTTTTGGCTCGAATCGGGTTGATTTATATATCAATGGAAAGGTCTATTAATTCTCTATGCAACAGTGGAAGTTTTAGCCGCGTACGAGCTTTGGTTGCGGAAATATAACCTTCCAAAGAGTTTTTGTCAGAGGTCAGAGATGCATTTTTAGATTCACTTTGGATGCAAATATTTTCACAACCAGACCTCATAGAATGATTTGGTTTTCAGTGGCAGAAAGCTCTTTAAAGGAAGTATGAATTCTGAAAATACCACTTCTTTTCAAGGCTTGGTTGCGGACATATCTCATCAGAACCAAATGAGGTGCTCGGTCAAAAAACAATCAAATGACTTTGAATTGCAATATTTCGAGAACCAGACCTCCGAGACGCTTCTGGATTTTTTTGTGGATAGCTGTGAGAAATCTAACTAAGTCGGTTTTTACCGCAACCTCCTACAAGGCTTAGGTTAGAAAATATAGCCACGCAAAGGCATTAAAGACGAAGATTTTTTTTTGCAAAATCCATAAAAATTTTTTGGCTCGAATCGGGTTGATTTATATATCAATGGAAAGGTCTATTAATTCTCTATGCAACAGTGGAAGTTTTAGCCGCGTACGAGCTTTGGTTGCGGAAATATAGCCTTCCAAAGAGTTTTTGTCAGAGGTCAGAGATGCATTTTTAGATTCACTTTGGATGCAAATATTTTCACAACCAGACCTCATAGAATGATTTGGTTTTCAGTGGCAGAAAGCTCTTTAAAGGAAGTATTAATTCTGAAAATACCACTTCTTTTCAAGGCTTGGTTGAGGAAATATCTCATCAGAACCAAATGAGGTGCTCGGTCAAAAAACAATCAAATGACTTTGAATTGCAATATTTCGAGAACCAGACCTCCGAGACGCTTCTGGATTTTTTTGTGGATAGCTGTGAGAAATCTAACTAAGTCGGTTTTTACCGCAACCTCCTACAAGGCTTAGGTTAGAAAATATAGCCACGCAAAGGCATTAAAGACGAAGATTTTTTTTGCAAAATCCATAAAATTTTTTTGGCTCGAATCGGGTTGATTTATATATCAATGGAAAGGTCTATTAATTCTCTATGCAACAGTGGAAGTTTTAGCCGCGTACGAGCTTTGGTTGCGGAAATATAACCTTCCAAAGAGTTTTTGTCAGAGGTCAGAGATGCATTTTTAGATTCACTTTGGATGCAAATATTTTCACAACCAGACCTCATAGAATGATTTGGTTTTCAGTGGCAGAAAGCTCTTTAAAGGAAGTATGAATTCTGAAAATACCACTTCTTTTCAAGGCTTGGTTGCGGACATATCTCATCAGAACCAAATGAGGTGCTCGGTCAAAAAACAATCAAATGACTTTGAATTGCAATATTTCGAGAACCAGACCTCCGAGACGCTTCTGGATTTTTTTGTGGATAGCTGTGAGAAATCTAACTAAGTCGGTTTTTACCGCAACCTCCTACAAGGCTTAGGTTAGAAAATATAGCCACGCAAAGGCATTAAAGACGAAGATTTTTTTTGCAAAATCCATAAAATTTTTTTGGCTCGAATCGGGTTGATTTATATATCAATGGAAAGGTCTATTAATTCTCTATGCAACAGTGGAAGTTTTAGCCGCGTACGAGCTTTGGTTGCGGAAATATAGCCTTCCAAAGAGTTTTTGTCAGAGGTCAGAGATGCATTTTTAGATTCACTTTGGATGCAAATATTTTCACAACCAGACCTCATAGAATGATTTGGTTTTCAGTGGCAGAAAGCTCTTCAAAGGAAGTATGAATTCTGAAAATACCACTTCTTTTCAAGGCTTGGTTGCGGAAATATCTCATCAGAACCAAATGAGGTGCTCGGTCAAAAAACAATCAAATGACTTTGAATTGCAATATTTCGAGAACCAGACCTCCGAGACGCTTCTGGATTTTTTTGTGGATAGCTGTGAGAAATCTAACTAAGTCGGTTTTTACCGCAACCTCCTACAAGGCTTAGGTTAGAAAATATAGCCACGCAAAGGCATTAAAGACGAAGATTTTTTTTTGCAAAATCCATAAAATTTTTTTGGCTCGAATCGGGTTGATTTATATATCAATGGAAAGGTCTATTAATTCTCTATGCAACAGTGGAAGTTTTAGCCGCGTACGAGCTTTGGTTGCGGAAATATAGCCTTCCAAAGAGTTTTTGTCAGAGGTCAGAGATGCATTTTTAGATTCACTTTGGATGCAAATATTTTCACAACCAGACCTCATAGAGTGATTTGGTTTTCAGTGGCAGAAAGCTCTTTAAAGGAAGTATGAATTCTGAAAATACCACTTCTTTTCAAGGCTTGGTTGCGGAAATATCTCATCAGAACCAAATGAGGTGCTCGGTCAAAAAACAATCAAATGACTTTGAATTGCAATATTTCGAGAACCAGACCTCCGAGACGCTTCTGGATTTTTTTGTGGATAGCTGTGAGAAATCTAACTAAGTCGGTTTTTACCGCAACCTCCTACAAGGCTTAGGTTAGAAAATATAGCCACGCAAAGGCATTAAAGACGAAGATTTTTTTTTGCAAAATCCATAAAATTTTTTTGGCTCGAATCGGGTTGATTTATATATCAATGGAAAGGTCTATTAATTCTCTATGCAACAGTGGAAGTTTTAGCCGCGTACGAGCTTTGGTTGCGGAAATATAGCCTTCCAAAGAGTTTTTGTCAGAGGTCAGAGATGCATTTTTAGATTCACTTTGGATGCAAATATTTTCACAACCAGACCTCATAGAATGATTTGGTTTTCAGTGGCAGAAAGCTCTTTAAAGGAAGTATGAATTCTGAAAATACCACTTCTTTTCAAGGCTTGGTTGCGGACATATCTCATCAGAACCAAATGAGGTGCTCGGTCAAAAAACAATCAAATGACTTTGAATTGCAATATTTCGAGAACCAGACCTCCGAGACGCTTCTGGATTTTTTTGTGGATAGCTGTGAGAAATCTAACTAAGTCGGTTTTTACCGCAACCTCCTATAAGGCTTAGGTTAGAAAATATAGCCACGCAAAGGCATTAAAGACGAAGATTTTTTTTGCAAAATCCATAAAATTTTTTTGGCTCGAATCGGGTTGATTTATATATCAATGAAAAGGTCTATTAATTCTCTATGCAACAGTGGAAGTTTTAGCCGCGTACGAGCTTTGGTTGCGGAAATATAACCTTCCAAAGAGTTTTTGTCAGAGGTCAGAGATGCATTTTTAGATTCACTTTGGATGCAAATATTTTCACAACCAGACCTCATAGAATGATTTGGTTTTCAGTGGCAGAAAGCTCTTTAAAGGAAGTATGAATTCTGAAAATACCACTTCTTTTCAAGGCTTGGTTGCGGAAATATCTCATCAGAACCAAATGAGGTGCTCGGTCAAAAAACAATCAAATGACTTTGAATTGCAATATTTCGAGAACCAGACCTCCGAGACGCTTCTGGATTTTTTTGTGGATAGCTGTGAGAAATCTAACTAAGTCGGTTTTTACCGCAACCTCCTACAAGGCTTAGGTTAGAAAATATAGCCACGCAAAGGCATTAAAGACGAAGATTTTTTTTGCAAAATCCATAAAATTTTTTTGGCTCGAATCGGGTTGATTTATATATCAATGGAAAGGTCTATTAATTCTCTATGCAACAGTGGAAGTTTTAGCCGCGTACGAGCTTTGGTTGCGGAAATATAGCCTTCCAAAGAGTTTTTGTCAGAGGTCAGAGATGCATTTTTAAATTCACTTTGGATGCAAATATTTTCACAACCAGACCTCATAGAATGATTTGGTTTTCAGTGGCAGAAAGCTCTTTAAAGGAAGTATTAATTCTGAAAATACCACTTCTTTTCAAGGCTTGGTTGCGGAAATATCTCATCAGAACCAAATAAGGTGCTCGGTCAAAAAACAATCAAATGACTTTGAATTGCAATATTTCGAGAACCAGACCTCCGAGACGCTTCTGGATTTTTTTGTGGATAGCTGTGAGAAATCTAACTAAGTCGGTTTTTACCGCAACCTCCTACAAGGCTTAGGTTAGAAAATATAGCCACGCAAAGGCATTAAAGACGAAGATTTTTTTTTGCAAAATCCATAAAATTTTTTTGGCTCGAATCGGGTTGATTTATATATCAATGGAAAGGTCTATTAATTCTCTATGCAACAGTGGAAGTTTTAGCCGCGTACGAGCTTTGGTTGCGGAAATATAGCCTTCCAAAGAGTTTTTGTCAGAGGTCAGAGATGCATTTTTAGATTCACTTTGGATGCAAATATTTTCACAACCAGACCTCATAGAATGATTTGGTTTTCAGTGGCAGAAAGCTCTTTAAAGGAAGTATGAATTCTGAAAATACCACTTCTTTTCAAGGCTTGGTTGCGGACATATCTCATCAGAACCAAATGAGGTGCTCGGTCAAAAAACAATCAAATGACTTTGAATTGCAATATTTCGAGAACCAGACCTCCGAGACGCTTCTGGATTTTTTTGTGGATAGCTGTGAGAAATCTAACTAAGTCGGTTTTTACCGCAACCTCCTACAAGGCTTAGGTTAGAAAATATAGCCACGCAAAGGCATTAAAGACGAAGATTTTTTTTGCAAAATCCATAAAATTTTTTTGGCTCGAATCGGGTTGATTTATATATCAATGGAAAGGTCTATTAATTCTCTATGCAACAGTGGAAGTTTTAGCCGCGTACGAGCTTTGGTTGCGGAAATATAGCCTTCCAAAGAGTTTTTGTCAGAGGTCAGAGATGCATTTTTAAATTCACTTTGGATGCAAATATTTTCACAACCAGACCTCATAGAATGATTTGGTTTTCAGTGGCAGAAAGCTCTTTAAAGGAAGTATTAATTCTGAAAATACCACTTCTTTTCAAGGCTTGGTTGCGGAAATATCTCATCAGAACCAAATAAGGTGCTCGGTCAAAAAACAATCAAATGACTTTGAATTGCAATATTTCGAGAACCAGACCTCCGAGACGCTTCTGGATTTTTTTGTGGATAGCTGTGAGAAATCTAACTAAGTCGGTTTTTACCGCAACCTCCTACAAGGCTTAGGTTAGAAAATATAGCCACGCAAAGGCATTAAAGACGAAGATTTTTTTTGCAAAATCCATAAAATTTTTTGGCTCGAATCGGGTTGATTTATATATCAATGGAAAGGTCTATTAATTCTCTATGCAACAGTGGAAGTTTTAGCCGCGTACGAGCTTTGGTTGCGGAAATATAGCCTTCCAAAGAGTTTTTGTCAGAGGTCAGAGATGCATTTTTAGATTCACTTTGGATGCAAATATTTTCACAACCAGACCTCATAGAATGATTTGGTTTTCAGTGGCAGAAAGCTCTTTAAAGGAAGTATGAATTCTGAAAATACCACTTCTTTTCAAGGCTTGGTTGCGGAAATATCTCATCAGAACCAAATGAGGTGCTCGGTCAAAAAACAATTAAGTGACTTTGAATTGCAATATTTCGAGAACCAGACATCCGAGACGCTTCTGGATTTTTTTGTGGATAGCTGTGAGAAATCTAACTAAGCCGGTTTTTACCGCAACCTCCTACAAGGCTTAGGTTAGAAAATATAGCCACGCAAAGGCATTAAAGACGAAGATTTTTTTTGCAAAATCCATAAAATTTTTTTGGCTCGAATCGGGTTGATTTATATATCAATGGAAAGGTCTATTAATTCTCTATGCAACAGTGGAAGTTTTAGCCGCGTACGAGCTTTGGTTGCGGAAATATAGCCTTCCAAAGAGTTTTTGTCAGAGGTCAGAGATGCATTTTTAGATTCACTTTGGATGCAAATATTTTCACAACCAGACCTCATAGAATGATTTGGTTTTCAGTGGCAGAAAGCTCTTTAAAGGAAGTATGAATTCTGAAAATACCACTTCTTTTCAAGGCTTGGTTGCGGAAATATCTCATCAGAACCAAATGAGGTGCTCGGTCAAAAAACAATCAAATGACTTTGAATTGCAATATTTCGAGAACCAGACCTCCGAGACGCTTCTGGATTTTTTTGTGGATAGCTGTGAGAAATCTAACTAAGTCGGTTTTTACCGCAACCTCCTACAAGGCTTAGGTTAGAAAATATAGCCACGCAAAGGCATTAAAGACGAAGATTTTTTTTGCAAAATCCATAAAATTTTTTTGGCTCGAATCGGGTTGATTTATATATCAATGGAAAGGTCTATTAATTCTCTATGCAACAGTGGAAGTTTTAGCCGCGTACGACCTTTCCATTGATATATAAATCAACCCGATTCGAGCCAAAAAAAATTTTATGGATTTTGCAAAAAAAATCTTCGTCTTTAATGCCTTTGCGTGGCTATATTTTCTAACCTAAGCCTTGTAGGAGGTTGCGGTAAAAACCGACTTAGTTAGATTTCTCACAGCTATCCACAAAAAAATCCAGAAGCGTCTCGGAGGTCTGGTTCTCGAAATATTGCAATTCAAAGTCATTTGATTGTTTTTTGAGCCGAGCACCTCATTTGGTTCTGATGAGATATTTCCGCAACCAAGCCTTGAAAAGAAGTGGTATTTTCAGAATTCATACTTCCTTTAAAGAGCTTTCTGCCACTGAAAACCAAATCATTCTATGAGGTCTGGTTGTGAAAATATTTGCATCCAAAGTGAATCTAAAAATGCATCTCTGACCTCTGACAAAAACTCTTTGGAAGGCTATATTTCCGCAACCAAAGCTCGTACGCGGCTAAAACTTCCACTGTTGCATAGAGAATTAATAGACCTTTCCATTGATATATAAATCAACCCGATTCGAGCCAAAAAAATTTTATGGATTTTGCAAAAAAAATCTTCGTCTTTAATGCCTTTGCGTGGCTATATTTTCTAACCTAAGCCTTGTAGGAGGTTGCGGTAAAAAACCGACTTAGTAAGATTTCTCACAGCTATCCACAAAAAAATCCAGAAGCGTCTCGGAGGTCTGGTTCTCGAAATATTGCAATTCAAAGTCATTTGATTGTTTTTTGACCGAGCACCTCATTTGGTTCTGATGAGATATTTCCGCAACCAAGCCTTGAAAAGAAGTGGTATTTTCAGAATTCATACTTCCTTTAAAGAGCTTTCTGCCACTGAAAACCAAATCCTTCTATGAGGCCTGGTTGTGAAAATTTTTGCATCCAAAGTGAATCTAAAAATGCATCTCTGACCTCTGACAAAAACTCTTTGGAAGGCTATATTTCCGCAACCAAAGCTCGTACGCGGCTAAAATCAATGGAAAGGTCTATTAATTCTCTATGCAACAGTGGAAGTTTTAGCCGCGTACGACCTTTCCATTGATATATAAATCAACCCGATTCGAGCCAAAAAAATTTTATGGATTTTGCAAAAAAAATCTTCGTCTTTAATGCCTTTGCGTGGCTATATTTTCTAACCTAAGCCTTGTAGGAGGTTGCGGTAAAAACCGACTTAGTTAGATTTCTCACAGCTATCCACAAAAAAATCCAGAAGCGTCTCGGAGGTCTGGTTCTCGAAATATTGCAATTCAAAGTCATTTGATTGTTTTTTGACCGAGCACCTCATTTGGTTCTGATGAGATATTTCCGCAACCAAGCCTTGAAAAGAAGTGGTATTTTCAGAATTCATACTTCCTTTAAAGAGCTTTCTGCCACTGAAAACCAAATCATTCTATGAGGTCTGGTTGTGAAAATATTTGCATCCAAAGTGAATCTAAAAATGCATCTCTGACCTCTGACAAAAACTCTTTGGAAGGCTATATTTCCGCAACCAAAGCTCGTACGCGGCTAAAACTTCCACTGTTGCATAGAGAATTAATAGACCTTTCCATTGATATATAAATCAACCCGATTCGAGCCAAAAAAATTTTATGGATTTTGCAAAAAAAATCTTCGTCTTTAATGCCTTTGCGTGGCTATATTTTCTAACCTAAGCCTTGTAGGAGGTTGCGGTAAAAACCGACTTAGTAAGATTTCTCACAGCTATCCACAAAAAAATCCAGAAGCGTCTCGGAGGTCTGGTTCTCGAAATATTGCAATTCAAAGTCATTTGATTGTTTTTTGACCGAGCACCTCATTTGGTTCTGATGAGATATTTCCGCAACCAAGCCTTGAAAAGAAGTGGTATTTTCAGAATTCATACTTCCTTTAAAGAGCTTTCTGCCACTGAAAACCAAATCCTTCTATGAGGCCTGGTTGTGAAAATTTTTGCATCCAAAGTGAATCTAAAAATGCATCTCTGACCTCTGACAAAAACTCTTTGGAAGGCTATATTTCCGCAACCAAAGCTCGTACGCGGCTAAAATCAATGGAAAGGTCTATTAATTCTCTATGCAACAGTGGAAGTTTTAGCCGCGTACGAGCTTTGGTTGCGGAAATATAGCCTTCCAAAGAGTTTTTGTCAGAGGTCAGAGATGCATTTTTAGATTCACTTTGGATGCAAATATTTTCACAACCAGACCCGGTAATTTGACCCCAGGTCATATAAGACCTGTAATCAATTATTATTTATACAATTTTGTAAAATAAAGTCTATTCTATTCTCGTAATGATAAAAAATAAACTCTTTTAATTCTGACGCATGTTTTAAACTACGTCATCTTCGAATTTTGTAACAGAATTTATGGATGGACTAGATAGATGATATTAATATTATCATTATATTATAATGAAATGATAACTTTTTATCACTTCACAGTTTCACAGTTAGAGAATTGACCCCCAGGTTCCAAAAATCTAGTGAAATCGAAATAAAAACGAATAACGAAATCGAGTGAATTTGTTTTCAATGTTCTACATTTCATTCTTAGTCACTTTGGTTGTGAAATTTTTTGATTGCTATTCAAATTTTGTGTTAATTTTTATAAAAGTACCTAATTCAATAAAATATTGTTATTGGTGCTTTATTGCTTGCAAACATATTAGAAATTAATGACGCTGTGGTTAAAAGATTTGTATCATACTATCGACTTGATAAACTTGCCTTTCCATCAGTGCCTCCAATTCATTAAAACTTCCATTCCTGTATCTCTACAGCTGGCCGTGGTCTTACGTTTTCTTGCCGAAGAAAATTTGCAAAGATTAGTTTGAAAAGATTTTGATACCGGTCTTAGTCGAAATAAAGTGTCAAAGATTTTTGATTTGGAAAAATTTGTCCAAGTTGAATCCAACTAAATCTAAACTTTATTTTTTGGAAAAAATTTATATTGCTCATAGGATATATCGATGGGACCTAAATCAAGTTCCAACGCTATTCTATGATAGAAAAGAAAATTTTTTATCATTTTTTTGCTGAAAATGTCATAATAAATAATAAGTTCACACAACTAGAGATCTGATCGAATTTAGATCACCTGAAAATGGAGAAAACCGAAATCTGGGGGCCAGATTTTGTAATTAACGAAACGAAAGCGATCGTTCGTTTTTCAAAAACGAAAGAAATTGTGCGGGTATAGTTGACATTCTGTACCGGTTTTCGTTTTTGTTTATGATGAAAATCAAAGAAAATTGATTGCATACTTCTAGATGGTTTATGAGTAGCAGATACTCGTATCTAAGAGATGAGATAAAAATTAAAATCGATACCTAAAATTGAAGGAAATCGATAATACTCGTATGATTTCAGAGATAAAATTAGGCAAAACTGGTTGGGTGTATATAATTTGGATATGTCTGCATAATCCCAACTCTTCCAAATGTCAAACCAGTTACTACCCAAAAAGGCGTGGGCATACTGCAGAACTAACAAGGTCACTTAGCTAAAGATATTCACAACAGTCATTCATACCTAAATACCATAGACCAAACCTTTGTTCAGGAGTTAGCAGTTACATATGATTTGACACATAAGTTTAAATTCAACTTCTTGTGAATTGCAAACAAATTATTCGCACCAAATTTTAATCGAAACCGTGTATCCGTTTAGGATCTAGCTTGATGTTCAACTAAAGACACAGACGTACAGACGTGCCGATTGAAGACTTAAAGACCTACGCTATGACAAAAGTCCTTTATTGGACATTTTCATCATGTTATGGTAGGTTTTAATAAGACCCAGAAGCATTTTTGCTTACCTGTCCTATAGATCAAAGAAAAATCGACAGTCTTCGAGATACTACCAATACTATTAAGTTGCATTGCTGTTCAGCATATCTTAAAGCGTCACAAATAACACTTATCTATCATCAACATCACGATTTATAAATTGACACTTTCTTCTTTGAAATTTGCAATGCTGCCTCCGGAACTAATAGGTCTATTCCTGTCTCCTCCTTTAACTGTTCATCTCAATCCTGGGACTAGGATTTTATTCAATCCGTTTTATGATTTATAAATGCACTTGCAAAAAATAAAAGCTCCACGACACTATTTTCCACAGTGTAGCTTGATTCATGAATAAGAAATTACTATGGCTACTTATCCTTTTTGCAAAGAAAAACAAAAAAAAAGAAACTCTCACTATCAGTATTCAAACTCAGCTATTCAGCACAATGGAAACACGCTAAAACACTATTACTTATCCGCGCCTCTTTTTCATAATTCTTTTTCATAAGGAATGACTGTTAATTGTATAGCAGTTTGAACTTCAATTTCGTTCTTTGTTGAATAACAAAATACATAAATAATTATAAAAGATGATACGAGTATATCCACTGAAGTAAAATTTTACATAGAAAATGAATTTAGAAGTCTCACCACTATTATTTTGAAATAGATTCTGTTGGAACATTAAAGAAGGATCTGTTGGAATAATAATTTTATTATGAATATGAACATGTTAAATGTTTGAAATGGGCAGATTACAAACATGGAGCACAGAGCTCTCCACAAATAAAAATTTACTCAACAAAACTGTTGGCGGACCACATACAGAAGTTGAAATTACTCCCTTCGAGGATGCCGTTGTAGAGCTGGCCAAAATCAAGGTAAAAACATTCTGTGGCGAAATCAGTGAACTAAATCAGCAACAAGAACTGCAACAAAAACCGCCCACGACATCTTCATCCTCCTCATTATCATCTGAGTCTGAGTATGAAGTCCAAACACTTCTCAAAAACCTCAAGACTCGAAAAAAATCAGAGATTTCCGATGATGATAAAAAAAACATTGTACCTGTTTCGGGTTGAAAACGATGCCAAAGTAAATTCTAAATTGTTTTTTGTTTGATAAATTGACAGCCCACGAAGAAAAACGTCAAAGATAAGCTTTCGTTTATTTTCTTTC
Source organism: Philhelius festivus (assembly GCA_963931855.1). Classification (NCBI taxonomy): domain Eukaryota; kingdom Metazoa; phylum Arthropoda; class Insecta; order Diptera; family Syrphidae; genus Philhelius; species Philhelius festivus. Next base: position 35,142,361 of record OZ007555.1, read on the forward strand.
GCATGTGCGAACGAAAACTTTCGTTTTTTATGTTACATGAAGCAAATCGTCCGTAAAAAACCAACACGTTTTTTCGTTTTTACCTAACAGAGTGTCACCCTTGGAAAGGGAAAATTCGCATCAATTTCACTACGAAAAAATGAAATCGATATTTTATCGAGTTTTTTTTTTTTTTTTCAAAATACACATCCGATTTTCTCTTCAGATGAATACAATTGAATAGACTTTATTTGCATTGCTGCGTAATACTATGTTCCCACCAAACCGATATCTGAAATTTCAGCTGAAAAATGTTGAGATTTCAAATAAGTGTAGTAAGATTTCATTGAGATTTCGTTAAAATTTACATGCAATCTTGTTCTATCAATTTGAAATACCAAGAGTTTTCAACCGAAATCCCATATTTGGTTTTGGTGGAAACACATTATAAAATTACTAAAAAACGCCATTGGAGAATAAAATATGTACAACAATCGTGAAAAAATGGAAGAAACGAAAACTCATCGTGTAGAAAATTAAAACATTTTATTTTATTTTGTATACACAATGTGAAAATAATTAATAAACAACAAAAACAAACAAAAAAACATATTAATAAAATAAAATTAATTGGCATTTAAAGCACTTATAATACTGAATATAACCTTACGGTCTACTTTTCGTTCCACTCCTAATCGCAACAGGTCCTCTTCACGAAGACAAAGAAATTTTCCAAAATCCATCTGAAAATTGTAACGAACTTTGAAAATCATGAAATGTAAAAAAAAAAACAAAAAAAAACAAAAAAAAACAACAAAAAACAAAAAAAAAAAACAAAAAACAACAAAAAACAAAAAAAAACAAAAAAAAAACAAACAAAAAAAAACAAAAAAAAACAAAAAAAAAAAAAAAAAATTATGAAAACAGAATTACGAAACGAGAGCAAAAAAGTATGCCCAAGAAAAAGATAGTCATAGATAAAGATAGACGATAGCCATAGATATAGAGCGATTATGTCTTACGAGAATGGATGCATTCAAATAATGTCGCATATCATCAAAAATGTTATAACTTTTTTTTTATTATTAGCCCACACTCAAGGGGTTATGAATACCCTTATTTTGATTTAAATACCACAGCAGCAGTTAGGAAATGCTGAGGGGATTTAAAAGGAGATGCCTTGGCCGTCTAAAAAAAACGCGAATTGAACGGCCTCAAAGGTAATACAAAGAAGAGATTCATCAATGCCAAATGCACACATTTTCGATAAGAGAGCTTCATGCCAAACTCTCTCAAATGCTTTAGAAATATCAAGTTCATCACATGCCATCATCACATTCCCAGTGGACCTGTTGCTACGAAAGCCATATTGCCGGTCATAAAGAAGCTTTCGCTCTTCAAGATATTGCTTAAGCTGATCATTAATCAGCGTTTCCATGACCTTGGAAAGAAAGGAGTTAAGTGCAATTGGTCGGTAATTGGAGGGGTAGGAATATTAGAATTTTTAAGGGACTAGCTGCACAAATGCTGTTTTCCATATACTCAGAGTCCAGAAGAATAGGATGGATAGAAAAACTTACGCAGTGGTTTTGCCAGCGTTGAAGAACACCTCTTCACAACAAAAGGGGATCTGGACCAGCGGATTTGTGACTCTAATTTAAGACTCTAATTTATTTTTGTTTGAGTGCAAAAGAAAATTTGTCCCATAAAACCATTTACGCTCTCAAGAATAGGAGGAGTCACAACACTATGCGGCAGCGTCAAGTTTGCAGAAAACAAGGCTGCAGGCAAATTTGCCTTTCCTTGTGAGCCAGTCACAGGAGTGTTGGAATTGACGAACAGCTGGAGTTTGTAAAATTTTTCACAAATGACCAAAAGTTTTTACTACCTTTGGGATATTTTAGTATTTTTTGCCGTGTATTTGGATCATGTTAAAACTTGGTTGCTTCAATATGAGCATTAAAGCATTATGAGCGCCAAAAACAATCGTAGAAGAAAACGTTTAAGACGGGCCCCGAGTTGTTTTTTTGAGTATCATTTACGTTCTTGATTTTCAAGGGAGAAAAACAATTCTAGGGAAATTATATTCGCGATAGTCCCTAATATTTTGAAAATTTCAGCTAATGAATCAATTATGACATCAGATTCAAATTAAGAAAATCAAATAACTTCGAAAAAGTAATCTTAAGACAAAAAGTCCTTTAAATTTTGAAAGCTTGTGTCCTGATTTTGGAATTCGACAAGAATTTAAACAATTCCCAATAGATTTAATAAGCGCTTTTACCCGATTCCTGAACAAATATTTTCGTTAGCGGGCATAGAGGTAAGGATCAACAATTAGTATACATTCCATACAAATATTAAGAAACAGTTTATGAAATTCTCATCCTGCAGTTATGGTCTAGCTTTTTCTAATTTTCGAATTTTTGATTTCAATTAAATTTTTTTAAAACAGAATATGAATATCGCTATTTTTATAAACAATTTCCAAATGGAATACCTCCACTAAAATAATTCAATAGTAATTCCCGTAATAACGGTACCTATGATACATTTTTTTCTTTTCGAAATTTTAGAAAATATTTTGTTTCTCAAAAACTGTTCCACAGATTTAAAAAATGTAGATAACGGTTGAACAAAAAAAGGTTCCCAAAAATAGTGGTGAAAGGATTTTCATAATTTTGTTTGTATTCTCAAGCTCTTGAAAAGTTTGAATAGCATTTTTCGATTTTTAAACAATTTTTTTGAAAACTCAATATTTCGAACACCACATTCTCGATTTTTTGAACTGGGTAATTAACATTTTTTTAAAAGTACATAGCAACATAAAATTAATTTTATCTAAAAATAACAATGCCCACCCCTCCGTACAAAGGTTGTAAAATGGTTTTCGAAAACGGCACCTACAATTTTGATAAACATTTGTCTGTTTCGATTAATTTTAACGATCTATAATTTTATAAATTTTTTGAAAATTAAGATATTTCTGACACAACCTACCCTAGAACTCGAAATCTTGACAGAAAGTCGTATCTACCTCCACGGAACGAAATGAGTCCCTTGAACAAGCTTGGGAAATGTTGAAAACTTATTTCCAAAGTGAGTGCTTTATTGCACAAACTGCGTTTTTTGAAAAGCGCTTGCTCTGCTGTACCCAAGTTTTTGCAAAGCGTTCGTGAGACTGGTATGCAAGTAGACAACACTCATGATCCCCACCATCGTACGGTGCGCACAGACGAGAATGTGGCATTTCACGCACTAGCCTGAGGAGAATTCTGTACAAAGATCTCGGATTATTCGCTTACAAGGTTCAATTGACTCAACAATTGAAGACGCATGACCATCCGCTTCGGTATAGCTTTGCATTTTGGGACTTAGAGCAGCTTGAATTAGACAAACGATTTTGAGCGAAAAATCATTTTTTCTGAGAAGGCACATTATCATCTCGGCGGTGACAGTTTGATGCGGATTGTGCAGTGGTGGCATCATTGGACCATTTTTTTTTTTTTTTGAAAATGAGACTGGGAACAACGTTTCGGTCAACAGTGGACGTTAAAGAGCCATGTTAACTTTTTTTTTTTTTAGCAAATTGAAGACATGGATTTGGACGACCTCTGTTTCATGGAAAACGGCGCGCCATGCCACACAGCCAAGGTCAATTGGACGACTCGGAACTCCGATTTGACCCTTTTGGAAGGACCAATGTTATGCCAACAATCCGGAAACGATTCAAGCACTTAAGGCTAATATCATTCAAGCAATCCCTGAGATACAGCCCGAACCCGAAACCATTAACAAGGTCATGCAAAATTAGTGACAGAATGCAGTTCTGCGAAACCAGCCGAGGCAATCAAAAACAAAATTTAATTTTCACATTTTCCTATTTTCTGGAAGTACACCACGCAAATATTAAGGAAAATGTTTTGGCAGCAAAACTTTAGTCTACCAATTTGAAAAAGAAATCTTTCCCGCTGCATAGCAGGAGTATGTTTAATAGATTAGTCTCAATGCAAAGCCTGATATTCGGTTGCCGTTGTTCTAAATTCAACCAGACATGCGAACATTGTGTAAATCGCAAAAAGCACATAAATCTCATTACAATAAAAGTTTTTAGACTAAGAGTCCACAGCAATTTTTGGGTGTGATTGATAACAAAAAATAATTAGCATAATTAGATAGGCCTTGTATAGTTATTCACAAATGTGAAAGTCTTGCATACTCTAGTTGGAGCAATAGTGCATAATAGTGCATCAAGTATGCAGTTTTTTCCAAGTCCAAGTAATTGTGATAACAACTTTGCCAAAATGTAGAGTTAAGTCCCTGGTTGAAAATATCGAGATCCAAGACGGTTTACAGACAGCTTTCTGCCTGCCAGAAGCGATAAGAATAGGCTACTTCTTGCACTAAGAAGGCCACCTTCAAAACGTCTTGGACCTGGATATTTGCAATCAGGGCACTTTGTTCTTCATTTTAAAGTTATGGCAAATTTTGTATCCCAATTTTTTAGACTTTGGAAAAACTGCATACTTGATGCACTATTGCGCCCACTAGAGTATGCAAGACGTTCACATTTATAAATAACTATAAAAGGCCTATCTAATTATGCTCATTATTTTGTGTTATCAATCACAACCAAAAATTGCTGTGGGCTCTCGGTCTATTTGGAGCGAAGCTTTTGTTTTAGTAAATTAATTTATTTATTTTCAAAAAAATAGCATACCGAGAACAAAATGCTACGCGAAGAATTTTACGTCTAAAGAGTGCTCTGCGATTAAAGGATTTAGAAAAACACTCTATAAAATTAAAGAGTGAAGTCAACAACCTATACGTTCTTAGGAAAAACACTCCATTCTACATGAACGATGGCTTTTAACAAGAAATGAATAATGTTATATTTAAGCTTTGTTATATTATGTTCAACCAGCCAGATATGCCGAATTATATAGCCTTATAGAAAGGATAGCAAAAGTTAATTTTAAAATACCTTTTCTTTATCGAAAGCTCCAATATATTGCTGCATGCCTGCGTTCTTCAAAATCAGACGAACTTCCAATTTGTGATTTAGATAACCATGTGAAGCGGACTTATCTAGACTTTGGGTTTGATTTAGGTCTTCAGATTGTACTTCTTCTGTTCGACGACGGTGATGATCAACATGTCTACTCGGAGTCGTACCTTCATTTGTTTTCTAAATTTAAAAAAAATTATCAATATTTTAACAAAAACTAATGAATACGTATGTATAAGGATGTTGGAACTTTAAATTCAACTGGTGTGATTGCTCGAGAGCTTTGTAATCACCCGGACTCAGCGATTGTTTAAGGACAAGCAACTTGCGTTTGCTGGACAAATATCTGGTGCACGCTGCCGATTGCTTGTCCCATCTACTGGTGAAAGCTCTGGTGACCGCAGATACAAGGCGCCTTTAACAGGAGTAAAACTACGACTTCGACGCTGATTTACTTTGAGATTCAAAATATCTTTGAATTGCTCCACATTGATGGCAATTGGGCGATGTCGGGGGGTGAATTGCGTTCAAATTCTAGCCCAGAAGTTGATCGACTCATGGTGAACATCACGGTTGGGGGTGTTCGACCATCGTTTATTTCTGTGTGGTAACTCGTTTTTATGATTTATTTTCAAATACCTAAATCTGGTACTTACCAAATGGCATTTTATTTCAGTAATTTTTATATGAAAGAATTAAAACCTAAATGTAGGTACTTTGTCAAACTGGAAAAAAATTAAATTAATGCCGATGGCGAATGCGAATAATAACGGATTCGAATAACGGCAACGGGTGTAAATGTCGGTTTCTTAACGAAAGATTTACATTTAAAGGCTAGTTCACGCGGTTGTACCTTTGTATATATCGCACCCTCAGTGCAAAAGAGCGTTAACTCAAAAAATGCCATTTCGAGAAAACGCAACCGCAAAGTACTGACTTTAAACTTTTGCTAATAACTTATAAATCGACATCATTTTCCATAATATTGAAACTCTATTACAAAAAAAAATAAGTATTTTTTTCTGTTTTTTAATAAAAAAAATTTTATTATTTGTTTAAATAATATAAATAATTAAGGTTTTTGAGATATGTAGTTCAAAAAAGCTATTCAAAATTTTAGTGCAAAAGAGCTTTAAGTCAAAATGACTTATTGAATTCATAGTATTTTCTAGTGCAATACAGCTACAACTGTTATCTGTATCTGTTTTGCATTGGAACCCAGAATTTTTTGAGGTGATAATTTTGAAATGTCTCTGTTTTGCATAATTTTTTTTTGTCAAAATGAGAAAATCAGTTTGGTGTATGGGACTATTTGGGGTTATCTCTCTTTTGCATTGAAATTAATAAAGTTTTTAAGTAGAAAAAAGGTGAACATTTTGTGTTAGCTCTGTTTTGAATTAGAAATTAAGAAACAGTTAACATGTCATTTAATAAAAAAATTGTTATAAATAGTCTTCGTATTTTTTTGTTCACCAAAAATGACATCACCTCAAAAGAAAGGTAATTTGAATAGCAATATTTCCTCATCATTAACTCGAAAATGACATTTTTTGACTTGACGCTCTTTTGCACTGAGGGTGCGATATTTAGGCCTATTCTGCCACATCTGTTATTCTGTTATGAATCATAAAAGATTTTTATGATTGGTATTCAGAGGTTGGAACTTTTATAAAAGTCTGTTATGCTACTTCGAAAACGAGATCTGTTATGAAACTGAACTAAATCTGTTATCATAATCAGCTGTGATTATGTAAAATATTTCATCTGACATAATTAAAATGGATGACGAACAAAAAAGTAAACTCTTAGGCTAGGTGCGCGCACATGCAATTCTTAGTTGCACAACTGTTTGGTTGCTTATAGAAAACAGATGAACTATTTAGTTAAATGTCCGCGCGGGTGCATATAATTATATGTTACACAAAATAGCGAATTCATTTTAGGCAATCGCTTAGTTTGTATCAAAACACAAACTTTTAGTTGCTCGAACCAAGCAGTTGCGAAACTAAAAATTGAATGTGCGCGCTTAGCCTTACACACTATTGGTATCCATACAATGGAACACGATTTTACGAAATAAAAGATAAATATTCATTTTTACTTGATGCACCTGTGTACTTATTGAAATCTTTTATGATAAAAGTCACAGAAGTTTGTCTTTTATTCTTTTATGATTTTTAACAGATTTCATAACAGATTTTGGCTATTCGTAAAAGATTTTTTCTATGTTCGAAAGTATGACAGTTCATAAAAGTTTTCTTAGCAGATTTTATAACAGATTTTAGCGTGCTGAATACCAAAATTAAAATTCATAAAAGATTTGTTGACAGCTCAAACATTTGTATGGAAATTCATAGCAGAATAACAGAATAGAAGAATAAAAGATCTCGCCGAATAGGTCTAATTATAACTTTGTATATATTCGTAAGTTATGCAGGACTTATTTTTAAATTAAATCAACTGAATTTCCCTGCAAACTTTATCAAAATTATACAAAACTTTTTACATAATCGTAGTCTGTCTGTTTTTTATGAGAATGAATATTCTTCTGCCATCCCCATTCTTATGGGAGTTCCCCAAGGATCTATTTTGGGTCCTTTTCTCTTCAATTTGTATCTTTATGACTTCCCTATAAATGTTAATCGCTCTGAATCTATCCTATATGCAGATGATACTATTCTTTTCTGTTCCAATGAGAGGCCTCACGAAGCCCTAAATGAGTTAAAAACTCATTTAAATGCAGTCATCCCATACTATGAAAGATGGGGGATAAATGTAAACTTCAACAAGTGTGATTTAATATGTTTCCGCAACGCTTCTGGCAAGGGTCACCACTTAGCAGTGCGAGAGAGTCGCCAGTTAGTTCTTCGTGTTGGGGGTAACACAATTCCCTTGAGAAATTCTATCAAATACCTAGGAGTCCGTCTTCACGAAAGACTTAAGATGAACCTTCACGCTCGATACGCACTTAACAACGCAAAGGCTGCTGCGGCTAAACTAAAAATTTTACTTAACTCTAAGCACATTGAAAGAAAACCTAACTTTTAATGTATAAAACCCTGATACGCCCATTAATCTCTTATGGCTTTCTTATATGGTTTCAAATAACCCCGAACGTTGCCCTGGAATTACAAAGATTTGAAAGAGTCATATTAAGAAAATGCATTTCCAAAAACAGAAAACCTTCAGGCAAATGGTATAGCAACAAGTCCATATACCACGATTCAGATATTATCCCACTTCTCTTCTATCTTACTTCTCTTGCGAAAAAAAGAATAGCAAATCTTGAACATCATGACAACACGATCCTCCAGAACGTATTTAGTGAGAACATTGGTTTCTCTATCAGAGACAGATACTACTTATCACCAATAAGTATTCTTAATGAGGATTCCGATCAGCTCATCCAAATTCAAGACGAAGACAACCAATTCCTTTCTGCTTTCTATAAAAAACGTTCAGCTTCAAACTATAGAGGCTAGGATGGTCAACTCTCATTATTAACCTGGAAAAGGTCATCTACATATAAAATAAATAATAAACAAAAATGTAAATTAAAATGTAAATATAATATTTAAAAAAAAAAACAAAAGCAAAACAAAATAAAAATGTATTAACTACTATTAAGCTTTTATCTTTAAGACAAACAAGTACAACAAACAAAAAACAGAATTAAATCTTAATGTCAAACATTTATCTTAAGAATCATAAATATGTTCCTAACTTCTACGAAGTGCAATCTGAATGCCTTAAAACAGCTGTGAATTACTTAAGTTTCGTTAGTATTAGTCATAATCATATACATTCTAGTTATAAGAATATGAAACCCAAACATATATGTACTTACACAATACCGATACACTGAATACATACATACTTTTATGTAAAAAACAAAAAGAGAGAAAAATAGATTCTAATATGTGAACAAATGATAGTATTTCAACAATGTATGACTGTGATTTTAATGTAATCTATCTATTTCACTCTAAAAGTACACACCAAGTGTCTAAGATGCATACATTTTCTGTATCCATCTCATGTTTGAATTTTATTTTACTTATTTATTTCTTTTTCTTTTGTTATCTCTTTCTTTCATTCATTAGGTTAAGTTCTAAGTTATGGTCTTTTTGAGTGGACACATATTTATTTTACTGCAGTTCTTTTCGTACTTTTATCAACTTAAATCGTTCATTGTTTTCTAAATAGAAAAATATTAAAACCTTTTTTGTATAGCCTGACCAATTCCAAGTCGGCAAATTAGTTCTTAAGTTGCTATTAATGTTACATTAATTGGATACCTATGTAAAAACAAAAAAAAATCTCAATAAACTACTACTACTACTATATTCATAAGTCCCCTATTACACGATGTCTCACGAGACGAGGCTCACATAAGTGCGAAAAAGAAAGCAGCTATGAGGAAATGAGATGCAAAATAGTATTCCCGGTGAGTACCGGGCTGATTTATAGTAGTCTCATTTTGACGTTTCTTTTTCTCATATTCGTTTTTTATTGTGTTGTGTATTAAAAAAAAACGAACAACTGTCAAATTTGAGACATGAGTCTATTCAACGTGTAATAGCTTTTGCCTCACGGAATACAAATTTAAAAGGAAAGTCAAAAATGAGACATGTCTCATGAGGCAACGTGTAATGGGGGACTAACCTATTAGGAGCGTGGTTTTCTATTGCGAACTCTAGCCGTGTGGTGGCGCTGAAATTAGCGCTAGATTTTACAGTGAAGAGTAGGATAAGATACAAAACAATTAGTAAAAAAGAGATTATTTTATTATTAAATCTAGCAAGTACTGTCCCTATACTTAAGATGTCGCCACAATATTTCGTCTTCTTGATAGTACCTTTGTATATAAAACTTATAGTACTATCAAGAACACGAAAGATTTTGGCGACATCTTAAGGCTAGGGACTGCAATTGCTAGATTTTTCTTTGCTAGATTTAATAATAAAATATTCTCTTTTTTACTACTTGTTTTGTACATATTGTTGCGAACAGAGCTTTTGTGGCGTCGTTGTATGACACCAACTATATATATGTTGAAATTTACGTCACCGAAGGAGGAGCGCAAAAGAAAAAGACAGAACACTTTGATTTAATTGTCAAATGCTAAATATTGTTCTTAGCATGTTTATTAAAATGAAATATACTTTGCAAGTCTTTTTAATTGAGTCTAATTACAGAAAAATGAGAATGTCTGGACGAGAAGAAGAAGTGGACTTTTGCTGAGCCGTTGGAGAAGAAGACTAAATTCAAGAGTTTGAATTTCAGCGTCGTTGGATTGTGTGGAATGTGGACTCGGTGTCTGGTGTTTCTTTCGTATATCAGCAGGCAGAGGAGCCACCATCGAGTCCGTGTCGCCACACTTTATACTCCTACAGCGCCGTCTGTTGGGAATTACATATCTGCTTTATGAAGGAACAAAAAAAAAGCTCTTTTCCATCGCATCTAAATTTCCCCTTATTCCAAACTACTAGAACATTCCAAAATACTAGACTAAATTCAAGAGTTTGAATTTCAGCGTCGTTGGATTGTGTGGAATGTGGACTCGGTGTCTGGTGTTTCTTTCGTGTATCAGCAGGCAGAGGAGCCACCATCGAGTCCGTGTCGCCACACTTTATACTCCTACAGCGCCGTCTGTTGGGAATTACCGTGTACATTTCCCCTTATTCCAAACTACTAGAACATTCTATCTCCATATGAATTTCCCCTTATTCCAAGCAAATATAATATTCTAGACAACAACCTTCGAGAACAACTGGTTTGAGTATATAAGGGAGTGTTCACGGTGAGCGGAACACAGTTTATTTTTGATTATGAAAGTGTGCAAAGCTGAACTATTGGATTGTGGAATTAAAGAAGTGTGATTTAAGTTTGAATAAAAGTATTGGAGTTGATTACAAATTGAGATTTATTGTTTTGATTTGAAAAGTGTAAATAAAGAAGAAATTCAAAAAGGAGTAATAAGTTTTATTTAAAGAACCTAGCAAAAATATTACACTATGTACTGCACTTTGATAGGCCATAATGTGTGGCCAAATAGTGGTATGTGCCTATCCCAGTTTCTTTGGTAGTCACCTACGACCTTAGTGAGGTGCTCTTTTAACGTCCTGTTGAATCTCTCGACCATTCCATTAGATTGCGGGTGAAGTGGTGTGGTTCTCGTTTTCTTAATGCCAAGGAACGCGCATACCTCTTGGAATATGTTCGACTCAAAGTTCCTTCCTTGGTCAGAATGGAGCTCCATAGGCACACCGAACCTGCTTACCCAGTTAGAAACAATCTGGTCGGCCACGGTCTAAGCTTCTTGGTTCGGGATAGCGTATGCCTCAGGCCGTTTGCTGAAGTAATCCATTACCACCAGAATGTATTTGTTTCCACCATTCGTTTCCGGAAAGGGGCCAGCTACATCAACAGCAATCCTTTCAAATGGTGAGCCGACATTATATTGCATAATTTTTCCTTGCAGTTTTCTACCAGGGCCTTTGGTTGCAGCACACGCATCACAATTTCAGCACCACTTTTCAATGTCGTCTCTTGCATGCAACCAGTAGAATCGTTGTCTCACTTTTTCTAACGTCTTGTTGACTCCCAAATGGCCTCCTGAAGGTCCATCATGCATCTCTCGAAGAACCTCTTTGATTTTCGATTGAGGTAACACAAGCTGCATCACATAGGATTTACCATCAGCGGACTCCCATTTTCGCCGAAGAACACCTTCTTGCACATGAAGTGAGTCCCATTGTGCCCAATAGGCTCCTATCGGAAATGTCATTCCATGCGGGTTTTTCTTCATGTTCCTTCCATGCGAGAAGAGGTTCAATGTCGGGGTCTTCTTGTTGAGCAGTTCTCATTTCTTCATTGCTCCATCCACAAATGGGGTCAGCCCTTATTCGCAGAATGTTGATGGATTCCTTTTCTTCTTGTCGCCTGCAATGCTTGCAATCTATTTTACATGGCCTTTGGGATAGAGCGTCGGCATTTGAATGCAGCTTTCCCCTTCGGTGTTGAATTTCTTAATCGTAAGTCTGCAAGTCTTTCTATCCACCTTGCGACTTGTCCTTTTGGGTTCTTGAAGTTCAACAACCAGTTAAGAGCACCATGATCGGTTCGTAGAAGAAACCTCTGTCCATAGATGTATTTGTGCAAGTGTTTCGTTACCAAGATGAGTGCCAAGAGTACTCTTCTGGTCACACAGTAGTTCCTTTCGGTCTTCGACAGTACTTTGCTGAAATAGGCGACAACCTTTTCTTCGCCATTGTGCACTTGTGACAGAACAGCGCCGACTCCTACGTTGCTTGCATCAGCATCAATGATAAAAGGCTTGCCTGGAGTCGGATAGATCAGCACCGGAGCATTGCATAGACGGTATTTCAGTTCTTGGAAGGCTTTTTCACACTCACCTGACCATCTAAACTGCTTGTTCTTTTCCGTAAGCTGATGCAAACTCTTCGCAATTTCGGCAAAGTTCTTTACAAAACGTCTGTAATAAGTAGCAAGACCAAGAAAACTTCGCAGTTGATGTTTGTCCTGTGGTGTTGGCCAATTTTTGACGGTGTCAACTTTTTCAGGATCGGTCTTGACTCCTTGGGACGAGATGATATGTCCCAAATACTTTACTTCAGTCTTGAACAGTGCACATTTTTCTGGGTTCAGTTTAAGGTTAGCCTCTTGAAGTCTCTGGAACACACCCTTTAGGTTCTTACAGTGTTGGTCGTATGTCTTTCCATAAACGATAACATCATCCAAGTAGACAAGACAAGTTTTCCACGTCAGGCCTTGAAGGACGCACTCCATCAAACGCTCAAATGTTGCCGGAGCGTTGCAAAGACCAAATGGCATCACCTTGAACTGCCACAGCCCATTACCTGTGGAGAACGCTGTCTTTTCTCGATCTTCAGGGTGAATTTCAACTTGCCAATATCCACTTTTCAAGTCCAGTGTTGAAAACCAGTGCGCTCCTTCCATCGCATCTAAGGTGTCACTAATTCTTGGCAGGGGGTAGCTGTCTTTCTTGGTTACGTCATTCAACCTTCGGTAGTCAACACAAAACCGTGTACTTCCGTCCTTCTTTTTGACTAGGACCACTGGTGACGCCCAAGGACTTTTGGAGTTCTCAATCAGACCATCCTTCTTCATGGTGGTAATCATTTCCTCAGCTTCACCTTGTTTGGCCAGTGGCAGACGTCTTGCGGGCTGACGAATGGGTCTTGCATCTCCTGTATTTATTCGATGTTGCACCATTTGTGTCCTTCCATATTTTCCGTTTGGTGAAGCGAAAATGTCAGCATACTCGTTCAGAAGGCTTTCTGCCATTTTAACCTGATGTTGGTCTAGGTTAGATGAATTAAGTATCTTTGCCTTGATGCTATTGAGCTCCTCAGGGTTTAGTGTCATTCTCGGTGTTTCAGCGTCAATTCGTGTTATGGCTGCGACAGATTCGCACTTACCGATAACTTCTCCTTTCACTAACTTTACATCGTACGGTTTGGTGTTGAGTATCCGTACGGGGACCATATTATTTTTTGGAGCCACAAGTGTCTTCCCAATGATGACGTTTTGGGAAGAACAATCTGGGCCTGGTTCCACCATTAGGTATCGATGGCGTCCACACTCACCTTCTAATTTCGTCCAAACGAATGCCTCAGAAGAAGAAGGAATAATAACGTCTTCTTTGATGACAGTGAGTTGTTGTTCCCTCGTGCCCATAGATCATTGGAATCTCTGTATTCTGGTATTTGAGTACCTGGTTGCCAATATCCAAAATTACTCGATGTTCTTTCATGAAGTCCATGCCTATGATGCATTCGTCACATATATCTGCCACCAAAAATTTGTGTGAGAATTCTAGATCTGCAATTCGAATTCTAAGTCGGATTTCCCCATAAACCCTAGCTGCTTCTCCTGTGGCAGTTCTTAGACGGTAACTATTGGTGTTGTGTAGCCAATTCAGGTGAACTAGGTCTTGACGCACAATGGAGGCTGTGGCACCGGTGTCGATGGTGACCACACGTTTGTTGCCATTTAAAGTTGCCTCGACAGTCAGACTTCTATTGTCTCGCTTAGTTTGAGAGACCTGGATGGTGTTTCTGGGGCCATCGATACCAGAAACCAGCTTCTGCCCCTCGAAGTTGGTTCTTACTCGTTTCCCTGTTGGGAAACTGTTCGGGAAGTAACACTGATGTTATTGTTACCTTGTTCTGGGTTTGAAACTCCGTGTCCACAATGTTGACAAGCTCTTCTTGGTGGTAACCGACATTGACGCTGTAAATGTCCAGTCTTATTGCAATTCCAGCACTTTGCAAGTCCGTTTCGTTGGTTCCTTTGGACATCAGTTCTTTGACATGAGCATTCTTCGACGGCGGCTTCTCTAAGTCGATGTACTCCGTGAGAAGCTTGCTCAGCTGCTTCCATTGTCAAGGCAAACGCTAATGTTTCCGAAAGCGTTCGTTTTCCAGCAGTTCGTACGGCCCTTTGAAGATGTATGTCAGAGATGGCGCGAACAAATGCCTCAACTGCGAACTGGTTACAAATTTCCTCTCCAACATCTGGATATGCAAGATGAACAAGCCTTTCAATGTCCGCTTGCAGTTGTTGTAGAGTTTCGCCCCTCTTCTGAACTCTGGAATTGAGTTGCACTTTGAAGACTTCTTTCATGTGGCTGTTACCAAAGCGTTTGTCTATAGCCAAAACCGAGGAATTGAAATCGCCGCTCTTATCTGCTGGTATGGTTTGCAACAACTCAGCAGCTGTTCCTCTAAGAGCAAGAGTTAAGGCTATTAACTTGTCAGCCTCATCCGAGCCATTTGTTGTGGAGGCTGCCTCGAATTGCTTCTTGTATATAGACCAAGAAGTTTGTCCATCAAAGGTTGGAGGTTGCATCTCCTTTTTCCTCAAGGTTTCTCCAGAACTTTCCCGAATCTTTATATTTCGAATGCGATCTAGCTCTTTCGAAAACGTCTCCATTTTGTTGTCGACTTGATTCTCCAAAAATGAAACACGTTCGGCTTGATTCTCCAACAATGAAACACGTTCATCAAGTGCAGATACATTCTTCTCGATGTTAACAAGCTTGCCTTCTAGCAAGTTTCTCTGCTCTTCGAGAAGGTCTTTTTGTTCGCTATGCTGTTTCTCCAGGCATTCGAGAATATTCTTTTGTTCGTTTTTCTGTTCCTCAAAATGTTTCTCCTGTTCTTTCCTTTGTCCATTTCGTTGCTCTTCGAGACGTTCGAGAAAAAAATAAAATCGATACGCATCATCATCATCATCGGCTCGACAACCGGGTTCCGGTCCTGGCCTCTTTCAACAAGTCTCTCCACCTATCCCGGTCTCTAGCCGACGCCATCCAGTTGCGCACCCCAAGGCTTCGGGCGTCCTGGTCTACGCCATCTCTCCAGCGCAAGCATGGTCTACCACGCTGTCGTCTACCATAGAATGTACCACAAAGAACTTTCCGAGCAGGTTCCTCTTCGCTCATGCGAGCTAGGTGCCCTGCCCACCGGAGTCTACCGAGCTTAATTTTTGTCACGATATCTGCTTCTAGGTAGATTGCGTACAATTCATGATTGTACCGTCTCCGGAATCGTCCTTCCTCACATACGGGGCCAACAATTCCCCTTAAGACTTTTCTCTCGAACGCAGCTAAGAGGTCGGAGTGCCTTTTGCTAAGCACCCAAGTCTCGGATCCATATGTGAGTACTGGCAGGACCATGGTCCTGTACAGCAGCAGTTTTGAAGTTATGGTGAGATTTCTGGATTTGAAGAGCTTTGACAGACTATAGTAGGCTCTGTTGGATTTGAGAAGCCGCCCGCGTATTTCTTCTTCTATATTGTTATCGGCTGCTACTATTGACCCAAGGTATTTAAAGGATTGCACCACTTCAAATTCGTGCTCCGCTACCTTGATTGTTTGACCAACTGTTCCTCTCGCATTCGACGCCACCATGTACTTTGTTTTACCTTCACTAATGTGCAGCCCCAGATTTTGTGCCGCCTGCTCGATCTGGATGAAGGAATCGTGTACAGCTTGTTCGGTTCTTCCGATGATGTCGATGTCGTCTGCGTAAGCCAGTAACTGGCTGGACCTGTTGACGATGGTCCCTCTTGTTGCCGTGCCAGAGTCACGGATTGCTTTCTCCAACGCCAGGTTGAAGAGGAGGCAGGCCAAACCGTCCCCTTGTCGGAGTCCATTAAAGATGTTGATTGGTCTGGATAGCAATCCGGCTATTTTTACTTAGCTTGTTACGTTGGTCATGGTCAACCTACATAGTCGTGTCAATTTATTTGGGATGCCGAACTCTCTCATGGCTTTGTAAAGTTCTACCCTGGCTATGCTATCATAGGCGGCCTTAAAGTCTATAAACAGATGGTATGTTGGGATGTTAAATTCTAGACATTTTCCATCGCCTGCCTAAGGGTAAAGATCTGATCAGTTGTTGATTTGCCTGGAATGAAACCACACTGATATTGTCCGATGACGGTTTTAGCGTATGGGGTTATCCGGTCTTGTAGGATAGAGGAGAATATCTTATAGGCGGTACTCAACAACGTGATACCTCTATAATTGCTGCACGTTGTGACATCTCCCTTCTTATGTATGGGGCATATTAAACCTTTTCGCCAGTCTTCTGGCATTTCTTCCTGCTCCCATACGTGTACTATAATATCATGCATTGCTTGACGTAAGGCTGGCCCGCCGTGATGGAATAATTCGGCTGGTATGCCATCGGCTCCCGGGGCTTTGTTCTGTTTAAGCCGGCCTATAGCCTTCTCAACCTCTTCTATGCTTGGTGGCGGCAACATAGGGTTTTCTTCTTGAAGTAGTGGAGCCTCCACTTCTGCAGTGATCTGACCATTTAGCAATTCATTAAAGTACACTTCCCATCGCTCCAGTATGCTTTCAGGATCGGTGATCAGATTTCCCTCCCTGTCCTTGCAGTATGTGCAGCGTGGTGTGTACTGCGTCATGTTTCGGACGGATTGGTAGAACTTCCGCGCCTGGTGCGGACCTCGCTCTCGGCTATTTTCTATTTCACAGATTAGGTTCTTCTCCCAGGCTGTTTTTTTTTGTCTGTGTAGCCGTTTTTCTATTCTTCTGAGCTCTTTATATTCCTCTTCGCGTGCCCGCGTTCTATGAGATTGTTGCATTGCTCGGTACGCAACATTCTTACGTTCAGTCGCTAGCTTGCATTCATCATCAAACCAGTCGTTCCGATTTTTACGACTGCTGCCTAAGATGGAGTTGGCAGTACCAATGACAATATTCTTAAGGCGTGTCCACTTCTCATTTACGCCCAGCATACTGGCTCCAGGACTTACTCTCCCTAAATCAAGTGATTCTACGGCGAGTCCTAACGCATTACCAAAGGCGTTACTGGTGTTTTCATTGCGCAGGGCAGCCGTGTTGATTCGAACCTGATCGGCGGATGCAATGCGTCTTCGCAAGGCAATCCGCCCTCGGAAAACCATACCAACAAGATAGTGATCCGAGTCGATATTGGCACCTCGGTACGTTCGTACCGTCATCAAGTTCGAGTAGTGGCGACGGTCTATCAACACGTGGTCTATTTGGTTACGAGTGACTCCATCAGGTGATACTCAGGTGGCTTTGTAGATATCTTTACGCGGGAACCTGGTACTCGCAACGACCATGTTTTTCGATGCTGCCAATTCTAAGACTCGAAGTCGATTGTCATTAGTGTTCTCATGCAAACTATGGGTGCCTGCGTAATGCCTGAATACCGGCTCCCGACCTATTTTTGCGTTCAAATCCCCAAGGATGATTTTAACATCATACCTTGGGCAGGCATTGAGGGCCCTCTCGACTTGTTCGTAGTAAGTCTCTTTTTCTTCGTCTGAGGACTCCTCCGTAGGTCCGTGAACGTTAATGAGGCTGATGTTCGTAAATTTGCCTCGCACGCGAAGGGTGCATAGCCTTTCGCTTATAGCGTTAAAGCCGATGATAGTAGACTTCATTTTTTCGCTGACTAGGAAGCCTACCCCGAGCACATGGTGTTTTGTATGACAGCTGTAATATACGTCATATTCTTTCTTCTGTAAAACACCATTCCCTGTCCATCTGATTTCTTGGAGAGCTGTTATGTCAGCTTTATATTTTGACAGGGCATCGGCTAGCTGCTGAGCAGCTCGAGCTCTATAGAGCGATCGTACGTTCCATAAGAAAATTCGTAAATCGTTTTTCCTTTTTCTTTGCGTTGGTTGTCGTCGTGTGATCAGCATAATACCTAATAGAAATATTTGTAATTTACAAAAAAAAAAAAAAAAAATCATATAACTAACTACAAAAATAACTAACTACAAAACTAACTTTTTTTTTTTTTTTTTTTTATAATCTACACGCGCTCAAGGGATTATGATTACCCTTTAAATGTTTGGACACAGCGCGGGCGTGAAGCTAAGGAAGAGAAAGAAGGATAGGAAAGATGTGTGGCGCGATGTTCTGAGACTGAAGGTTGTTGTCTCAGATATTTTATCTCCAGGGATGGCGGCTGAACTAAAGCGGAGAATGCCGTGTCTTATTTTTATGTCGCTTATAATTCACATTATTTTATTCGTGTTCATCCTTGTTGGGCATACTAGTTTAACTCAATAACATGTTGTTAGTGTTATGCCTGAACAACATGTAATGAGTAAACCAGCACAACCCATTGATGACAATTTCTAGAAGGTGTTTAATGGAATTAAAATGACATAGACCACGGCAGGGATCGAACCTGTGATCATGACGTTCACAGGCGAGCACACATCCATCGCGCCACGGCCACCCCTTACTACTACAAAACATACTACCATAATAATTCCCTCCTCTACCTGTGTATTGAGTACGGGAGCATCAGTGGCAAAAAAAAATAAAATAAAAAAACATATGAGGAAACTCATGTACTATGTATGTACGAGTTACATATCCGATGCACAAAATCCGATTATTGCACTCCTTTATTTTTTTTACATTTGTCAGTCAATCCTCGACATTTTGTATGTGGATATCTGAAAGATACAAACAAAATTATTATGTAAATGGTTAGAAATAATTATCAGGTAGCCACTTAGGCCTCGACCAATTCGGCAAAGACCTAGATTTCTACCAATGTTTACATCTTTGATTAGATGTATATAGAAGCATACATACCTTTTCCTTTTTACGGCATAATCATTCGACAGTGGTATCTAGAAATTTAAAAAGAAATACAAATTGAAATAATTATTATTATAATTATAAATAAAGAAAAATCAAATACCTACCAAAAAATTGTCAACTGTCCGCCACGTTTGATGCAAAACACATTTTTTTATGCAAATCAAATTTGACATATCGATCTGTATAGCTTGGTCTCACTCTTAAAGGAGTTAGGACATATGAATCCACTTTGCGACGGCCATTTTTTTTACGGCGAATTAAAACTAGTATGTATTACCGATGAACCATCTATAATCATAGTAATAGATGATTATAGAAAAGCAAAAATTCGAAGGAAAGAAGGAATCTAGCGTCGGTTACACTTTGAAAATATTAATAGAGAATGTAGTAGTAATTAATAATTTAGTAAACTAATCAAAAGTAATTAGGATAAGATTTTTGCAATATAGATACTGTGATATTAGATGTAAGGTATCAAACAAATAAATAGTACAATGTTAGTTAAATTATATTAGTAATATTACCTAGTACACTGCATATCATTAAATATATGGGAGTGAAGAGGACAGGTGCTTGATATGTTAACTGATAGGTAGGATCCAACTATCTAGCAGTTATCGATCTATGTACTTAATAAAACAAAGAAATTTAATTATATAATAAGGGTCTTTGTGACGATATGAAGAGAAAGAGTAGTCAAATGACTTGCGATTTTCTTACTGAATAAAAGTAATTCCCTCCGAGAAATTTTTATTGAATTCATATTTAAATTTAAATTCAAGTGTGCTAAAAAGTTTGAAATTAAGCAAAATAGCTTAAATATAAAAAGAATTTTTAATTTGAAAATCAAGAAGAGAAAGAAATTTAAAGCAGTGGATATACAGTGAATATACAGTGGATGATATATTCGAAAGCCCCATTTATAAGAAAATAATAATTTAATAATAAAACGCAGAGGTATGTAGTTTTAAGAGATATAGATAATAGTAGCCTAATTCGGGAACCTTCTACTTTCCTCGCTTAGGTACATATTCGTGATTCTGGGGGCTATACAAATCAGAGTAGACGCAATAAGTGCCTCTGCTTGTACGAGTGTACAGGAGCCCTGTCTCTACCATCACTAAGAGGAAAAATTATATGTAGCAGGGAATTTTGTAGCCAAGAATCAGGATCTTAGGAAGGAAATAAGAAGCCTAAGGAAAGTTCCAGAAAACAGTACACCAACACATAGGAGTAAGGAGATTAAAGTGAAGAAATAACGAAGTGAACAAAGAAGAAGAATAAGAAAGAAAGAACAAAGAACAATTAGTGAATTAACATATTTAATTTTTTTGTATCAATAATTATTTCAATTTGATTTAATTTTTTTTTCAAAGTAAATTTAGTTTTTTTTTAACCATAGTAAATTTAATTTTAAATGTAAATTCCAAATCTGTGCTTAAATGATTTACTATTTCTACGTACACTAACTTTTTAAGTGAAATTTAAACAACGAAATAACGTTCCTAATCTGTGCTGCCGGCAGGACTTCGAGGGACGTGTAAAAACGTGAGTACCTAACATATAAAAAAAAAAAAATTATTGGGATGAACAAAATATACCCCAACCAAAATCAAGAGACAATATACATACATACGTTTAAGGACAGATTTTTAGTTTTTTTTTGTATTCTTGAATCTCATGGGATTGAGATAAATTTTGGTTGCCATTTTTAATTTTTGTATACAATTTATACCTTTAAAACTTTTTTTGAAATTACAAAAATTAAACATTTATATTGGTTTTGAAAGAAATGAATCAAATATGTTTTTATTTATTTTTACTGAAGTTGGAATAGAAATAAAGTATTAAGATTATGATGATGTGCTGCTAAATTTAGAGCAATTGGTGTGTGGAGAACCGCGTCAAGCCGTCTATAAGGTAAAGTACGTGACTAGGTATAGGAACATGACGATCTAACTGTAGGACTACATAGCTGGAAAGCAACTTAGGGGCTATCTTCCTCAATCTTAGGCCAAAGAAGATAGCAAAGGATATGTCTTTGACATGGGTGGGATGGCCAAGCTTCGCCAACAACATCAGGCCAACCTAATTGCTCCTAGCGAACCATTATCTTGGTGGGACAATGGAATGAAGGTAAAGTCTATTGATGAGATAGAGTAGATTAGATTTAAGGTTTTAGTTGTAGTTATAGTATAAGGGGGGGTAAGATTTTTTCCTTTATAATAGGTAAAAATATAGTTTTAGGAATTAGAATAGTTTTTTTATCTTAATTCAAAGACATATTACCGTACTTTTTCCATTCTTTCACCAGGGTAATGGCATAGGCAAGTGAGTGTGTTATTTTTCTTCTTCAGCTTTCTTCTAATCGTCCAGTCCGTGTCCGTCCGACATAGTTAAGTAGCTTCCTTACCTTTTTTTTTTTTCCTTTAACTTAAAATTTTGGCATGATAAATATGAAATTGAGCTAAAAGTGTCTTGATAAGGACAAGAACTCCCCCCGTCCGACGAGCTTAGCTGAGCCGAGACAAGCATGCCATCGTCCTTAAATACAGCACTAAAGTTGCCCCTGTGGCCTGAACTAGCCTCATTTCAGCTCATTTCGTTGCTCTTCGAAACGTTGAAGCAGAAGACTAATCATATTTGAAACATCTACATTTTTACTTACGTCTGCTCTTTCAGCGTCAGCTTCAAAGACGAAAATGTCCGGGTCTTCATTTTGTTGTTTCAAATATTCGGCCAAACGCAGAACAAGCTCATTTTTCGATCCTGCTCTAGAAAGTTCTCGCTTGCCTAATTCACTTTTCAGCTCATTACAGTTGAGCTCAGTAACTTGCTCATTTTTTATTTTACTATTTTTTTTCCACACTTCACTGCACAATAAGTTTTATTCGACTTTTCTGACACCAATGTAGTATTTTTCCTAGGTTCTTTAAATAAAACTTATTACTCCTTTTAGAATTTCTTCTTTATTTACACTTTTCAAATCAAAACAATAAATCTCAATTTGTAATCAATTCCAATACTTTTATTCAAACTTAAATTACACTTCTTTAATTCCACAATCCAATAGTTCAGCTTTGCACACTTTCATAATCAAAAATAAACTGTGTTCCGCTCACCGTGAACACTCCCTTATATACTCAAACCAGTTGTTCTCGAAGGTTCTTGCCTAGAATATTATATTTGCTTGGAATAAGGGGAAATTCATATGGAGATAGAATGTTCTAGTAGTTTGGAATAAGGGGAAATTTACACGGTAATTCCCAACAGACGGCGCTGTAGGAGTATAAAGTGTGGCGACACGGACTCGATGGTGGCTCCTCTGCCTGCTGATACACGAAAGAAACACCAGACACCGAGTCCACATTACACACAATCCAACGACGCTGAAATTCAAACTCTTGAATTTAGTCTTCTTCTCCAACGGCTCAGCAAAAGTCCACTTCTTCTTCTCGTCCAGACATTCTCATTTTTCTGTAATTAGACTCAATTAAAAAGACTTGCAAAGTATATTTCATTTTAATAAACATGCTAAGAACAATATTTAGCATTTGACAATTAAATCAAAGTGTTCTGTCTTTTTCTTTTGCGCTCCTCCTTCGGTGACGTAAATTTCAACATATATATAGTTGGTGTCATACAACGACGCCACATTGGTGACCCCGACGTGATCTTCCGACGTGATCTTCCAACGTGATCTTCCGACGTGATCTTCACATCTTACGATCACAAAGAACAACGTGAGCAAATCTCGTCATCATCATGGAGGACAGGTTTGATTCCAGCTTGAACGGTGAGCTAAACGAAACCATCAAATGCGACAGTGCTCCTGCGACAACAAACGCACTTCCCACGGGCGTTTGACAACCAGCCCTTCCGCCACACAATTCGTTTCATAACATTCAACAAGAATTCATTTAGGCTGTAAATTTACATCTGCCGCAATTTTCACCTGAATCACCCGACATTTGGTTTGCCATAGCCGAAGCCGATTATGCCGCAAATCGAATAACAAGCGATGCACAAAGGTACAACCAGCTGCTGAAGGCACTTCCTCTGAGTATCGCTTCGCAACTCATCGACATCATTAACAACGCACCATTTCAAGATAAGTATAAAACTTTAAAATTTACTATTCTTGAGCGTTTCTCTGAGTCCCGTCAAAAACAATTACAAAAACTCTTAAAAGAAAAAGTTTTGGGAAACAAAAAGCCTCACAACTTCTGCGTGAAATGCGTGAGCTGGAAAAAAATTCCGTCACTGACGAAGTGCTGCACCAACTCTGAACGGAACGTCTGCCAGAAAGAATCCGACCACTTCTGGTTATTTCAGACAACCTACACAATCTCAACGCTCTGGCAGAAACAGCGTACCTCACACTTCCTCCAAAGAGATACGGCTTCATATTTTCAAAATCAAACCTGACCAAGAACAATTTACTCTCTACGCAGCTAACTCTTCAGCAATTCATATATACGGATACAAAAACATTACTCTCGATCTAAATCTCCGAAGAGCTTTTACTTGGACTTTCTTTATTGCCGACATTCAAACAGCAATACTTGGAGCACACCTTTTGACGCATTACAATTTACTCGTGGACCCAAAACATCGAAGACTCATTGATTCTCTCACCAATTCATCATCCAAAGGAGAATCTCTAGCCACGAAAACGTACAACATATCAAACATTGGACACATCTCTACCAGAACCATATGTGGGGCTGCTGAGAGATTTCATCAAGGTAACTACACCTACCTACAGTCCAAATCTCAACAATAGACAATTCGCACATCGAATCATCACACCACCAACAATAGACAATTCGCACATCGAATCATCACACCACCTGGACAACATGTCCAACACGATCCATCGGCACAGCATGGACAGCTGGCTTCCATGGTCCTCTCGGACCACACCATCGAACTATAAACGGGCATCCTGGTTCAAAACCGCCAAACTCACATGGCTCACCAGTTTCACATGCTCCCAGTTCACATCGATCGCTTTCAGCCTGTCATCATCCTGGTTCAAAACCGCAAAACTCACATGGCTCACCAGTTTTACATGCTCCCAGTTCACATCGATCGCCTTCAGCCTGTCATCATCCTGGTTCAAATCCGCCAAACTCACATGGCCCACCAGATTCACATGCTCCTAATTCACATGGACCTGCCGATCTCATATTCAACAACGCAGCAAAAGTTCATATCTTAGATTTGCATAGACATAGTCTATCTAAAAGGTACGGACAACATTGTTGCAAACGCTCTCTCACGCGTAAACATCATCAACATTCCTACAATACCTAGTCCAGCCAGGATCCGCGACGAACAACTAAATGACCACCATCTACAGGAGCTCATTCAAAGTTCATCGCTTCACCTTCAGTGTTGTTCCTCTACGTGTCGACTTTGATTGTCTACATTAATGCGTAGACAATTGTGTCGACAATGTAGACAATGTAAACAATGTAGACAATGTCGACTATGATGTCGACAATGTAGACAATGTACACAATCAAGACAAAGCATGCCAAGATTTTTGATGAACAATTCATTGATGATGTTAAGAGTTATATCGAGCTTTTTGATCCAGTCTGCAATTTGATAAATAGATGTCAAGCGGTTGATTGTTCTGCTAGAGAAGCAGTTAATCTTTGGTTGAGTTTAAAACTCCCAACTAGATTTAAGGTGAAACATGAATCATCACTGAAATCGCGCGTAGATATGGCTCTTAACAAATATGCCCTCTCTTCTTATTATTTGCACCCTCATTATGACAATAGCAAGCTGACGGCCAGTCAAAACGAAGTAGTATGTCAGTTTTTGTTTAATCATCTTAACAGTGATGGCATTGAAGATTGGGACTGTTTTAATAGAAAAATTAACTTTTTTAAAATGCTTTACGAAAAAGACATTCAAAAGCCAATCGTTTTTTGGAATATGGCCGCCATAAAACATCCAAACCTGGCAAATTTGGCAAAAAAACTTCTTCTATTCCTGCCTCTTCCGCTCAAATCGAGAGACTTTTTTCAAGTTGGTCTTATGTTAATTCCATGTCGAGAAACCGTTTGACATTTGAACGATCCAAGAAACTACTTCACCTTTACTATTCACTTAGAATCGAGGATACTCAATATGGGTATTTTGATGAAGACGTTGAGGACGAATATGAATAAGATTTCAAGTGTATATTTATGTACATATATGTATATATAGTATTTTGTACAGTATAGCGATAGTTGATTTTTTGTTCCTTATGTTATTCATAATAAGTTTTTTTTTTTCTTGAAGACTACAGGTTTTGTTTCAGTGTTCGAATAAATACTCGTACAATTTCTGATTGAAAGTTTGAATTAATATAAAATTTGTTTTAATTTTATGATTTATTAGACGAAACATCATAAAAAACATTTAATGTCTACGTTGTCTACATTGTTGACATTGACAGGTAGACAATCATGAATTGTCTACGTTGAATTGTCTACACGTAGACAATCGTGTAGTCTACATTTTTTGTCTACATGGAACAACACTGTTCACCTTCAAAAACTTCAACCAGAACCAACTCATCAACAAACACAGCCACATCATTGGACTTCCTCAATGGATCCACCACAACGTACTCATGGAACCAAACGCTCCGTGACTTTTCTTCAACCATCATCACAAAGTCACTCAGGGGGGAGTAGATGTGGCGACACGGACTCGATGGTGGCTCCTCTGCCTGCTGATACACGAAAGAAACACCAGACACCGAGTCCACATTCCACACAATCCAACGACGCTGAGATTCAAACTCTTGAATTTAGTCTTCTTCTCCAACGGCTCAGCAAAAGTCCACTTCTTCTTCTCGTCCAGACATTCTCATTTTTCTGTAATTAGACTCAATTAAAAAGACTTGCAAAGTATATTTCATTTTAATAAACATGCTAAGAACAATATTTAGCATTTGACAATTAAATCAAAGTGTTCTGTCTTTTTCTTTTGCGCTCCTCCTTCGGTGACGTAAATTTCAACATATACATATATAGTTGGTGTCATACAACGACGCCACAAAAGCTCTGTTCGCAACAATATGTACAAAACAAGTAGTAAAAAAGAGAATATTTTATTATTAAATCTAGCAAAGAAAAATCTAGCAATTGCAGTCCCTAGCCTTAAGATGTCGCCAAAATCTTTCGTGTTCTTGATAGTACTATAAGTTTTATATACAAAGGTACTATCAAGAAGACGAAATATTGTGGCGACATCTTAAGTATAGGGACAGTACTTGCTAGATTTAATAATAAAATAATCTCTTTTTTACTAATTGTTTTGTATCTTATCCTACTCTGCACTGTAAAATCTAGCGCTAATTTCAGCGCCACCACAAGGCTAGAGTTCGCAATAGAAAACCACGCTCCTAATAGGTTAGTCCCCCATTACACGTTGCCTCATGAGACATGTCTCATTTTTGACTTTCCTTTTAAATTTGTATTCCGTGAGGCAAAAGCTATTACACGTTGAATAGACTCATGTCTCAAATTTGACAGTTGTTCGTTTTTTTTTAATACACAACACAATAAAAAACGAATATGAGAAAAAGAAACGTCAAAATGAGACTACTATAAATCAGCCCGGTACTCACCGGGAATACTATTTTGCATCTCATTTCCTCATAGCTGCTTTCTTTTTCGCACTTATGTGAGCCTCGTCTCGTGAGACATTGTGTAATAGGGGACTTATGAATATATACAAAGTTATAATTAGACCTATTCGGCGAGATCTTTTATTCTTCTATTCTGTTATTCTGCTATGAATTTCCATACAAATGTTTGAGCTGTCAACAAATCTTTTATGAATTTTAATTTTGGTATTCAGCACGCTAAAATCTGTTATAAAATCTGCTAAGAAAACTTTTATGAACTGTCATACTTTCGAACATAGAAAAAATCTTTTACGAATAGCCAAAATCTGTTATGAAATCTGTTAAAAATCATAAAAGAATAAAAGACAAACTTCTGTGACTTTTATCATAAAAGATTTCAATAAGTACACAGGTGCATCAAGTAAAAATGAATATTTATCTTTTATTTCGTAAAATCGTGTTCCATTGTATGGATACCAATAGTGTGTAAGGCTAAGCGCGCACATTCAATTTTTAGTTTCGCAACTGCTTGGTTCGAGCAACTAAAAGTTTGTGTTTTGATACAAACTAAGCGATTGCCTAAAATGAATTCGCTATTTTGTGTAACATATAATTATATGCACCCGCGCGGACATTTAACTAAATAGTTCATCTGTTTTCTATAAGCAACCAAACAGTTGTGCAACTAAGAATTGAATGTGCGCGCACCTAGCCTAAGAGTTTACTTTTTTGTTCGTCATCCATTTTAATTATGTCAGATGAAATATTTTACATAATCACAGCTGATTATGATAACAGATTTAGTTCAGTTTCATAACAGATCTCGTTTTCGAAGTAGCATAACAGACTTTTATAAAAGTTCCAACCTCTGAATACCAATCATAAAAATCTTTTATGATTCATAACAGAATAACAGATGTGGCAGAATAGGCCTAAATATTGTAATATTTTTCCTAGGTTCTTTAAATAAAACTTATTACTCTTTTTAGTATTTCTTCTTTATTCACACTTTCCAATTCAAAACAGTAAATCTCAATTTATAAACAACTCAAACACTTTTATTTAAATTTAAATCACACTTGTTTAATAACACAATCCAATAAGCAATACCTTTGCACACTTTCATAATCCAAAATCAACTGTGTCTCGCTCACCGTGAACACTCCCTTATATACTCAAATTAGTTGTTCTCGAAAGTTCTTGTCTTGGAATGTTCTAGATGTTTGGAATAAGGGGAAATACATTTGACATTGGAAAAGAGCTTTTTGTTTCTTCCATAAATTAGATATGCAGTTTTCCAACAGATGGCGCTGTTGTAGTATAAAGCTCTGTTCACAACATTGCCCCCTTCTTAAGATTGTTCGTCCCGAACAATTCTATCGCCATATTCGCCACTGTATCGGTGCAGTCGATCGCTATGCACAACTTTTAACTTTCCTCTTGACCCTCTCTGAATTCGGTAAACGACATCATTGATTTTCGTGACGACAATATAAGGGCCTTCCCAGTTTTGTTGAAGCTTCGGCGACAATCCCTTTTGACGATGTGGATTATACAGCCATACACGATCTCCTACTTGGAATCCTGTCGTGTTTGCTCTTGTGTCGTACCTTGTCTTCATTCGATCGCTGTAAGCGCTCATTCTAGTCCTGGTCCTTTCGTGGATGTCAATTAGCCTCTCTTGTAGGTCACTCACGTAATCCCTTGTTTCCTTAGACTCTTGTGGTGGATGTCCAAACCTTATCTCACTAGGCAGCCGTATGCTTCTTCCAAACAGGATTTCAGATGGCGTTTGTCCTGTTGAGCTATGTATTGCACTTCGGTAGGCCATCAAAAATAGTGGTATGTGCCTATCCCAGTTTCTTTGGTAGTCGCCTACGACTTTAGTGAGGTGTTCTTTTAAGGTCCTGTTGAATCTCTCGACCATTCCATCAGATTGCGGGTGAAGTGGTGTTGTTCTCGTTTTCTTAATGCCAAGGAACGCGCAGACCTCTTGGAATATGTTTGACTCAAAGTTCCTTCCTTGGTCAGAATGTAGCTCCATAGGCACACCGAACCTGCTTACCCAGTTAGACACAATCTGGTCGGCCACGGTCTTGGCTTCTTGGTTCGGGATAGCGTATGCCTCAGGCCATTTGCTGAAGTAATCCATTACCACCAGAATGTATTTGTTTCCAGCATTCGTTTCCGGAAATGGGCCAGCCACATCAACAGCAATCCTTTCAAACGGTGAGCCAACATTATACTGCATCATTTTCCCTTGCAGTTTTCTACCAGGTCCTTTGGTTGCCGCACAAGCCTCACAATTTCGGCACCACTTTTTAACGTCGTCTCTTGCATGCAACCAGTAGAATCGTTGTCTCACTTTTTCTAACATCTTGTTGATTCCCAAATGGCCTCCTGAAGGTCCATCATGCATCTCTCGAAGAACCTCTTTGATTTTCGATTGAGGTAACACAAGCTGCATCACATAGGATTTACCATCAGCGGACTCCCATTTTCGCCGAAGAACACCTTCTCGCACATGAAGTGAGTCCCATTGTGCCCAATAGGCCTTTAAAACTGGACTCCTATCGGAAATGTCATTCCATGTGGGTTTTTCTTCATGTTCTTTCCATGCGAGAAGAGGTTCAATGTCGGGGTCTTCTTGTTGAGCAGATCTTATTTCTTCATTGCTCCATCCACAAATGGGGTCAGCCCTTATTCGCAGAGTGTTGATGGCGACCATGCGTTTGTTGCCATTTGACGTTGCCTCGATAGTCAGACTTCTATTGTTTTGTTTGGTCTGAGAAACCTGGATGGTGTTTCTGGGGCCATCGATACCAGAAACCAGCTTCTGCCCCTCGAAGTTGGTTCTCACTTGTTTCTCTGTTGGGAAACTTGTTCGGGAAGTAACACTGGTGTTATTGTTACCTGGTTCTGAATTTGAAACTCCGTGTCCACAATGTTGACAAGCTCTTCTCGGTGGTAATCGACATTGACGCTGTAAATGTCCAGTCTTGTTGCAATTCCAGCATTTTGCAAGTCCGTTTCGTTGATTCCTTTGGACATCAGTTCTTCGGCATGAGCATTCATCGATGATGGCTTCTCTAAGTCGATGTACTCCGTGAGAGGCTTGCTCAGTTGCTTCCATTGTCAAGGCAAACGCTAATGTTTCAGAAAGCGTTCGTTTTCCAGCAGTTCGCACGGCCCTTTGAAGATGTATGTCGGAAATGGCGCGAACAAATGCCTCAACTGCAAACTGGTTACGGATTTCTTCTCCAACATCTGGATATGCAAGATGAACAAGCCTTTCAATGTCCGCTTGTAGCTGTTGTAGAGTTTCGCCCCTCTTCTGAACTCTGGAATAGAGTCGTACCTTGAAGACTTCTTTCATATGGCTATTGCCAAAGCGTTTGTCTATAGCCTCAACCAAGTAATTAAAGTCGCCGCTCTTATCTGCTGGTATGGTTAGCAATAACTCAGCAGCTGCTCCTCTAAGAGCAAGGGTTAGAGCTATACACTTGTCAGCTTCATCCCAGCCATTTGCTGTAGAAGCTGCCTCGAATTGCTTCTTGTATATAGACCAAGAAGTTTGTCCATCAAAGGTTGGAGGTTGCATCTCTTTTTTTCTAAAAGTTTCCCCAGAACTTTCCCGAATCTTTATGTTTCGAACACGGTCTAACTCTTTTGAAAACGTCTCCATTTTGTTGTCGACTAGCAATGAAACACGTTCATCTAACACTTTCGAAAACGTCTCCATTTTGTTTTCGACTTGATTCCCTAGCAATGAAACACGTTCATCTAACTCTTTTGAAAACGTCTCCATTTTGTTGTCGACTTGATTCTCCAGCAATGAAACACGTTCACCAAGTGCAGATACATTATTCTCGATATTAACAAGCTTGCCTTCTAGCATGTTCCTCTGCTCTTCCAGAAGGTCTTTTTGTTTCTCCAGGCGTTCGAGAACATTCTTTTGTTCGTTTTTCTGCTCATTTCGTTGCTCTTCGAGACGTTCGAGAACATTCTTTTGTTCGTTTTTCTGCTCATTTCGTTGCTCTTCGAGACGTTCGAGAACATTCTTTTGTTCGTTTTTCTGCTCGTTTCGCTGCTCTTCGAGACGTTCGAGAACATTCTTTTGTTCGTTTTTCTGCTCATTTCGTTGCTCTTCGAAACGTTGAAGCAGAAGACTAATCATATTTGAAACATCTACATTTTTACTTACGTCTGCTTCCTCAGCGGCAGCTTCAAAGACGAAAATGTCCGGGTCTTCATTTTGTTGTTTCAAATATTCGGCCAAACGCAAAACAAGCTCATTTTTCGATCCTGCTCTAGAAAGTTCTCGCTTGCCTAACTCACTTTTCAGCTCATTACAATTGAGCTCTTTTAGTAACTTGCTCATTTTTATTATTATTTTATTTATTTTTTTTTTTCGCACACTTCACTGCACAATAAGTTTTATTCCACTTTTCTGACACCAATGTAATATTTTTCCTAGGTTCTTTAAATAAAACTTATTACTCTTTTTAGTATTTCTTCTTTATTCACACTTTCCAATTCAAAACAGTAAATCTCAATTTATAAACAACTCAAACACTTTTATTTAAATTTAAATCACACTTGTTTAATAACACAATCCAATAAGCAATACCTTTGCACACTTTCATAATCCAAAATCAACTGTGTCTCGCTCACCGTGAACACTCCCTTATATACTCAAATTAGTTGTTCTCGAAAGTTCTTGTCTTGGAATGTTCTAGATGTTTGGAATAAGGGGAAATACATTTGACATTGGAAAAGAGCTTTTTGTTTCTTCCATAAATTAGATATGCAGTTTTCCAACAGATGGCGCTGTTGTAGTATAAAGCTCTGTTCACAACAATATATACAAAGGTACAACCGCGTGAACTAGCCTTTAAATGTAAATCTTTCGTTAAGAAACCGACATTTACCCGTTGCCGTTATCCGAATCCGTTATTATTCGCATTCGCCATCGGCATTAATTTAATTTTTTTCCAGTTTGACAAAGTACATTTAGGTTTTAATTCTTTCATATAAAAATTATTGAAATAAAATGCCATTTGGTAAGTACCAGATTTAGGTATTTGAAAATAAATCATAAAAACGAGTTACCACACAGAAATAAACGATGGTCGAACACCGCCAACCGTGATGTTCACCATGAGTCGATCAACTTCTGGGCTAGAATTCGAACGCAATTCACCCCACGGCTTAAATCGCCAATTGCCATCAATGTGGAGCAATTCAAAGATACCTATTTTGAATCTCAAAGTAAATCAGCGTCGAAGTCGTAGTTTTACTCCTGTTAAAGGCGCCTTGTATCTGCGGTCACCAGAGCTTTCACCAGTAGATGGGACAAGCAATCGGTAGCGTGCACCAGATATTTGTCCAGCAAACGCAAGTTGCTTGTCCTTAAACAATCGCTGAGTCCGGGTGATTACAAAGCTCTCGAGCAATCACACCAGTTGAATTTAAAGTTCCAACATCCTTATACATACGTATTCATTAGTTTTTGTTAAAATATTGATAATTTTTTTTAAATTTAGAAAACAAATGAAGGTACGACTCCGAGTAGACATGTTGATCATCACCGTCGTCGAACAGAAGAAGTACAATCTGAAGACCTAAATCAAACCCAAAGTCTAGATAAGTCCGCTTCACATGGTTATCTAAATCACAAATTGGAAGTTCGTCTGATTTTGAAGAACGCAGGCATGCAGCAATATATTGGAGCTTTCGATAAAGAAAAGGTATTTTAAAATTAACTTTTGCTATCCTTTCTATAAGGCTATATAATTCGGCATATCTGGCTGGTTGAACATAATATAACAAAGCTTAAATATAACATTATTCATTTCTTGTTAAAAGCCATCGTTCATGTAGAATGGAGCGTTTTTCCTAAGAACGTATAGGTTGTTGACTTCACTCTTTAATTTTATAGAGTGTTTTTCTAAATCCTTTAATCGCAGAGCACTCTTTAGACGTAAAATTCTTCGCGTAGCATTTTGTTCTCGGTATGCTATTTTTTTGAAAATAAATAAATTAATTTACTAAAACAAAAGCTTCGCTCCAAATAGACCGAGAGCCCACAGCAATTTTTGGTTGTGATTGATAACACAAAATAATGAGCATAATTAGATAGGCCTTTTATAGTTATTTATAAATGTGAACGTCTTGCATACTCTAGTGGGCGCAATAGTGCATCAAGTATGCAGTTTTTCCAAAGTCTAAAAAATTGGGATACAAAATTTGCCATAACTTTAAAATGAAGAACAAAGTGCCCTGATTGCAAATATCCAGGTCCAAGACGTTTTGAAGGTGGCCTTCTTAGTGCAAGAAGTAGCCTATTCTTATCGCTTCTGGCAGGCAGAAAGCTGTCTGTAAACCGTCTTGGATCTCGATATTTTCAACCAGGGACTTAACTCTACATTTTGGCAAAGTTGTTATCACAATTACTTGGACTTGGAAAAAACTGCATACTTGATGCACTATTATGCACTATTGCTCCAACTAGAGTATGCAAGACTTTCACATTTGTGAATAACTATACAAGGCCTATCTAATTATGCTAATTATTTTTTGTTATCAATCACACCCAAAAATTGCTGTGGACTCTTAGTCTAAAAACTTTTATTGTAATGAGATTTATGTGCTTTTTGCGATTTACACAATGTTCGCATGTCTGGTTGAATTTAGAACAACGGCAACCGAATATCAGGCTTTGCATTGAGACTAATCTATTAAACATACTCCTGCTATGCAGCGGGAAAGATTTCTTTTTCAAATTGGTAGACTAAAGTTTTGCTGCCAAAACATTTTCCTTAATATTTGCGTGGTGTACTTCCAGAAAATAGGAAAATGTGAAAATTAAATTTTGTTTTTGATTGCCTCGGCTGGTTTCGCAGAACTGCATTCTGTCACTAATTTTGCATGACCTTGTTAATGGTTTCGGGTTCGGGCTGTATCTCAGGGATTGCTTGAATGATATTAGCCTTAAGTGCTTGAATCGTTTCCGGATTGTTGGCATAACATTGGTCCTTCCAAAAGGGTCAAATCGGAGTTCCGAGTCGTCCAATTGACCTTGGCTGTGTGGCATGGCGCGCCGTTTTCCATGAAACAGAGGTCGTCCAAATCCATGTCTTCAATTTGCTAAAAAAAAAAAAGTTAACATGGCTCTTTAACGTCCACTGTTGACCGAAACGTTGTTCCCAGTCTCATTTTCAAAAAAAAAAAAAAAATGGTCCAATGATGCCACCACTCCACAATCCGCATCAAACTGTCACCGCCGAGATGATAATGTGCCTTCTTAGAAAAAATGATTTTTCGCTCAAAATCGTTTGTCTAATTCAAGCTGCTCTAAGTCCCAAAATGCAAAGCTATACCGAAGCGGATGGTCATGCGTCTTCAATTGTTGAGTCAATTGAACCTTGTAAGCGAATAATCCGATATCTTTGTACAGAATTCTCCTCAGGCTAGTGCGTGAAATGCCACATTCTCGTCTGTGCGCACCGTACGATGGTGGGGATCATGAGTGTTGTCTACTTGCATACCAGTCTCACGAACGCTTTGCAAAAACTTGGGTACAGCAGAGCAAGCGCTTTTCAAAAAAACGCAGTTTGTGCAATAAAGCACTCACTTTGGAAATAAGTTTTCAACATTTCCCAAGCTTGTTCAAGGGACTCATTTCGTTCCGTGGAGGTAGATACGACTTTCTGTCAGATTTCGAGTTCTAGGGTAGGTTGTGTCAGAAATATCTTAATTTTCAAAAAATTTATAAAATTATAGATCGTTAAAATTAATCGAAACAGACAAATGTTTATCAAAATTGTAGGTGCCGTTTTCGAAAACCATTTTACAACCTTTGTACGGAGGGGTGGGCATTGTTATTTTTAGATAAAATTGATTTTATGTTGCTATGTACTTTTAAAAAAATGTTAATTACCCAGTTCAAAAAATCGAGAATGTGGTGTTCGAAATATTGAGTTTTCAAAAAAATTGTTTAAAAATCGAAAAATGCTATTCAAACTTTTCAAGAGCTTGAGAATACAAACAAAATTATGAAAATCCTTTCACCACTATTTTTGGGAACCTTTTTTTGTTCAACCGTTATCTACATTTTTTAAATCTGTGGAACAGTTTTTGAGAAACAAAATATTTTCTAAAATTTCGAAAAGAAAAAAATGTATCATAGGTACCGTTATTACGGGAATTACTATTGAATTATTTTAGTGGAGGTATTCCATTTGGAAATTGTTTATAAAAATAGCGATATTCATATTCTGTTTTAAAAAAATTTAATTGAAATCAAAAATTCGAAAATTAGAAAAAGCTAGACCATAACTGCAGGATGAGAATTTCATAAACTGTTTCTTAATATTTGTATGGAATGTATACTAATTGTTGATCCTTACCTCTATGCCCGCTAACGAAAATATTTGTTCAGGAATCGGGTAAAAGCGCTTATTAAATCTATTGGGAATTGTTTAAATTCTTGTCGAATTCCAAAATCAGGACACAAGCTTTCAAAATTTAAAGGACTTTTTGTCTTAAGATTACTTTTTCGAAGTTATTTGATTTTCTTAATTTGAATCTGATGTCATAATTGATTCATTAGCTGAAATTTTCAAAATATTAGGGACTATCGCGAATATAATTTCCCTAGAATTGTTTTTCTCCCTTGAAAATCAAGAACGTAAATGATACTCAAAAAAACAACTCGGGGCCCGTCTTAAACGTTTTCTTCTACGATTGTTTTTGGCGCTCATAATGCTTTAATGCTCATATTGAAGCAACCAAGTTTTAACATGATCCAAATACACGGCAAAAAATACTAAAATATCCCAAAGGTAGTAAAAACTTTTGGTCATTTGTGAAAAATTTTACAAACTCCAGCTGTTCGTCAATTCCAACACTCCTGTGACTGGCTCACAAGGAAAGGCAAATTTGCCTGCAGCCTTGTTTTCTGCAAACTTGACGCTGCCGCATAGTGTTGTGACTCCTCCTATTCTTGAGAGCGTAAATGGTTTTATGGGACAAATTTTCTTTTGCACTCAAACAAAAATAAATTAGAGTCTTAAATTAGAGTCACAAATCCGCTGGTCCAGATCCCCTTTTGTTGTGAAGAGGTGTTCTTCAACGCTGGCAAAACCACTGCGTAAGTTTTTCTATCCATCCTATTCTTCTGGACTCTGAGTATATGGAAAACAGCATTTGTGCAGCTAGTCCCTTAAAAATTCTAATATTCCTACCCCTCCAATTACCGACCAATTGCACTTAACTCCTTTCTTTCCAAGGTCATGGAAACGCTGATTAATGATCAGCTTAAGCAATATCTTGAAGAGCGAAAGCTTCTTTATGACCGGCAATATGGCTTTCGTAGCAACAGGTCCACTGGTAATGTGATGATGGCATGTGATGAACTTGATATTTCTAAAGCATTTGAGAGAGTTTGGCATGAAGCTCTCTTATCGAAAATGTGTGCATTTGGCATTGATGAATCTCTTCTTTGTATTACCTTTGAGGCCGTTCAATTCGCGTTTTTTTTAGACGGCCAAGGCATCTCCTTTTAAATCCCCTCAGCATTTCCTAACTGCTGCTGTGGTATTTAAATCATAATAAGGGTATTCATAACCCCTTGAGTGTGGGCTAATAATAAAAAAAAAGTTATAACATTTTTGATGATATGCGACATTATTTGAATGCATCCATTCTCGTAAGACATAATCGCTCTATATCTATGGCTATCGTCTATCTTTATCTATGACTATCTTTTTCTTGGGCATACTTTTTTGCTCTCGTTTCGTAATTCTGTTTTCAGAATTTTTGTTTTTTTTTGTTTTTTTTGTTTTTGTTTTTTTTTGTTTTTTGTTTTTTTTTTTTACATTTCATGATTTTCAAAGTTCGTTACAATTTTCAGATGGATTTTGGAAAATTTCTTTGTCTTCGTGAAGAGGACCTGTTGCGATTAGGAGTGGAACGAAAAGTAGACCGTAAGGTTATATTCAGTATTATAAGTGCTTTAAATGCCAATTAATTTTATTTTATTAATATGTTTTTTTGTTTGTTTTTGTTGTTTATTAATTATTTTCACATTGTGTATAAAAAATAAAATAAAATGTTTTAATTTTCTACACGATGAGTTTTCGTTTCTTCCATTTTTTCACGATTGTTGTACATATTTTATTCTCCAATGGCGTTTTTTAGTAATTTTATAATGTGTTTCCACCAAAACCAAATATGGGATTTCGGTTGAAAACTCTTGGTATTTCAAATTGATAGAACAAGATTGCATGTAAATTTTAACGAAATCTCAATGAAATCTTACTACACTTATTTGAAATCTCAACATTTTTCAGCTGAAATTTCAGATATCGGTTTGGTGGGAACATAGTATTACGCAGCAATGCAAATAAAGTCTATTCAATTGTATTCATCTGAAGAGAAAATCGGATGTGTATTTTGAAAAAAAAAAACTTTCGATAAAATATCGATTTCATTTTTTCGTAGTGAAATTGATGCGAATTTTCCCTTTCCAAGGGTGACACTCTGTTAGGTAAAAACGAAAAAACGTGTTGGTTTTTTACGGACGATTTGCTTCATGTAACAAAAAACGAAAGTTTTCGTTCGCACATGCGAAAGAAAATAAACGAAAGCTTATCTTTGACGTTTTTCTTCGTGGGCTGTCAATTTATCAAACAAAAAACAATTTAGAATTTACTTTGGCATCGTTTTCAACCCGAAACAGGTACAATGTTTTTTTTTATCATCATCGGAAATCTCTGATTTTTTTCGAGTCTTGAGGTTTTTGAGAAGTGTTTCGACTTCATATTCAGACTCAGATGATAATGAGGAGGATGAAGATGTCGTGGGCGGTTTTTGTTGCAGTTCTTGTTGCTGATTTAGTTCATTGATTTCGCCACAGAATGTTTTTACCTTGATTTTGGCCAGCTCTACAAC
The DNA here is from genome assembly GCA_963931855.1 of Philhelius festivus. NCBI lineage: Eukaryota > Metazoa > Arthropoda > Insecta > Diptera > Syrphidae > Philhelius > Philhelius festivus. The sequence continues at coordinate 35,180,116 of OZ007555.1, forward strand.
GGCATCCTCGAAGGGAGTAATTTCAACTTCTGTATGCGGTCCGCCAACAGTTTTGTTGAGTAAATTTTTATTTGTGGAGGGCTCTGTGCTCCATGTTTGTAATCTGCCCATTTCAAACATTTAACATGTTCATATTCATAATAAAATTATTATTCCAACAGATCCTTCTTTAATGTTCCAACAGAATCTATTTCAAAATAATAGTGGTGAGACTTCTAAATTCATTTTCTATGTAAAATTTTACTTCAGTGGATATACTCGTATCATCTTTTATAATTATTTATGTATTTTGTTATTCAACAAAGAACGAAATTGAAGTTCAAACTGCTATACAATTAACAGTCATTCCTTATGAAAAAGAATTATGAAAAAGAGGCGCGGATAAGTAATAGTGTTTTAGCGTGTTTCCATTGTGCTGAATAGCTGAGTTTGAATACTGATAGTGAGAGTTTCTTTTTTTTTGTTTTTCTTTGCAAAAAGGATAAGTAGCCATAGTAATTTCTTATTCATGAATCAAGCTACACTGTGGAAAATAGTGTCGTGGAGCTTTTATTTTTTGCAAGTGCATTTATAAATCATAAAACGGATTGAATAAAATCCTAGTCCCAGGATTGAGATGAACAGTTAAAGGAGGAGACAGGAATAGACCTATTAGTTCCGGAGGCAGCATTGCAAATTTCAAAGAAGAAAGTGTCAATTTATAAATCGTGATGTTGATGATAGATAAGTGTTATTTGTGACGCTTTAAGATATGCTGAACAGCAATGCAACTTAATAGTATTGGTAGTATCTCGAAGACTGTCGATTTTTCTTTGATCTATAGGACAGGTAAGCAAAAATGCTTCTGGGTCTTATTAAAACCTACCATAACATGATGAAAATGTCCAATAAAGGACTTTTGTCATAGCGTAGGTCTTTAAGTCTTCAATCGGCACGTCTGTACGTCTGTGTCTTTAGTTGAACATCAAGCTAGATCCTAAACGGATACACGGTTTTGATTAAAATTTGGTGCGAATAATTTGTTTGCAATTCACAAGAAGTTGAATTTAAACTTATGTGTCAAATCATATGTAACTGCTAACTCCTGAACAAAGGTTTGGTCTATGGTATTTAGGTATGAATGACTGTTGTGAATATCTTTAGCTAAGTGACCTTGTTAGTTCTGCAGTATGCCCACGCCTTTTTGGGTAGTAACTGGTTTGACATTTGGAAGAGTTGGGATTATGCAGACATATCCAAATTATATACACCCAACCAGTTTTGCCTAATTTAATCTCTGAAATCATACGAGTATTATCGATTTCCTTCAATTTTAGGTATCGATTTTAATTTTTATCTCATCTCTTAGATACGAGTATCTGCTACTCATAAACCATCTAGAAGTATGCAATCAATTTTCTTTGATTTTCATCATAAACAAAAACGAAAACCGGTACAGAATGTCAACTATACCCGCACAATTTCTTTCGTTTTTGAAAAACGAACGATCGCTTTCGTTTCGTTAATTACAAAATCTGGCCCCCAGATTTCGGTTTTCTCCATTTTCAGGTGATCTAAATTCGATCAGATCTCTAGTTGTGTGAACTTATTATTTATTATGACATTTTCAGAAAAAAAAATGATAAAAAATTTTCTTTTCTATCATAGAATAGCGTTGGAACTTGATTTAGGTCCCATCGATATATCCTATGAGCAATATAAATTTTTTCCAAAAAATAAAGTTTAGATTTAGTTGGATTCAACTTGGACAAATTTTTCCAAATCAAAAATCTTTGACACTTTATTTCGACTAAGACCGGTATCAAAATCTTTTCAAACTAATCTTTGCAAATTTTCTTCGGCAAGAAAACGTAAGACCACGGCCAGCTGTAGAGATACAGGAATGGAAGTTTTAATGAATTGGAGGCACTGATGGAAAGGCAAGTTTATCAAGTCGATAGTATGATACAAATCTTTTAACCACAGCGTCATTAATTTCTAATATGTTTGCAAGCAATAAAGCACCAATAACAATATTTTATTGAATTAGGTACTTTTATAAAAATTAACACAAAATTTGAATAGCAATCAAAAAATTTCACAACCAAAGTGACTAAGAATGAAATGTAGAACATTGAAAACAAATTCACTCGATTTCGTTATTCGTTTTTATTTCGATTTCACTAGATTTTTGGAACCTGGGGGTCAATTCTCTAACTGTGAAACTGTGAAGTGATAAAAAGTTATCATTTCATTATAATATAATGATAATATTAATATCATCTATCTAGTCCATCCATAAATTCTGTTACAAAATTCGAAGATGACGTAGTTTAAAACATGCGTCAGAATTAAAAGAGTTTATTTTTTATCATTACGAGAATAGAATAGACTTTATTTTACAAAATTGTATAAATAATAATTGATTACAGGTCTTATATGACCTGGGGTCAAATTACCGGGTCTGGTTGTGAAAATATTTGCATCCAAAGTGAATCTAAAAATGCATCTCTGACCTCTGACAAAAACTCTTCGGAAGGCTATATTTCCGCAACCAAAGCTCGTACGCGGCTAAAACTTCCACTGTTGCATAGAGAATTAATAGACCTTTCCATTGATATATAAATCAACCCGATTCGAGCTAAAAAAATTTTATGGATTTTGCAAAAAAAATCTTCGTCTTTAATGCCTTTGCGTGGCTATATTTTCTAACCTAAGCCTTGTAGGAGGTTGCGGTAAAAACCGACTTAGTTAGATTTCTCACAGCTATCCACAAAAAAATCCAGAAGCGTCTCGGAGGTCTGGTTCTCGAAATATTGCAATTCAAAGTCATTTGATTGTTTTTTGACCGAGCACCTCATTTGGTTCTGATGAGATATTTCCGCAACCAAGCCTTGAAAAGAAGTGGTATTTTCAGAATTCATACTTCCTTTAAAGAGCTTTCTGCCACTGAAAACCAAATCATTCTATGAGGTCTGGTTGTGAAAATATTTGCATCCAAAGTGAATCTAAAAATGCATCTCTGACCTCTGACAAAAACTCTTTGGAAGGCTATATTGCCGCAACCAAAGCTAGTACGCGGCTAAAACTTCCACTGTTGCAAAGAGAATTAATAGACCTTTCCATTGATATATAAATCAACCCGATTCGAGCCAAAAAAATTTTATGGATTTTGCAAAAAAAATCTTCGTCTTTAATGCCTTTGCGTGGCTATATTTTCTAACCTAAGCCTTGTAGGAGGTTGCGGCAAAAAACGACTTAGTTAGATTTCTCACAGCTATCCACAAAAAAATCCAGAAGCGTCTCGGAGGTCTGGTTCTCGAAATATTGCAATTCAAAGTCATTTGATTGTTTTTTGACCGAGCACCTCATTTGGTTCTGATGAGATATTTCCGCAACCAAGCCTTGAAAAGAAGTGGTATTTTCAGAATTCATACTTCCTTTAAAGAGCTTTCTGCCACTGAAAACCAAATCATTCTATGAGGTCTGGTTGTGAAAATATTTGCATCCAAAGTGAATCTAAAAATGCATCTCTGACCTCTGACAAAAACTCTTTGGAAGGCTATATTTCCGCAACCAAAGCTCGTACGCGGCTAAAACTTCCACTGTTGCATAGAGAATTAATAGACCTTTCCATTGATATATAAATCAGCCCGATTCGAGTCAAAAAAATTTTATGGATTTTGCAAAAAAAATCTTCGTCTTTAATGCCTTTGCGTGGCTATATTTTCTAACCTAAGCCTTGTAGGAGGTTGCGGTAAAAACCGACTTAGTTAGATTTCTCACAGCTATCCACAAAAAAATCCAGAAGCATCTCGGAGGTCTGGTTCTCGAAATATTGCAATTCAAAGTCATTTGATTGTTTTTTGACCGAGCACCTCATTTGGTTCTGATGAGATATTTCCGCAACCAAGCCTTGAAAAGAAGTGGTATTTTCAGAATTCATACTTCCTTTAAAGAGCTTTCTGCCACTGAAAACCAAATCATTCTATGAGGTCTGGTTGTGAAAATATTTGCATCCAAAGTGAATCTAAAAATGCATCTCTGACCTTTGACAAAAACTCTTTGGAAGGCTATATTTCCGCAACCAAAGCTCGTACGCGGCTAAAACTTCCACTGTTGCATAGAGAATTAATAGACCTTTCTATTGATATATAAATCAACCCGATTCGAGCCAAAAAAAATTATGGATTTTGCAAAAAAAATCTTCGTCTTTAATGCCTTTGCGTGGCTATATTTTCTAACCTAAGCCTTGTAGGAGGTTGCGGTAAAAACCGACTTAGTTAGATTTCTCACAGCTATCCACAAAAAAATCCAGAAGCGTCTCGGAGGTCTGGTTCTCGAAATATTGCAATTCAAAGTCATTTGATTGTTTTTTGACCGAGCACCTCATTTGGTTCTGATGAGATATTTCCGCAACCAAGCCTTGAAAAGAAGTGGTATTTTCAGAATTCATACTTCCTTTAAAGAGCTTTCTGCCACTGAAAACCAAATCATTCTATGAGGTCTGGTTGTGAAAATATTTGCATCCAAAGTGAATCTAAAAATGCATCTCTGACCTCTGACAAAAACTCTTTGGAAGGCTATATTTCCGCAACCAAAGCTCGTACGCGGCTAAAACTTCCACTGTTGCATAGAGAATTAATAGACCTTTCCATTGATATATAAATCAACCCGATTCGAGCCAAAAAAATTTTATGGATTTTGCAAAAAAAATCTTCGTCTTTAATGCCTTTGCGTGGCTATATTTTCTAACCTAAGCCTTGTAGGAGGTTGCGGTAAAAACCGACTTAGTTAGATTTCTCACAGCTATCCACAAAAAAATCCAGAAGCGTCTCGGAGGTCTGGTTCTCGAAATATTGCAATTCAAAGTCATTTGATTGTTTTTTGACCGAGCACCTCATTTGGTTCTGATGAGATATTTCCGCAACCAAGCCTTGAAAAGAAGTGGTATTTTCAGAATTCATACTTCCTTTAAAGAGCTTTCTGCCACTGAAAACCAAATCATTCTATGAGGTCTGGTTGTGAAAATATTTGCATCCAAAGTGAATCTAAAAATGCATCTCTGACCTCTGACAAAAACTCTTTGGAAGACTATATTTCCGCAACCAAAGCTCGTACGCGGCTAAAACTTCCACTGTTGCATAGAGAATTAATAGACCTTTCCATTGATATATAAATCAACCCGATTCGAGCCAAAAAAATTTTATGGATTTTGCAAAAAAAATCTTCGTCTTTAATGCCTTTGCGTGGCTATATTTTCTAACCTAAGCCTTGTAGGAGGTTGCGGTAAAAACCGACTTAGTTAGATTTCTCACAGCTATCCACAAAAAAATCCAGAAGCGTCTCGGAGGTCTGGTTCTCGAAATATTGCAATTCAAAGTCATTTGATTGTTTTTTGACCGAGCACCTCATTTGGTTCTGATGAGATATTTCCGCAACCAAGACTTGAAAAGAAGTGGTATTTTCAGAATTCATACTTCCTTTAAAGAGCTTTCTGCCACTGAAAACCAAATCATTCTATGAGGTCTGGTTGTGAAAATATTTGCATCCAAAGTGAATCTAAAAATGCATCTCTGACCTCTGACAAAAACTCTTTGGAAGGTTATATTTCCGCAACCAAAGCTCGTACGCGGCTAAAACTTCCACTGTTGCATAGAGAATTAATAGACCTTTCCATTGATATATAAATCAACCCGATTCGAGCCAAAAAATTTTATGGATTTTGCAAAAAAAATCTTCGTCTTTAATGCCTTTGCGTGGCTATATTTTCTAACCTAAGCCTTGTAGGAGGTTGCGGTAAAAACCGACTTAGTTAGATTTCTCACAGCTATCCACAAATTTTATGGATTTTGCAAAAAAAATCTTCGTCTTTAATGCCTTTGCGTGGCTATATTTTCTAACCTAAGCCTTGTAGGAGGTTGCGGTAAAAAACGACTTAGTTAGATTTCTCACAGCTATCCACAAAAAAATCCAGAAGCGTCTCGGAGGTCTGGTTCTCGAAATATTGCAATTCAAAGTCATTTGATTGTTTTTTGACCGAGCACCTCATTTGGTTCTGATGAGATATTTCCGCAACCAAGCCTTGAAAAGAAGTGGTATTTTCAGAATTCATACTTCCTTTAAAGAGCTTTCTGCCACTGAAAACCAAATCATTCTATGAGGTCTGGTTGTGAAAATATTTGCATCCAAAGTGAATCTAAAAATGCATCTCTGACCTCTGGCAAAAGCTCTTTGGAAGGCTATATTTCCGCAACCAAAGCTCGTACGCGGCTAAAACTTCCACTGTTGCATAGAGAATTAATAGACCTTTCCATTGATACACATACTCAAAAAAGTCTCCGTACAGTAGTAAATTTTCTGCTTATTCTCTGATAAACTATTGAATTTGAACAAATATAAATAAAAACGAGTAGGAATTAAATAAATGATAACAACTCAAAAAATTTTAGTAAAAATAAAACAACTTTTTATTGAAAATACTTAAAATAAAAAATAATTCACAGCACGAAGTCAGAAAAAAAGGAACAAAAAAGTCTCCGTACATTTAGTTTTTTTGGTTGATTTTCTTAAAAAGAAGTAAAACATTTAACTTAATGTAACAGAAAACAACACTTAGTATCTAGTAGGACCTCCTTTATTTTCAATGACTTCTTGTAGTCGGTTTTTCATAGAATTGGTAAGGTTTTAAGTCGAATCCGAAAAAATTCTGTTGCATTCTTCAAGTAGGCTTGTTTTCAGGTCTGATTTGCTGTTAATTGTGCGGTCCCGAATTTTTGTTTTCAAGTAGTCCCACAGATGCTCAATTTAATTGAGGCCTGGGGATTGAGCGGGATGTTTAACCTGTGTTTTAACGTTGTATAACAACCATTTCTTGATCACCATTGAAGTGTTTTAGGGGTCGTTGTTTTGTTGGAAGACAAAATTGTTGGCGTGACCCACTTTTTCAGCAATTATATGGAGATATTCTTGAAGTTTTTTCAAGTATTCATATTTGTCTATGGTATTTTTTATAAAAAACAGGTTTCCAACGCTCGAAGAAGCCATACATCCCTACCCTATTATATTGCCGCCGCCATGCTTTATAGTAGAGATATAAATTTTGGAATCCAGAGCAATGCCTGACTTTCTCAAGACCAAACGACGACCATCTGAGCCAAAGATGTTAAATTTATTTTAGTCTGTAAATATAACCTGATCCCAGAACGAATTGTCCGTTTCCCAAGTTTTCCAAAAGTAAATGCAGCCTGGCTTTCTTATTCGCTTTTCGAATGTAGGCTTCTTCCGGCTCACTCGACCATGAAATTTATTTCTGGTCAACAGGTCTCGTATTGTCTAGGGACACACATTAGTTCCGTCCGTGTTTTTTAATTTACCTGGAAGAACGGGTGCACTTTGCTTCGGATTTTCTGCAACACTCCTAAGTATTCTCTTTTCCATACGATGATCAATTGTTTTTTTGGTCGTCCAGATCTTTTTTTCTTGCAATTATTTTTGTTTTATTAAATTGTCGCAACATGTACTGAATTGAAGAAAGCGGTCTTTTCACAATTTTCGCGATTTCACCCAGAGACTATCCTTTATTCCTCAAGTCGATAGTAATTTTCGTGTTGGCCAAGAAAGTTTGCTTATTTTTAGTTGACATTTTTATTTCCTTGGGAGAAAAGAACGTTTTTAACTAAAATATTATTAAAAACACTTAAACTTACAAAAACACAACCCAATTCCTAATCACACACTATACATTCGCTAACTATTGCAAAAATAGTGGCCTGTACGGAAACTTTTTTGTCGCCATTTGACAGACTCGCCAGATCAAAATGATCATAACGGTATCCTTCGTGAATAAAAATTCTTGAGATTTGGTAAAAAGATGATGGGAGAAAACATATTCTCGTTCTGTGTTCACAGTTCATCTATTCTATTACTCATTACTATTTTTTTTGCAAATAAATAAAAAATTAGTCTACTGTACGGAGACTTTTTGGGGTATGTGTATATAAATCAACCCGATTCGAGCCAAAAAATTTTTATGGATTTTGCAAAAAAAATCTTCGTCTTTAATGCCTTTGCGTGGCTATATTTTCTAACCTAAGCCTTGTAGGAGGTTGCGGTAAAAACCGACTTAGTTAGATTTCTCACAGCTATCCACAAAAAAATCCAGAAGCGTCTCGGAGGTCTGGTTCTCGAAATATTGCAATTCAAAGTCATTTGATTGTTTTTTGACCGAGCACCTCATTTGGTTCTGATGAGATATTTCCGCAACCAAGACTTGAAAAGAAGTGGTATTTTCAGAATTCATACTTCCTTTAAAGAGCTTTCTGCCACTGAAAACCAAATCATTCTATGAGGTCTGGTTGTGAAAATATTTGCATCCAAAGTGAATCTAAAAATGCATCTCTGACCTCTGACAAAAACTCTTTGGAAGGTTATATTTCCGCAACCAAAGCTCGTACGCGGCTAAAACTTCCACTGTTGCATAGAGAATTAATAGACCTTTCCATTGATATATAAATCAACCCGATTCGAGCCAAAAAAATTTTATGGATGTTGTATAAAGTAGAATTATGTAAATATGAAAAGTATTTTCATTTAATTAGAATCACATAACATGGTGTCAGATGTGTGTCATTAAATTTAAAATAAAGTCAAGTCAGAAATTTAATTAAAATTTAAACAAATAAAATGCCTGGTCCGGAAAAAACAGATGGAACTCAAGTGATTTCATTCTCGTCAGAGACGCCTGTCTCCTCAGTGTCACCACTTAACCTAAAAAGCAATAATCTTCCAGCCACTTGGAGACATTGGTTAAGTCTATTTAAAATTTATTTACGGGCTTCTGGTCTTGAAGCTCAACCAGATAGCCGCAAAGTAGCATTGCTGCTACATTACATGGGCCCTGATTCATTGGATATATTTAATTCTTTTAATGAAGATCTGGACAAAATAAAATACGATGTGCTTGTCAAAAAATTGGATGATTACTTTCTACCAAAGGTTAATATAATTATGGAAAGGTATTCATTTTTTTCCCGGCGCCAAGGTTCAGACGAATCCATAGATGAATTTGTCACTTCGCTTAAGAATTTAAGCCTTACATGTGATTTTGGAACCTTGCGTGAGGACTTAGTACGCGACATATTTATCTGTGGTCTTCACAATAGGTTCTCTCACTTAAAAGAAAAGCTTCTAAATGAAGATAAAATTACTTTGGATAAAGCAGTCTTAACATCTCGAAGTATGGAACTCAATAAAGAGCATGTCCAGCAATTGCAAGCCCAACAAACAAGCAGTTTTATCGGTGCTTTGCAAAACCACAACTCGTCATCGGGAGCCTACAATCATCGTCATCATCGTCATCTTCCCAAGTCAACTCTCCAACAACATAATACGTCTACGTCATCGTCGTCATCGCCACAATCTCATATCAAGTCGTCACAAAATCTTCAAAACTCATCCCGTCATTCACGTCATAATCATCTAAGCAGTCAAAAAAATAACCATCAGCAGTTTTCACAGTTTTCTTCGTCAAACCGTAATACCTTATGTAAAAATTGTGGTCAGATTCACAAATACACATGTCCAGCTATTGGTGTAACTTGCTACAGATGTAGAGGTAAAAATCATTTTTCTAAAATGTGTCGAAGGAACCTTCAAGTTCGCAACATCGAATTAGCGCCTAATGTGTCCGACACAGAATCCGTCATGTCAACATTGTTTATCGGCGTTCTACAACGTCAGAACGAGCATCAAAAACGTCATCAACAACAATTCCAAAATCAACAACGTTATCAACATGATGAAGATGAGCCACAATGGTATGTTTCACTACAGATTAATAACCGCAACATTTCTTGTCAACTAGACACTGGAGCTCAAGGTAATGTCATGTCTGTCAATCAGCTACAAACACTTGGATTGTCACGCAGTTTAATTAAGTCAAGTAAACAAAATTTATTATCATTTAGTGGAGAAAAAATTTGTTCATTAGGATATTGCATGCTGAATTGTACTTATAAAAATATAGTCTATAATATTAAATGTATAATTGTCGAAATTAACTGCAAGTGTCTTATAGGTCTCAAAACGTGTCTTGAAATGAATTTAATTAAGAAAACTGACGAATTTAACTTAAATGTCAATACACTATGTTGTCAAAATAATGAAATTCAGAATTTGCCAAATTTTATTTCAAATTTTAAAGATGTATTTGAAGGATTAGGGTGCTTAAAGGAAAAGTGTCATTTGAAAGTTAAATGTGATGTCACTCCAATGGTTGACAGCCCTCGTAAAATTCCTTTCGCGTTGATGCCAGAATTTAAAAAAGAGCTTAAAAGATTAGAAAATCTCAATGTCATAAGAGAAGTTAAAGAGCCGACCCCATGGGTTAACTCTATTGTTTTAGTTAAAAAACCCAATGGCGATTTACGTTTGTGTCTTGATCCGCGTAATTTAAACAAAGCAATTCTTCGCCCACATTTTCAATTCCCAAATGTAGAAGAATTTAAAGCTCAATTAAATGGTTCAAAATATTTTACTGTTTTAGACGCAAACTCGGGTTTTTGGATGATTCAATTGGATGAAGAATCTTCAATGTTGTGCACATTTAATACGCCTTTTGGCCGACGTCGTTTCTTGCGCCTACCTTTCGGTATAAATGCGGCCCCAGAAATATTTCATTGCGAAATGGTTAAAAAGTTTAGTGATATACCAAACCTCGAAATCTATATTGATGACTTTTTAATTCATGCCAAGACCAAGGAACAGCATGACAAAATCCTGAAGCAAGTTTTGCAAAGGGCCAGAGAAATAGGTTTAAAATTTAACCCTTTAAAGTCAAAATTTTGTCAAAATCAAGTAACTTTTATCGGTCATTTGTTTAGTCATGATGGTGTTCGTCCTGATCCATCAAAAGTAGAAGCAATTTGTGCTATACCCAGGCCAAGGTGCATGACAGAGTTGCAACGGTTCCTTGGTATGGTAAATTATTTAGGTACTTTTGTCAAGGGCATGTCTGCCGAAAATGTAAATTTGCGTAATCTTTTAAAGAAAGATGTTGAGTGGCATTGGTCGGAAGACCATGAAAAAGAATTTAAAAAATTAAAAGAGTTGATCTCTAACACGCCGGTCCTAACATATTTCGATGTCAACAAACCATTGACACTTTCAGTAGATGCGTCACAAAATGCAGTTGGAGCTGTAATTTCACATGAAGGAAATCCCATTGCATACGCCTCAGCTACACTCACAACGTCTCAACAAAACTACGCCCAAATCGAGAAAGAGCTTTTCGCGATTTTGTTCGGGTGTACAAAATTTCATTCTTTTGTTTTTGGCAAGTCAGTCCTGGTTGAAACAGACCATAAACCTTTGGTCCCACTTTTTGAGAAGGCGTTGTATAAAGTCCCAGCTCGGTTACAGCGATTTATGCTTAGACTCTTAGCGTATGACTTAAAAGTTATTTTCAAACCGGGAAAGTACATGTATGTCGCTGATACATTATCTCGTGCCGCAATGCCAAACGAAACCTTAACGGAGTTTGACAAAGACATAAGTCTTCATTGCAATTTAGTCCTTTCTTCACGTCCTTTATCAATGTCAAAATCAAAGTATGAAGAAATACAAAATGAAACAAAGAAAGATATGGTGTTATCAAAAGTTATTGAATACCATTTTTCTGGTTGGCCGAATAGCAAAACAAAAATTATTGATTTTGTAATGCCTTACTACAATATTAGAAATGAATTTGAAGTCATAGATAATCTCTTATACAAGTCAAACCGTCTAGTGATTCCTTCAAAAATGCGTCATGATATTTTGATGCTTTTGCACGAAGGACACATGGGCATTGAAAGATGTAGAAATCTTGCCAAATGTTCAATATATTGGCCTAATATTGACCAAGATATTTTAAACGTCATAAAAAATTGCGATGTATGTATACGCCACCGTTCAAAAAACCAGAAAGAACCGATACAATTTCACAATGTCGTGTCCATTCCATGGTTCAAAATCGGAATGGATTTATTTGAATTCAACAAATCTATGTATCTATTGGTGGTTGATTACTTTTCAAAGTATATCGAAATCGCACAGTTAAATAAAAGTTATTCAAGTAATGTTGTTATAACTCACCTCAAGTCAATTTTCGCCCGTCATGGAATTCCAACCATAATGTTTAGTGACAATGGACCACCTTTTAACTCTGAAGAGTTCAAAAAATTTTCTGAACAATGGAGTATAGATCATGTCACCTCAAGTCCATATTTTCCTAGGTCCAATGGTTTAGCTGAACGATCTGTTCAGACCATTAAAAAATTGCTTAAAAAGTGTCATGAAACAAATTCAGATCCGTACATGGCTCTTTTGCAGTATAGAACTACTCGAAAGGGAAATTTAAATTCCCCTTCGGAACTTTTAATGTCTCGTCAGTTAAGAACAAAGATTCCAGTTTTAACTGAAAATCTAAAACCCATTAATGTTGATACTGAAGACCACATCAAGAAAATAAAACTTCAGCAAAATAAGACCCGCGACTATTACAACAAAAGTGCTAAGGCATTACCAATTTTGACAAATGGTCAAAATATTTATTACAAGAAAACACCGATTTCAAATTGGGAACCAGGTACGGTGTTAAAGCACTGTACAGAACCTCGATCTTATATAATAAGTTCAGATGATGGTTCCAAATATCGACGTAATAGAGAACATATTCTAGAGGGATCTTTAACGGAAACGGAAAAAATTAAATTGGAAGTTAATGACCAGATTCAAAATGAACTTAATGTTGAAAAAAGTCAACAAGAATCTTCAGAAATTAAAGGAAAAGGTAGTAATGAAGATGTACAACGTTCAAGTAATTCGCCCTGCCTCACTCCAACGCCTGAATATGTAACTCGTTTTGGAAGAACAGTGGCGCCACCTAATCGTTTTGCTTTTAATTAATAAAAAAGTAAATGACATTTTTCTAACAGCAGAAGTTATAATTTCTTATTAATAATTTAAAGTATTTATTTTTGAATAGAAATCCAAATCTTTAAACTGTTTATAAACTATTTCTATACTTTAAAATATTTAATACAAATTTCATAAGTCTTATATGAATTTAAAAAAAAAAAATGAATTCATTAAAATAAAAACATATTGTATAAAAAGGAGATGTTGTATAAAGTAGAATTAAATAGTATAAATTGTATAACACTTAAACTAATGTTGAAAATCCAATACCTATGTATATATAAATAATATAGATATACACGAAGACACAAATACTGAGATTACATTATATCCTATCGTAGTTATTAAGATAATATGATAAGTCAGTCTTGTACTTTCTGTCTTTGAATAAACTTCTTTTTCTTATTTAGTTTTAATACTAAAAGTATTTTCATTTAATTAGAATCACATAACAATGGATTTTGCAAAAAAAAATCTTCGTCTTTAATGCCTTTGCGTGGCTATATTTTCTAACCTAAGCCTTGTAGGAGGTTGCGGTAAAAACCGACTTAGTTAGATTTCTCACAGCTATCCACAAAAAAATCCAGAAGCGTCTCGGAGGTCTGGTTCTCGAAATATTGCAATTCAAAGTCATTTGATTGTTTTTTGACCGAGCACCTCATTTGGTTCTGATGAGATATTTCCGCAACCTAGCCTTGAAAAGAAGTGGTATTTTCAGAATTCATACTTCCTTTAAAGAGCTTTCTGCCACTGAAAACCAAATCATTCTATGAGGTCTGGTTGTGAAAATATTTGCATCCAAAGTGAATCTAAAAATGCATCTCTGACCTCTGACAAAAACTCTTTGGAAGGTTATATTTCCGCAACCAAAGCTCGTACGCGGCTAAAACTTCCACTGTTGCATAGAGAATTAATAGACCTTTCCATTGATATATAAATCAACCCGATTCGAGCCAAAAAATTTTATGGATTTTGCAAAAAAAATCTTCGTCTTTAATGCCTTTGCGTGGTTGCCTTGTAGGTGGTTGCGGTAAAAACCGACTTAGTTAGATTTCTCACAGCTATCCACAAAAAAATCCAGAAGCGTCTCGGAGGTCTGGTTCTCGAAATATTGCAATTCAAAGTCATTTGATTGTTTTTTGACCGAGCACCTCATTTGGTTCTGATGAGATATTTCCGCAACCAAGCCTTGAAAAGAAGTGGTATTTTCAGAATTCATACTTCCTTTAAAGAGCTTTCTGCCACTGAAAACCAAATCATTCTATGAGGTCTGGTTGTGAAAATATTTGCATCCAAAGTGAATCTAAAAATGCATCTCTGACAGAGATCAAAACTAAATCGCAACCTTTTGAAAGGTCTCTTAAATTACTCTCACTTGTTGAGATTTACGAAAATGATCACTTAATAACCAGTTGACTTAAATTTTATTTTTTTCGGTTTCTCAGAGAGAAACTTTTATTTTGATTTTTTTTTAGGTTTTGGTTAACCGGTGATCACTTATTGCTGAGAGAAAAAAATAAAAATAAATAAATAAATAAAGAATAAAAATAAATTCTTCTCTAAGTTTTATACTTAGTGAAAGAAGATACAATTTAAATTCAAAAACTTTTGGGAGTTTACTTTTAGTTAGGCTTAATACTTAAGAATTAACTGATTAGTGAAAGTGCCGAAACAAAATTTCAAGAATGGAAATAACACAAGTTTACTATCAAGTGTTAAAGGTTTTATTTTGTGTTTTACTTGCAACATAAAGAAAATAATATAATTTATCATTTTAACCATTTTTGATTTATTTTCTACGGAAAAGGTTTAAGGTTAACCATTTCCATTTATTTTTAGTTAAATAAGTCAACAGATAAGAGATATTTGTGAACATAAATGATAAATCTCACCCAAAGACCTAAAAAATTTATTTTTAAAAATAAATCACAGACCAAGATCAAAATGAAATTGGCGAATTAAATAAATCTCAGTGAGAAACCGATTGGAAATAAAGGTCAACGGTTATTTTGGATCTCTGATCTCTGACCTCTGACAAAAACTCTTTGGAAGGCTATATTTCCGCAACCAAAGCTCGTACGCGGCTAAAACTTCCACTGTTGCATAGAGAATTAATAGACCTTTCCATTGATATATAAATCAACCCGATTCGAGCCAAAAAATTTTATGGATTTTGCAAAAAAAATCTTCGTCTTTAATGCCTTTGCGTGGCTATATTTTCTAACCTAAGCCTTGTAGGAGGTTGCGGTAAAAACCGACTTAGTTAGATTTCTCACAGCTATCCACAAAAAAATCCAGAAGCGTCTCGGAGGTCTGGTTCTCGAAATATTGCAATTCAAAGTCATTTGATTGTTTTTTGACCGAGCACCTCATTTGGTTCTGATGAGATATTTCCGCAACCAAGCCTTGAAAAGAAGTGGTATTTTCAGAATTAATACTTCCTTTAAAGAGCTTTCTGCCACTGAAAACCAAATCATTCTATGAGGTCTGGTTGTGAAAATATTTGCATCCAAAGTGAATCTAAAAATGCATCTCTGACCTCTGACAAAAACTCTTTGGAAGGCTATATTTCCGCAACCAAAGCTCGTACGCGGCTAAAACTTCCACTGTTGCATAGAGAATTAATAGACCTTTCCATTGATATATAAATCAACCCGATTCGAGCCAAAAAAATTTTATGGATTTTGCAAAAAAAATCTTCGTCTTTAATGCCTTTGCGTGGCTATATTTTCTAACCTAAGCCTTGTAGGAGGTTGCGGTAAAAACCGACTTAGTTAGATTTCTCATAGCTATCCACAAAAAAATCCAGAAGCGTCTCGGAGGTCTGGTTCTCGAAATATTGCAATTCAAAGTCACTTGATTGTTTTTTGACCGAGCACCTCATTTGGTTCTGATGAGATATTTCCGCAACCAAGACTTGAAAAGAAGTGGTATTTTCAGAATTCATACTTCCTTTAAAGAGCTTTCTGCCACTGAAAACCAAATCATTCTATGAGGTCTGGTTGTGAAAATATTTGCATCCAAAGTGAATCTAAAAATGCATCTCTGACCTCTGACAAAAACTCTTTGGAAGGCTATATTTCCGCAACCAAAGCTCGTACGCGGCTAAAACTTCCACTGTTGCATAGAGAATTAATAGACCTTTCCATTGATATATAAATCAACCCGATTCGAGCCAAAAAAATTTTATGGATTTTGCAAAAAAAATCTTCGTCTTTAATGCCTTTGCGTGGCTATATTTTCTAACCTAAGCCTTGTAGGAGGTTGCGGTAAAAACCGACTTAGTTAGATTTCTCACAGCTATCCACAAAAAAATCCAGAAGCGTCTCGGAGGTCTGGTTCTCGAAATATTGCAATTCAAAGTCATTTGATTGTTTTTTGACCGAGCACCTCATTTGGTTCTGATGAGATATTTCCGCAACCAAGCCTTGAAAAGAAGTGGTATTTTCAGAATTCATACTTCCTTTAAAGAGCTTTCTGCCACTGAAAACCAAATCATTCTATGAGGTCTGGTTGTGAAAATATTTGCATCCAAAGTGAATCTAAAAATGCATCTCTGACCTCTGACAAAAACTCTTTGGAAGGCTATATTTCCGCAACCAAAGCTCGTACGCGGCTAAAACTTCCACTGTTGCATAGAGAATTAATAGACCTTTCCATTGATATATAAATCAACCCGATTCGAGCCAAAAAAATTTTATGGATTTTGCAAAAAAAATCTTCGTCTTTAATGCCTTTGCGTGGCTATATTTTCTAACCTAAGCCTTGTAAGAGGTTGCGGTAAAAACCGACTTAGTTAGATTTCTCACAGCTATCCACAAAAAAATCCAGAAGCGTCTCGGAGGTCTGGTTCTCGAAATATTGCAATTCAAAGTCATTTGATTGTTTTTTGACCGAGCACCTCATTTGGTTCTGATGAGATATTTCCGCAACCAAGCCTTGAAAAGAAGTGGTATTTTCAGAATTCATACTTCCTTTAAAGAGCTTTCTGCCACTGAAAACCAAATCATTCTATGAGGTCTGGTTGTGAAAATATTTGCATCCAAAGTGAATCTAAAAATGCATCTCTGACCTCTGACAAAAACTCTTTGGAAGGCTATATTTCCGCAACCAAAGCTCGTACGCGGCTAAAACTTCCACTGTTGCATAGAGAATTAATAGACCTTTCCATTGATATATAAATCAACCCGATTCGAGCCAAAAAAATTTTATGGATTTTGCAAAAAAAATCTTCGTCTTTAATGCCTTTGCGTGGCTATATTTTCTAACCTAAGCCTTGTAGGAGGTTGCGGTAAAAACCGACTTAGTTAGATTTCTCACAGCTATCCACAAAAAAATCCAGAAGCGTCTCGGAGGTCTGGTTCTCGAAATATTGCAATTCAAAGTCATTTGATTGTTTTTTGACCGAGCACCTCATTTGGTTCTGATGAGATATTTCCGCAACCAAGCCTTGAAAAGAAGTGGTATTTTCAGAATTCATACTTCCTTTAAAGAGCTTTCTGCCACTGAAAACCAAATCATTCTATGAGGTCTGGTTGTGAAAATATTTGCATCCAAAGTGAATCTAAAAATGCATCTCTGACCTCTGACAAAAACTCTTTGGAAGGCTATATTACCGCAACCAAAGCTCGTACGCGGCTAAAACTTCCACTGTTGCATAGAGAATTAATAGACCTTTCCATTGATATATAAATCAACCCGATTCGAGCCAAAAAAATTTTATGGATTTTGCAAAAAAAAATCTTCGTCTTTAATGCCTTTGCGTGGCTATATTTTCTAACCTAAGCCTTGTAGGAGGTTGCGGTAAAAACCGACTTAGTTAGATTTCTCACAGCTATCCACAAAAAAATCCAGAAGCGTCTCGGAGGTCTGGTTCTCGAAATATTGCAATTCAAAGTCATTTGATTGTTTTTTGACCGAGCACCTCATTTGGTTCTGATGAGATATTTCCGCAACCAAGCCTTGAAAAGAAGTGGTATTTTCAGAATTCATACTTCCTTTAAAGAGCTTTCTGCCACTGAAAACCAAATCATTCTATGAGGTCTGGTTGTGAAAATATTTGCATCCAAAGTGAATCTAAAAATGCATCTCTGACCTCTGACAAAAACTCTTTGGAAGGCTATATTTCCGCAACCAAAGCTCGTACGCGGCTAAAACTTCCACTGTTGCATAGAGAATTAATAGACCTTTCCATTGATATATAAATCAACCCGATTCGAGCCAAAAATTTTATGGATTTTGCAAAAAAAATCTTCGTCTTTAATGCCTTTGCGTGGCTATATTTTCTAACCTAAGCCTTGTAGGAGGTTGCGTTAAAAACCGACTTAGTTAGATTTCTCACAGCTATCCACAAAAAAATCCAGAAGCGTCTCGGAGGTCTGGTTCTCGAAATATTGCAATTCAAAGTCATTTGATTGTTTTTTGACCGAGCACCTCATTTGGTTCTGATGAGATATTTCCGCAACCAAGCCTTGAAAAGAAGTGGTATTTTCAGAATTCATACTTCCTTTAAAGAGCTTTCTGCCACTGAAAACCAAATCATTCTATGAGGTCTGGTTGTGAAAATATTTGCATCCAAAGTGAATCTAAAAATGCATCTCTGACCTCTGACAAAAACTCTTTGGAAGGCTATATTTCCGCAACCAAAGCTCGTACGCGGCTAAAACTTCCACTGTTGCATAGAGAATTAATAGACCTTTCCATTGATATATAAATCAACCCGATTCGAGCCAAAAAAATTTTATGGATTTTGCAAAAAAAATCTTCGTCTTTAATGCCTTTGCGTGGCTATATTTTCTAACCTAAGCCTTGTAGGAGGTTGCGGTAAAAACCGACTTAGTTAGATTTCTCACAGCTATCCACAAAAAAATCCAGAAGCGTCTCGGAGGTCTGGTTCTCGAAATATTGCAATTCAAAGTCATTTGATTGTTTTTTGACCGAGCACCTCATTTGGTTCTGATGAGATATTTCCGCAACCAAGCCTTGAAAAGAAGTGGTATTTTCAGAATTCATACTTCCTTTAAAGAGCTTTCTGCCACTGAAAACCAAATCATTCTATGAGGTCTGGTTGTGAAAATATTTGCATCCAAAGTGAATCTAAAAATGCATCTCTGACCTCTGACAAAAACTCTTTGGAAGGCTATATTTCCGCAACCAAAGCTCGTACGCGGCTAAAACTTCCACTGTTGCATAGAGAATTAATAGACCTTTCCATTGATATATAAATCAACCCGATTCGAGCCAAAAAAATTTTATGGATTTTGCAAAAAAAAATCTTCGTCTTTAATGCCTTTGCGTGGCTATATTTTCTAACCTAAGCCTTGTAGGAGGTTGCGGTAAAAACCGACTTAGTTAGATTTCTCACAGCTATCCACAAAAAAATCCAGAAGCGTCTCGGAGGTCTGGTTCTCGAAATATTGCAATTCAAAGTCATTTGATTGTTTTTTGACCGAGCACCTCATTTGGTTCTGATGAGATATTTCCGCAACCAAGCCTTGAAAAGAAGTGGTATTTTCAGAATTCATACTTCCTTTAAAGAGCTTTCTGCCACTGAAAACCAAATCATTCTATGAGGTCTGGTTGTGAAAATATTTGCATCCAAAGTGAATCTAAAAATGCATCTCTGACCTCTGACAAAAACTCTTTGGAAGGCTATATTACCGCAACCAAAGCTCGTACGCGGCTAAAACTTCCACTGTTGCATAGAGAATTAATAGACCTTTCCATTGATATATAAATCAACCCGATTCGAGCCAAAAAAATTTTATGGATTTTGCAAAAAAAAATCTTCGTCTTTAATGCCTTTGCGTGGCTATATTTTCTAACCTAAGCCTTGTAGGAGGTAGCGGTAAAAACCGACTTAGTTAGATTTCTCACAGCTATCCACAAAAAAATCCAGAAGCGTCTCGGAGGTCTGGTTCTCGAAATATTGCAATTCAAAGTCACTTGCTTGTTTTTTGACCGAGCACCTCATTTGGTTCTGATGAGATATTTCCGCAACCAAGCCTTGAAAAGAAGTGGTATTTTCAGAATTCATACTTCCTTTAAAGAGCTTCCTGTCACTGAAAACCAAAGCATTCTATGAGGTCTGGTTGTGAAAATATTTGCATCCAAAGTGAATCTAAAAATGCATCTCTGACCTCTGACAAAAACTCTTTGGAAGGCTATATTTCCGCAACCAAAGCTCGTACGCGGCTAAAACTTCCACTGTTGCATAGAGAATTAATAGACCTTTCCATTGATATATAAATCAACCCGATTCGAGCCAAAAAATTTTATGGATTTTGCAAAAAAAATCTTCGTCTTTAATGCCTTTGCGTGGCTATATTTTCTAACCTAAGCCTTGTAGGAGGTTGCGGTAAAAACCGACGTAGTAAGATTTCTCACAGCTATCCACAAAAAAATCCAGAAGCGTCTCGGAGGTCTGGTTCTCGAAATATTGCAATTCAAAGTCATTTGATTGTTTTTTGACCGAGCACCTCATTTGGTTCTGATGAGATATTTCCGCAACCAAGCCTTGAAAAGAAGTGGTATTTTCAGAATTCATACTTCCTTTAAAGAGCTTTCTGCCACTGAAAACCAAATCATTCTATGAGGTCTGGTTGTGAAAATATTTGCATCCAAAGTGAATCTAAAAATGCATCTCTGACCTCTGACAAAAACTCTTTGGAAGGCTATATTTCCGCAACCAAAGCTCGTACGCGGCTAAAACTTCCACTGTTGCATAGAGAATTAATAGACCTTTCCATTGAAATATAAATCAACCCGATTCGAGCCAAAAAAATTTTATGGATTTTGCAAAAAAAATCTTCGTCTTTAATGCCTTTGCGTGGCTATATTTTCTAACCTAAGCCTTGTAGGAGGTTGCGGTAAAAACCGACTTAGTTAGATTTCTCACAGCTATCAACAAAAAAATCCAGAAGCGTCTCGGAGGTCTGGTTCTCGAAATATTGCAATTCAAAGTCATTTGATTGTTTTTTGACCGAGCACCTCATTTGGTTCTGATGAGATATTTCCGCAACCAAGCCTTGAAAAGAAGTGGTATTTTCAGAATTCATACTTCCTTTAAAGAGCTTTCTGCCACTGAAAACCAAATCATTCTATGAGGTCTGGTTGTGAAAATATTTGCATCCAAAGTGAATCTAAAAATGCATCTCTGACCTCTGACAAAAACTCTTTGGAAGGCTATATTTCCGCAACCAAAGCTCGTACGCGGCTAAAACTTCCACTGTTGCATAGAGAATTAATAGACCTTTCCATTGATATATAAATCAACCCGATTCGAGCCAAAAAAATTTTATGGATTTTGCAAAAAAAAATCTTCGTCTTTAATGCCTTTGCGTGGCTATATTTTCTAACCTAAGCCTTGTAGGAGGTTGCGGTAAAAACCGACTTAGTTAGATTTCTCACAGCTATCCACAAAAAAATCCAGAAGCGTCTCGGAGGTCTGGTTCTCGAAATATTGCAATTCAAAGTCATTTGATTGTTTTTTGACCGAGCACCTCATTTGGTTCTGATGAGATATTTCCGCAACCAAGCCTTGAAAAGAAGTGGTATTTTCAGAATTCATACTTCCTTTAAAGAGCTTTCTGCCACTGAAAACCAAATCATTCTATGAGGTCTGGTTGTGAAAATATTTGCATCCAAAGTGAATCTAAAAATGCATCTCTGACCTCTGACAAAAACTCTTTGGAAGGCTATATTTCCGCAACCAAAGCTCGTACGCGGCTAAAACTTCCACTGTTGCATAGAGAATTAATAGACCTTTCCATTGATATATAAATCAACCCGATTCGAGCCAAAAAAATTTTATGGATTTTGCAAAAAAAATCTTCGTCTTTAATGCCTTTGCGTGGCTATATTTTCTAACCTAAGCCTTGTAGGAGGTTGCGGTAAAAACCGACTTAGTTAGATTTCTCACAGCTATCCACAAAAAAATCCAGAAGCGTCTCGGAGGTCTGGTTCTCGAAATATTGCAATTCAAAGTCATTTGATTGTTTTTTGACCGAGCACCTCATTTGGTTCTGATGAGATATTTCCGCAACCAAGCCTTGAAAAGAAGTGGTATTTTCAGAATTCATACTTCCTTTAAAGAGCTTTCTGCCACTGAAAACCAAATCATTCTATGAGGTCTGGTTGTGAAAATATTTGCATCCAAAGTGAATCTAAAAATGCATCTCTGACCTCTGACAAAAACTCTTTGGAAGGCTATATTTCCGCAACGAAAGCTCGTACGCGGCTAAAACTTCCACTGTTGCATAGAGAATTAATAGACCTTTCCATTGATATATAAATCAACCCGATTCGAGCCAAAAAAATTTTATGGATTTTGCAAAAAAAATCTTCGTCTTTAATGCCTTTGCGTGGCTATATTTTCTAACCTAAGCCTTGTAGGAGGTTGCGGCAAAAACCGACTTAGTTAGATTTCTCACAGCTATCCACAAAAAAATCCAGAAGCGTCTCGGAGGTCTGGTTCTCGAAATATTGCAATTCAAAGTCATTTGATTGTTTTTTGACCGAGCACCTCATTTGGTTCTGATGAGATATTTCCGCAACCAAGCCTTGAAAAGAAGTGGTATTTTCAGAATTCATACTTCCTTTAAAGAGCTTTCTGCCACTGAAAACCAAATCATTCTATGAGGTCTGGTTGTGAAAATATTTGCATCCAAAGTGAATCTAAAAATGCATCTCTGACCTCTGACAAAAACTCTTTGGAAGGCTATATTTCCGCAACGAAAGCTCGTACGCGGCTAAAACTTCCACTGTTGCATAGAGAATTAATAGACCTTTCCATTGATATATAAATCAACCCGATTCGAGCCAAAAAAATTTTATGGATTTTGCAAAAAAAATCTTCGTCTTTAATGCCTTTGCGTGGCTATATTTTCTAACCTAAGCCTTGTAGGAGGTTGCGGTAAAAACCGACTTAGTTAGATTTCTCACAGCTATCCACAAAAAAATCCAGAAGCGTCTCGGAGGTCTGGTTCTCGAAATATTGCAATTCAAAGTCATTTGATTGTTTTTTGACCGAGCACCTCATTTGGTTCTGATGAGATATTTCCGCAACCAAGCCTTGAAAACAAGTGGTATTTTCAGAATTCATACTTCCTTTAAAGAGCTTTCTGCCACTGAAAACCAAATCATTCTATGAGGTCTGGTTGTGAAAATATTTGCATCCAAAGTGAATCTAAAAATGCATCTCTGACCTCTGACAAAAACTCTTTGGAAGGCTATATTTCCGCAACCAAAGCTCGTACGCGGCTAAAACTTCCACTGTTGCATAGAGAATTAATAGACCTTTCCATTGATATATAAATCAACCCGATTCGAGCCAAAAAAATTTTATGGATTTTGCAAAAAAAATCTTCGTCTTTAATGCCTTTGCGTGGCTATATTTTCTAACCTAAGCCTTGTAGGAGGTTGCGGTAAAAACCGACTTAGTTAGATTTCTCACAGCTATCCACAAAAAAATCCAGAAGCGTCTCGGAGGTCTGGTTCTCGAAATATTGCAATTCAAAGTCACTTGCTTGTTTTTTGACCGAGCACCTCATTTGGTTCTGATGAGATATTTCCGCAACCAAGCCTTGAAAAGAAGTGGTATTTTCAGAATTCATACTTCCTTTAAAGAGCTTTCTGCCACTGAAAACCAAATCATTCTATGAGGTCTGGTTGTGAAAATATTTGCATCCAAAGTGAATCTAAAAATGCATCTCTGACCTCTGACAAAAACTCTTTGGAAGGCTATATTACCGCAACCAAAGCTCGTACGCGGCTAAAACTTCCACTGTTGCATAGAGAATTAATAGACCTTTCCATTGATATATAAATCAACCCGATTCGAGCCAAAAAAATTTTATGGATTTTGCAAAAAAAAATCTTCGTCTTTAATGCCTTTGCGTGGCTATATTTTCTAACCTAAGCCTTGTAGGAGGTTGCGGTAAAAACCGACTTAGTTAGATTTCTCACAGCTATCCACAAAAAAATCCAGAAGCGTCTCGGAGGTCTGGTTCTCGAAATATTGCAATTCAAAGTCATTTGATTGTTTTTTGACCGAGCACCTCATTTGGTTCTGATGAGATATTTCCGCAACCAAGCCTTGAAAAGAAGTGGTATTTTCAGAATTCATACTTCCTTTAAAGAGCTTTCTGCCACTGAAAACCAAATCATTCTATGAGGTCTGGTTGTGAAAATATTTGCATCCAAAGTGAATCTAAAAATGCATCTCTGACCTCTGACAAAAACTCTTTGGAAGGCTATATTACCGCAGCCAAAGCTCGTACGCGGCTAAAACTTCCACTGTTGCATAGAGAATTAATAGACCTTTCCATTGATATATAAATCAACCCGATTCGAGCCAAAAAAATTTTATGGATTTTGCAAAAAAAATCTTCGTCTTTAATGCCTTTGCGTGGCTATATTTTCTAACCTAAGCCTTGTAGGAGGTTGCGGTAAAAACCGACTTAGTTAGATTTCTCACAGCTATCCACAAAAAAATCCAGAAGCGTCTCGGAGGTCTGGTTCTCGAAATATTGCAATTCAAAGTCACTTGCTTGTTTTTTGACCGAGCACCTCATTTGGTTCTGATGAGATATTTCCGCAACCAAGCCTTGAAAAGAAGTGGTATTTTCAGAATTCATACTTCCTTTAAAGAGCTTTCTGCCACTGAAAACCAAATCATTCAATGAGGTCTGGTTGTGAAAATATTTGCATCCAAAGTGAATCTAAAAATGCATCTCTGACCTCTGACAAAAACTCTTTGGAAGGCTATATTACCGCAACCAAAGCTCGTACGCGGCTAAAACTTCCACTGTTGCATAGAGAATTAATAGACCTTTCCATTGATATATAAATCAACCCGATTCGAGCCAAAAAAATTTTATGGATTTTGCAAAAAAAAATCTTCGTCTTTAATGCCTTTGCGTGGCTATATTTTCTAACCTAAGCCTTGTAGGAGGTTGCGGTAAAAACCGACTTAGTTAGATTTCTCACAGCTATCCACAAAAAAATCCAGAAGCGTCTCGGAGGTCTGGTTCTCGAAATATTGCAATTCAAAGTCATTTGATTGTTTTTTGACCGAGCACCTCATTTGGTTCTGATGAGATATTTCCGCAACCAAGCCTTGAAAAGAAGTGGTATTTTCAGAATTCATACTTCCTTTAAAGAGCTTTCTGCCACTGAAAACCAAATCATTCTATGAGGTCTGGTTGTGAAAATATTTGCATCCAAAGTGAATCTAAAAATGCATCTCTGACCTCTGACAAAAACTCTTTGGAAGGCTATATTACCGCAACCAAAGCTCGTACGCGGCTAAAACTTCCACTGTTGCATAGAGAATTAATAGACCTTTCCATTGATATATAAATCAACCCGATTCGAGCCAAAAAAATTTTATGGATTTTGCAAAAAAAATCTTCGTCTTTAATGCCTTTGCGTGGCTATATTTTCTAACCTAAGCCTTGTAGGAGGTTGCGGTAAAAACCGACTTAGTTAGATTTCTCACAGCTATCCACAAAAAAATCCAGAAGCGTCTCGGAGGTCTGGTTCTCGAAATATTGCAATTCAAAGTCATTTGATTGTTTTTTGACCGAGCACCTCATTTGGTTCTGATGAGATATTTCCGCAACCAAGCCTTGAAAAGAAGTGGTATTTTCAGAATTCATACTTCCTTTAAAGAGCTTTCTGCCACTGAAAACCAAATCATTCTATGAGGTCTGGTTGTGAAAATATTTGCATCCAAAGTGAATCTAAAAATGCATCTCTGACCTCTGACAAAAACTCTTTGGAAGGCTATATTACCGCAACCAAAGCTCGTACGCGGCTAAAACTTCCACTGTTGCATAGAGAATTAATAGACCTTTCCATTGATATATAAATCAACCCGATTCGAGCCAAAAAATTTTATGGATTTTGCAAAAAAAAATCTTCGTCTTTAATGCCTTTGCGTGGCTATATTTTCTAACCTAAGCCTTGTAGGAGGTTGCGGTAAAAACCGACTTAGTTAGATTTCTCACAGCTATCCACAAAAAAATCCAGAAGCGTCT
Source organism: Philhelius festivus (assembly GCA_963931855.1). Taxonomy (NCBI): domain Eukaryota; kingdom Metazoa; phylum Arthropoda; class Insecta; order Diptera; family Syrphidae; genus Philhelius; species Philhelius festivus. The sequence continues at coordinate 35,206,095 of OZ007555.1, forward strand.
CGGAGGTCTGGTTCTCGAAATATTGCAATTCAAAGTCATTTGATTGTTTTTTGACCGAGCACCTCATTTGGTTCTGATGAGATATTTCCGCAACCAAGCCTTGAAAAGAAGTGGTATTTTCAGAATTCATACTTCCTTTAAAGAGCTTTCTGCCACTGAAAACCAAATCATTCTATGAGGTCTGGTTGTGAAAATATTTGCATCCAAAGTGAATCTAAAAATGCATCTCTGACCTCTGACAAAAACTCTTTGGAAGGTTATATTTCCGCAACCAAAGCTCGTACGCGGCTAAAACTTCCACTGTTGCATAGAGAATTAATAGACCTTTCCATTGATATATAAATCAACCCGATTCGAGCCAAAAAAATTTTATGGATTTTGCAAAAAAAATCTTCGTCTTTAATGCCTTTGCGTGGCTATATTTTCTAACCTAAGCCTTGTAGGAGGTTGCGGTAAAAACCGACTTAGTTAGATTTCTCACAGCTATCCACAAAAAAATCCAGAAGCGTCTCGGAGGTCTGGTTCTCGAAATATTGCAATTCAAAGTCATTTGATTGTTTTTTGACCGAGCACCTCATTTGGTTCTGATGAGATATTTCCGCAACCAAGCCTTGAAAAGAAGTGGTATTTTCAGAATTCATACTTCCTTTAAAGAGCTTTCTGCCACTGAAAACCAAATCATTCTATGAGGTCTGGTTGTGAAAATATTTGCATCCAAAGTGAATCTAAAAATGCATCTCTGACCTCTGACAAAAACTCTTTGGAAGGCTATATTTCCGCAACCAAAGCTCGTACGCGGCTAAAACTTCCACTGTTGCATAGAGAATTAATAGACCTTTCCATTGATATATAAATCAACCCGATTCGAGCCAAAAAATTTTTATGGATTTTGCAAAAAAAATCTTCGTCTTTAATGCCTTTGCGTGGCTATATTTTCTAACCTAAGCCTTGTAGGAGGTTGCGGTAAAAACCGACTTAGTTAGATTTCTCACAGCTATCCACAAAAAAATCCAGAAGCGTCTCGGAGGTCTGGTTCTCGAAATATTGCAATTCAAAGTCATTTGATTGTTTTTTGACCGAGCACCTCATTTGGTTCTGATGAGATATTTCCGCAACCAAGCCTTGAAAAGAAGTGGTATTTTCAGAATTCATACTTCCTTTAAAGAGCTTTCTGCCACTGAAAACCAAATCATTCTATGAGGTCTGGTTGTGAAAATATTTGCATCCAAAGTGAATCTAAAAATGCATCTCTGACCTCTGACAAAAACTCTTTGGAAGGCTATATTTCCGCAACCAAAGCTCGTACGCGGCTAAAACTTCCACTGTTGCATAGAGAATTAATAGACCTTTCCATTGATATATAAATCAACCCGATTCGAGCCAAAAAATTTTATGGATTTTGCAAAAAAAATCTTCGTCTTTAATGCCTTTGCGTGGCTATATTTTCTAACCTAAGCCTTGTAGGAGGTTGCGGTAAAAACCGACTTAGTTAGATTTCTCACAGCTATCCACAAAAAAATCCAGAAGCGTCTCGGAGGTCTGGTTCTCGAAATATTGCAATTCAAAGTCATTTGATTGTTTTTTGACCGAGCACCTCATTTGGTTCTGATGAGATATTTCCGCAACCAAGCCTTGAAAAGAAGTGGTATTTTCAGAATTCATACTTCCTTTAAAGAGCTTTCTGCCACTGAAAACCAAATCATTCTATGAGGTCTGGTTGTGAAAATATTTGCATCCAAAGTGAATCTAAAAATGCATCTCTGACCTCTGACAAAAACTCTTTGGAAGGCTATATTACCGCAACCAAAGCTCGTACGCGGCTAAAACTTCCACTGTTGCATAGAGAATTAATAGACCTTTCCATTGATATATAAATCAACCCGATTCGAGCCAAACAAATTTTATGGATTTTGCAAAAAAAAATCTTCGTCTTTAATGCCTTTGCGTGGCTATATTTTCTAACCTAAGCCTTGTAGGAGGTTGCGGTAAAAACCGACTTAGTTAGATTTCTCACAGCTATCCACAAAAAAATCCAGAAGCGTCTCGGAGGTCTGGTTCTCGAAATATTGCAATTCAAAGTCATTTGATTGTTTTTTGACCGAGCACCTCATTTGGTTCTGATGAGATATTTCCGCAACCAAGCCTTGAAAAGAAGTGGTATTTTCAGAATTCATACTTCCTTTAAAGAGCTTTCTGCCACTGAAAACCAAATCATTCTATGAGGTCTGGTTGTGAAAATATTTGCATCCAAAGTGAATCTAAAAATGCATCTCTGACCTCTGACAAAAACTCTTTGGAAGGCTATATTTCCGCAACCAAAGCTCGTACGCGGCTAAAACTTCCACTGTTGCATAGAGAATTAATAGACCTTTCCATTGATATATAAATCAACCCGATTCGAGCCAAAAATTTTATGGATTTTGCAAAAAAAATCTTCGTCTTTAATGCCTTTGCGTGGCTATATTTTCTAACCTAAGCCTTGTAGGAGGTTGCGGTAAAAACCGACTTAGTTAGATTTCTCACAGCTATCCACAAAAAAATCCAGAAGCGTCTCGGAGGTCTGGTTCTCGAAATATTGCAATTCAAAGTCATTTGATTGTTTTTTGACCGAGCACCTCATTTGGTTCTGATGAGATATTTCCGCAACCAAGCCTTGAAAAGAAGTGGTATTTTCAGAATTCATACTTCTTTTAAAGAGCTTTCTGCCACTGAAAACCAAATCATTCTATGAGGTCTGGTTGTGAAAATATTTGCATCCAAAGTGAATCTAAAAATGCATCTCTGACCTCTGACAAAAACTCTTTGGAAGGCTATATTTCCGCAACCAAAGCTCGTACGCGGCTAAAACTTCCACTGTTGCATAGAGAATTAATAGACCTTTCCATTGATATATAAATCAACCCGATTCGAGCCAAAAAAATTTTATGGATTTTGCAAAAAAAAATCTTCGTCTTTAATGCCTTTGCGTGGCTATATTTTCTAACCTAAGCCTTGTAGGAGGTTGCGGTAAAAACCGACTTAGTTAGATTTCTCACAGCTATCCACAAAAAAATCCAGAAGCGTCTCGGAGGTCTGGTTCTCGAAATATTGCAATTCAAAGTCACTTGCTTGTTTTTTGACCGAGCACCTCATTTGGTTCTGATGAGATATTTCCGCAACCAAGCCTTGAAAAGAAGTGGTATTTTCAGAATTCATACTTCTTTTAAAGAGCTTTCTGCCACTGAAAACCAAATCATTCTATGAGGTCTGGTTGTGAAAATATTTGCATCCAAAGTGAATCTAAAAATGCATCTCTGACCTCTGACAAAAACTCTTTGGAAGGCTATATTTCCGCAACCAAAGCTCGTACGCGGCTAAAACTTCCACTGTTGCATAGAGAATTAATAGACCTTTCCATTGATATATAAATCAACCCGATTCGAGCCAAAAAAATTTTATGGATTTTGCAAAAAAAATCTTCGTCTTTAATGCCTTTGCGTGGCTATATTTTCTAACCTAAGCCTTGTAGGAGGTTGCGGTAAAAACCGACTTAGTTAGATTTCTCACAGCTATCCACAAAAAAATCCAGAAGCGTCTCGGAGGTCTGGTTCTCGAAATATTGCAATTCAAAGTCATTTGATTGTTTTTTGACCGAGCACCTCATTTGGTTCTGATGAGATATTTCCGCAACCAAGCCTTGAAAAGAAGTGGTATTTTCAGAATTCATACTTCCTTTAAAGAGCTTTCTGCCACTGAAAACCAAATCATTCTATGAGGTCTGGTTGTGAAAATATTTGCATCCAAAGTGAATCTAAAAATGCATCTCTGACCTCTGACAAAAACTCTTTGGAAGGCTATATTACCGCAACCAAAGCTCGTACGCGGCTAAAACTTCCACTGTTGCATAGAGAATTAATAGACCTTTCCATTGATATATAAATCAACCCGATTCGAGCCAAACAAATTTTATGGATTTTGCAAAAAAAAATCTTCGTCTTTAATGCCTTTGCGTGGCTATATTTTCTAACCTAAGCCTTGTAGGAGGTTGCGGTAAAAACCGACTTAGTTAGATTTCTCACAGCTATCCACAAAAAAATCCAGAAGCGTCTCGGAGGTCTGGTTCTCGAAATATTGCAATTCAAAGTCATTTGATTGTTTTTTGACCGAGCACCTCATTTGGTTCTGATGAGATATTTCCGCAACCAAGCCTTGAAAAGAAGTGGTATTTTCAGAATTCATACTTCCTTTAAAGAGCTTTCTGCCACTGAAAACCAAATCATTCTATGAGGTCTGGTTGTGAAAATATTTGCATCCAAAGTGAATCTAAAAATGCATCTCTGACCTCTGACAAAAACTCTTTGGAAGGCTATATTTCCGCAACCAAAGCTCGTACGCGGCTAAAACTTCCACTGTTGCATAGAGAATTAATAGACCTTTCCATTGATATATAAATCAACCCGATTCGAGCCAAAAATTTTATGGATTTTGCAAAAAAAATCTTCGTCTTTAATGCCTTTGCGTGGCTATATTTTCTAACCTAAGCCTTGTAGGAGGTTGCGGTAAAAACCGACTTAGTTAGATTTCTCACAGCTATCCACAAAAAAATCCAGAAGCGTCTCGGAGGTCTGGTTCTCGAAATATTGCAATTCAAAGTCATTTGATTGTTTTTTGACCGAGCACCTCATTTGGTTCTGATGAGATATTTCCGCAACCAAGCCTTGAAAAGAAGTGGTATTTTCAGAATTCATACTTCTTTTAAAGAGCTTTCTGCCACTGAAAACCAAATCATTCTATGAGGTCTGGTTGTGAAAATATTTGCATCCAAAGTGAATCTAAAAATGCATCTCTGACCTCTGACAAAAACTCTTTGGAAGGCTATATTTCCGCAACCAAAGCTCGTACGCGGCTAAAACTTCCACTGTTGCATAGAGAATTAATAGACCTTTCCATTGATATATAAATCAACCCGATTCGAGCCAAAAAAATTTTATGGATTTTGCAAAAAAAAATCTTCGTCTTTAATGCCTTTGCGTGGCTATATTTTCTAACCTAAGCCTTGTAGGAGGTTGCGGTAAAAACCGACTTAGTTAGATTTCTCACAGCTATCCACAAAAAAATCCAGAAGCGTCTCGGAGGTCTGGTTCTCGAAATATTGCAATTCAAAGTCACTTGCTTGTTTTTTGACCGAGCACCTCATTTGGTTCTGATGAGATATTTCCGCAACCAAGCCTTGAAAAGAAGTGGTATTTTCAGAATTCATACTTCTTTTAAAGAGCTTTCTGCCACTGAAAACCAAATCATTCTATGAGGTCTGGTTGTGAAAATATTTGCATCCAAAGTGAATCTAAAAATGCATCTCTGACCTCTGACAAAAACTCTTTGGAAGGCTATATTTCCGCAACCAAAGCTCGTACGCGGCTAAAACTTCCACTGTTGCATAGAGAATTAATAGACCTTTCCATTGATATATAAATCAACCCGATTCGAGCCAAAAAAATTTTATGGATTTTGCAAAAAAAATCTTCGTCTTTAATGCCTTTGCGTGGCTATATTTTCTAACCTAAGCCTTGTAGGAGGTTGCGGTAAAAACCGACGTAGTAAGATTTCTCACAGCTATCCACAAAAAAATCCAGAAGCGTCTCGGAGGTCTGGTTCTCGAAATATTGCAATTCAAAGTCATTTGATTGTTTTTTGACCGAGCACCTCATTTGGTTCTGATGAGATATTTCCGCAACCAAGCCTTGAAAAGAAGTGGTATTTTCAGAATTCATACTTCCTTTAAAGAGCTTTCTGCCACTGAAAACCAAATCATTCTATGAGGTCTGGTTGTGAAAATATTTGCATCCAAAGTGAATCTAAAAATGCATCTCTGACCTCTGACAAAAACTCTTTGGAAGGCTATATTTCCGCAACCAAAGCTCGTACGCGGCTAAAACTTCCACTGTTGCATAGAGAATTAATAGACCTTTCCATTGATATATAAATCAACCCGATTCGAGCCAAAAAAATTTTATGGATTTTGCAAAAAAAAATCTTCGTCTTTAATGCCTTTGCGTGGCTATATTTTCTAACCTAAGCCTTGTAGGAGGTTGCGGTAAAAACCGACTTAGTTAGATTTCTCACAGCTATCCACAAAAAAATCCAGAAGCGTCTCGGAGGTCTGGTTCTCGAAATATTGCAATTCAAAGTCATTTGATTGTTTTTTGACCGAGCACCTCATTTGGTTCTGATGAGATATTTCCGCAACCAAGCCTTGAAAAGAAGTGGTATTTTCAGAATTCATACTTCCTTTAAAGAGCTTTCTGCCACTGAAAACCAAATCATTCTATGAGGTCTGGTTGTGAAAATATTTGCATCCAAAGTGAATCTAAAAATGCATCTCTGACCTCTGACAAAAACTCTTTGGAAGGCTATATTTCCGCAACCAAAGCTCGTACGCGGCTAAAACTTCCACTGTTGCATAGAGAATTAATAGACCTTTCCATTGATATATAAATCAACCCGATTCGAGCCAAAAAAATTTTATGGATTTTGCAAAAAAAAATCTTCGTCTTTAATGCCTTTGCGTGGCTATATTTTCTAACCTAAGCCTTGTAGGAGGTTGCGGTAAAAACCGACTTAGTTAGATTTCTCACAGCTATCCACAAAAAAATCCAGAAGCGTCTCGGAGGTCTGGTTCTCGAAATATTGCAATTCAAAGTCATTTGATTGTTTTTTGACCGAGCACCTCATTTGGTTCTGATGAGATATTTCCGCAACCAAGCCTTGAAAAGAAGTGGTATTTTCAGAATTCATACTTCCTTTAAAGAGCTTTCTGCCACTGAAAACCAAATCATTCTATGAGGTCTGGTTGTGAAAATATTTGCATCCAAAGTGAATCTAAAAATGCATCTCTGACCTCTGACAAAAACTCTTTGGAAGGCTATATTACCGCAACCAAAGCTCGTACGCGGCTAAAACTTCCACTGTTGCATAGAGAATTAATAGACCTTTCCATTGATATATAAATCAACCCGATTCGAGCCAAAAAAATTTTATGGATTTTGCAAAAAAAATCTTCGTCTTTAATGCCTTTGCGTGGCTATATTTTCTAACCTAAGCCTTGTAGGAGGTTGCGGTAAAAACCGACTTAGTTAGATTTCTCACAGCTATCCACAAAAAAATCCAGAAGCGTCTCGGAGGTCTGGTTCTCGAAATATTGCAATTCAAAGTCATTTGATTGTTTTTTGACCGAGCACCTCATTTGGTTCTGATGAGATATTTCCGCAACCAAGCCTTGAAAAGAAGTGGTATTTTCAGAATTCATACTTCCTTTAAAGAGCTTTCTGCCACTGAAAACCAAATCATTCTATGAGGTCTGGTTGTGAAAATATTTGCATCCAAAGTGAATCTAAAAATGCATCTCTGACCTCTGACAAAAACTCTTTGGAAGGCTATATTACCGCAACCAAAGCTCGTACGCGGCTAAAACTTCCACTGTTGCATAGAGAATTAATAGACCTTTCCATTGATATATAAATCAACCCGATTCGAGCCAAACAAATTTTATGGATTTTGCAAAAAAAAATCTTCGTCTTTAATGCCTTTGCGTGGCTATATTTTCTAACCTAAGCCTTGTAGGAGGTTGCGGTAAAAACCGACTTAGTTAGATTTCTCACAGCTATCCACAAAAAAATCCAGAAGCGTCTCGGAGGTCTGGTTCTCGAAATATTGCAATTCAAAGTCATTTGATTGTTTTTTGACCGAGCACCTCATTTGGTTCTGATGAGATATTTCCGCAACCAAGCCTTGAAAAGAAGTGGTATTTTCAGAATTCATACTTCCTTTAAAGAGCTTTCTGCCACTGAAAACCAAATCATTCTATGAGGTCTGGTTGTGAAAATATTTGCATCCAAAGTGAATCTAAAAATGCATCTCTGACCTCTGACAAAAACTCTTTGGAAGGCTATATTTCCGCAACCAAAGCTCGTACGCGGCTAAAACTTCCACTGTTGCATAGAGAATTAATAGACCTTTCCATTGATATATAAATCAACCCGATTCGAGCCAAAAATTTTATGGATTTTGCAAAAAAAATCTTCGTCTTTAATGCCTTTGCGTGGCTATATTTTCTAACCTAAGCCTTGTAGGAGGTTGCGGTAAAAACCGACTTAGTTAGATTTCTCACAGCTATCCACAAAAAAATCCAGAAGCGTCTCGGAGGTCTGGTTCTCGAAATATTGCAATTCAAAGTCATTTGATTGTTTTTTGACCGAGCACCTCATTTGGTTCTGATGAGATATTTCCGCAACCAAGCCTTGAAAAGAAGTGGTATTTTCAGAATTCATACTTCTTTTAAAGAGCTTTCTGCCACTGAAAACCAAATCATTCTATGAGGTCTGGTTGTGAAAATATTTGCATCCAAAGTGAATCTAAAAATGCATCTCTGACCTCTGACAAAAACTCTTTGGAAGGTTATATTTCCGCAACCAAAGCTCGTACGCGGCTAAAACTTCCACTGTTGCATAGAGAATTAATAGACCTTTCCATTGATATATAAATCAACCCGATTCGAGCCAAAAAAATTTTATGGATTTTGCAAAAAAAAATCTTCGTCTTTAATGCCTTTGCGTGGCTATATTTTCTAACCTAAGCCTTGTAGGAGGTTGCGGTAAAAACCGACTTAGTTAGATTTCTCACAGCTATCCACAAAAAAATCCAGAAGCGTCTCGGAGGTCTGGTTCTCGAAATATTGCAATTCAAAGTCACTTGCTTGTTTTTTGACCGAGCACCTCATTTGGTTCTGATGAGATATTTCCGCAACCAAGCCTTGAAAAGAAGTGGTATTTTCAGAATTCATACTTCCTTTAAAGAGCTTCCTGTCACTGAAAACCAAAGCATTCTATGAGGTCTGGTTGTGAAAATATTTGCATCCAAAGTGAATCTAAAAATGCATCTCTGACCTCTGACAAAAACTCTTTGGAAGGCTATATTTCCGCAACCAAAGCTCGTACGCGGCTAAAACTTCCACTGTTGCATAGAGAATTAATAGACCTTTCCATTGATATATAAATCAACCCGATTCGAGCCAAAAAAATTTTATGGATTTTGCAAAAAAAATCTTCGTCTTTAATGCCTTTGCGTGGCTATATTTTCTAACCTAAGCCTTGTAGGAGGTTGCGGTAAAAACCGACGTAGTAAGATTTCTCACAGCTATCCACAAAAAAATCCAGAAGCGTCTCGGAGGTCTGGTTCTCGAAATATTGCAATTCAAAGTCATTTGATTGTTTTTTGACCGAGCACCTCATTTGGTTCTGATGAGATATTTCCGCAACTAAGCCTTGAAAAGAAGTGGTATTTTCAGAATTCATACTTCCTTTAAAGAGCTTTCTGCCACTGAAAACCAAATCATTCTATGAGGTCTGGTTGTGAAAATATTTGCATCCAAAGTGAATCTAAAAATGCATCTCTGACCTCTGACAAAAACTCTTTGGAAGGCTATATTTCCGCAACCAAAGCTCGTACGCGGCTAAAACTTCCACTGTTGCATAGAGAATTAATAGACCTTTCCATTGATATATAAATCAACCCGATTCGAGCCAAAAAAATTTTATGGATTTTGCAAAAAAAAATCTTCGTCTTTAATGCCTTTGCGTGGCTATATTTTCTAACCTAAGCCTTGTAGGAGGTTGCGGTAAAAACCGACTTAGTTAGATTTCTCACAGCTATCCACAAAAAAATCCAGAAGCGTCTCGGAGGTCTGGTTCTCGAAATATTGCAATTCAAAGTCATTTGATTGTTTTTTGACCGAGCACCTCATTTGGTTCTGATGAGATATTTCCGCAACCAAGCCTTGAAAAGAAGTGGTATTTTCAGAATTCATACTTCCTTTAAAGAGCTTTCTGCCACTGAAAACCAAATCATTCTATGAGGTCTGGTTGTGAAAATATTTGCATCCAAAGTGAATCTAAAAATGCATCTGTGACCTCTGACAAAAACTCTTTGGAAGGCTATATTTCCGCAACCAAAGCTCGTACGCGGCTAAAACTTCCACTGTTGCATAGAGAATTAATAGACCTTTCCATTGATATATAAATCAACCCGATTCGAGCCAAAAAAATTTTATGGATTTTGCAAAAAAAATCTTCGTCTTTAATGCCTTTGCGTGGCTATATTTTCTAACCTAAGCCTTGTAGGAGGTTGCGGTAAAAACCGACTTAGTTAGATTTCTCACAGCTATCCACAAAAAAATCCAGAAGCGTCTCGGAGGTCTGGTTCTCGAAATATTGCAATTCAAAGTCATTTGATTGTTTTTTGACCGAGCACCTCATTTGGTTCTGATGAGATATTTCCGCAACCAAGCCTTGAAAAGAAGTGGTATTTTCAGAATTCATACTTCCTTTAAAGAGCTTTCTGCCACTGAAAACCAAATCATTCTATGAGGTCTGGTTGTGAAAATATTTGCATCCAAAGTGAATCTAAAAATGCATCTCTGACCTCTGACAAAAACTCTTTGGAAGGCTATATTACCGCAACCAAAGCTCGTACGCGGCTAAAACTTCCACTGTTGCCTAGAGAATTAATAGACCTTTCCATTGATATATAAATCAACCCGATTCGAGCCAAAAAAATTTTATGGATTTTGCAAAAAAAATCTTCGTCTTTAATGCCTTTGCGTGGCTATATTTTCTAACCTAAGCCTTGTAGGAGGTTGCGGTAAAAACCGACTTAGTTAGATTTCTCACAGCTATCCACAAAAAAATCCAGAAGCGTCTCGGAGGTCTGGTTCTCGAAATATTGCAATTCAAAGTCATTTGATTGTTTTTTGACCGAGCACCTCATTTGGTTCTGATGAGATATTTCCGCAACCAAGCCTTGAAAAGAAGTGGTATTTTCAGAATTCATACTTCCTTTAAAGAGCTTTCTGCCACTGAAAACCAAATCATTCTATGAGGTCTGGTTGTGAAAATATTTGCATCCAAAGTGAATCTAAAAATGCATCTCTGACCTCTGACAAAAACTCTTTGGAAGGCTATATTACCGCAACCAAAGCTCGTACGCGGCTAAAACTTCCACTGTTGCATAGAGAATTAATAGACCTTTCCATTGATATATAAATCAACCCGATTCGAGCCAAAAAAATTTTATGGATTTTGCAAAAAAAATCTTCGTCTTTAATGCCTTTGCGTGGCTATATTTTCTAACCTAAGCCTTGTAGGAGGTTGCGGTAAAAACCGACTTAGTTAGATTTCTCACAGCTATCCACAAAAAAATCCAGAAGCGTCTCGGAGGTCTGGTTCTCGAAATATTGCAATTCAAAGTCATTTGATTGTTTTTTGACCGAGCACCTCATTTGGTTCTGATGAGATATTTCCGCAACCAAGCCTTGAAAAGAAGTGGTATTTTCAGAATTCATACTTCCTTTAAAGAGCTTTCTGCCACTGAAAACCAAATCATTCTATGAGGTCTGGTTGTGAAAATATTTGCATCCAAAGTGAATCTAAAAATGCATCTCTGACCTCTGACAAAAACTCTTTGGAAGGCTATATTACCGCAACCAAAGCTCGTACGCGGCTAAAACTTCCACTGTTGCATAGAGAATTAATAGACCTTTCCATTGATATATAAATCAACCCGATTCGAGCCAAAAAATTTTATGGATTTTGCAAAAAAAAAATCTTCGTCTTTAATGCCTTTGCGTGGCTATATTTTCTAACCTAAGCCTTGTAGGAGGTTGCGGTAAAAACCGACTTAGTTAGATTTCTCACAGCTATCCACAAAAAAATCCAGAAGCGTCTCGGAGGTCTGGTTCTCGAAATATTGCAATTCAAAGTCATTTGATTGTTTTTTGACCGAGCACCTCATTTGGTTCTGATGAGATATTTCCGCAACCAAGCCTTGAAAAGAAGTGGTATTTTCAGAATTCATACTTCCTTTAAAGAGCTTTCTGCCACTGAAAACCAAATCATTCTATGAGGTCTGGTTGTGAAAATATTTGCATCCAAAGTGAATCTAAAAATGCATCTCTGACCTCTGACAAAAACTCTTTGGAAGGTTATATTTCCGCAACCAAAGCTCGTACGCGGCTAAAACTTCCACTGTTGCATAGAGAATTAATAGACCTTTCCATTGATATATAAATCAACCCGATTCGAGCCAAAAAAATTTTATGGATTTTGCAAAAAAAATCTTCGTCTTTAATGCCTTTGCGTGGCTATATTTTCTAACCTAAGCCTTGTAGGAGGTTGCGGTAAAAACCGACTTAGTTAGATTTCTCACAGCTATCCACAAAAAAATCCAGAAGCGTCTCGGAGGTCTGGTTCTCGAAATATTGCAATTCAAAGTCATTTGATTGTTTTTTGACCGAGCACCTCATTTGGTTCTGATGAGATATTTCCGCAACCAAGCCTTGAAAAGAAGTGGTATTTTCAGAATTCATACTTCCTTTAAAGAGCTTTCTGCCACTGAAAACCAAATCATTCTATGAGGTCTGGTTGTGAAAATATTTGCATCCAAAGTGAATCTAAAAATGCATCTCTGACCTCTGACAAAAACTCTTTGGAAGGCTATATTTCCGCAACCAAAGCATAGAGAATTAATAGACCTTTCCATTGATATATAAATCAACCCGATTCGAGCCAAAAAAATTTTATGGATTTTGCAAAAAAAATCTTCGTCTTTAATGCCTTAGAATTAATAGACCTTTCCATTGATATATAAATCAGCCCGATTCGAGTCAAAAAAAATTTATGGATTTTGCAAAAAAAATCTTCGTCTTTAATGCCTTTGCGTGGCTATATTTTCTAACCTAAGCCTTGTAGGAGGTTGCGGTAAAAACCGACTTAGTTAGATTTCTCACAGCTATCCACAAAAAAATCCAGAAGCGTCTCGGAGGTCTGGTTCTCGAAATATTGCAATTCAAAGTCATTTGATTGTTTTTTGACCGAGCACCTCATTTGGTTCTGATGAGATATTTCCGCAACCAAGCCTTGAAAAGAAGTGGTATTTTCAGAATTCATACTTCCTTTAAAGAGCTTTCTGCCACTGAAAACCAAATCATTCTATGAGGTCTGGTTGTGAAAATATTTGCATCCAAAGTGAATCTAAAAATGCATCTCTGACCTCTGACAAAAACTCTTTGGAAGGCTATATTTCCGCAACCAAAGCTCGTACGCGGCTAAAACTTCCACTGTTGCATAGAGAATTAATAGACCTTTCCATTGATATATAAATCAGCCCGATTCGAGTCAAAAAAAATTTATGGATTTTGCAAAAAAAATCTTCGTCTTTAATGCCTTTGCGTGGCTATATTTTCTAACCTAAGCCTTGTAGGAGGTTGCGGTAAAAACCGACTTAGTTAGATTTCTCACAGCTATCCACAAAAAAATCCAGAAGCGTCTCGGAGGTCTGGTTCTCGAAATATTGCAATTCAAAGTCATTTGATTGTTTTTTGACCGAGCACCTCATTTGGTTCTGATGAGATATGTCCGCAACCAAGCCTTGAAAAGAAGTGGTATTTTCAGAATTCATACTTCCTTTAAAGAGCTTTCTGCCACTGAAAACCAAATCATTCTATGAGGTCTGGTTGTGAAAATATTTGCATCCAAAGTGAATCTAAAAATGCATCTCTGACCTCTGACAAAAACTCTTTGGAAGGCTATATTTCCGCAACCAAAGCTCGTACGCGGCTAAAACTTCCACTGTTGCATAGAGAATTAATAGACCTTTCCATTGATATATAAATCAACCCGATTCGAGCCAAAAAAATTTTATGGATTTTGCAAAAAAAAATCTTCGTCTTTAATGCCTTTGCGTGGCTATATTTTCTAACCTAAGCCTTGTAGGAGGTTGCGGTAAAAACCGACTTAGTTAGATTTCTCACAGCTATCCACAAAAAAATCCAGAAGCGTCTCGGAGGTCTGGTTCTCGAAATATTGCAATTCAAAGTCATTTGATTGTTTTTTGACCGAGCACCTCATTTGGTTCTGATGAGATATTTCCGCAACCAAGCCTTGAAAAGAAGTGGTATTTTCAGAATTCATACTTCCTTTAAAGAGCTTTCTGCCACTGAAAACCAAATCATTCTATGAGGTCTGGTTGTGAAAATATTTGCATCCAAAGTGAATCTAAAAATGCATCTCTGACCTCTGACAAAAACTCTTTGGAAGGCTATATTTCCGCAACCAAAGCTCGTACGCGGCTAAAACTTCCACTGTTGCATAGAGAATTAATAGACCTTTCCATTGATATATAAATCAACCCGATTCGAGCCAAAAAAATTTTATGGATTTTGCAAAAAAAATCTTCGTCTTTAATGCCTTTGCGTGGCTATATTTTCTAACCTAAGCCTTGTAGGAGGTTGCGGTAAAAACCGACTTAGTTAGATTTCTCACAGCTATCCACAAAAAAATCCAGAAGCGTCTCGGAGGTCTGGTTCTCGAAATATTGCAATTCAAAGTCATTTGATTGTTTTTTGACCGAGCACCTCATTTGGTTCTGATGAGATATTTCCGCAACCAAGCCTTGAAAAGAAGTGGTATTTTCAGAATTCATACTTCCTTTAAAGAGCTTTCTGCCACTGAAAACCAAATCATTCTATGAGGTCTGGTTGTGAAAATATTTGCATCCAAAGTGAATCTAAAAATGCATCTCTGACCTCTGACAAAAACTCTTTGGAAGGCTATATTTCCGCAACCAAAGCTCGTACGCGGCTAAAACTTCCACTGTTGCATAGAGAATTAATAGACCTTTCCATTGATATATAAATCAACCCGATTCGAGCCAAAAAAATTTTATGGATTTTGCAAAAAAAATCTTCGTCTTTAATGCCTTTGCGTGGCTATATTTTCTAACCTAAGCCTTGTAGGAGGTTGCGGTAAAAACCGACTTAGTTAGATTTCTCACAGCTATCCACAAAAAAATCCAGAAGCGTCTCGGAGGTCTGGTTCTCGAAATATTGCAATTCAAAGTCATTTGATTGTTTTTTGACCGAGCACCTCATTTGGTTCTGATGAGATATTTCCGCAACCAAGCCTTGAAAAGAAGTGGTATTTTCAGAATTCATACTTCCTTTAAAGAGCTTTCTGCCACTGAAAACCAAATCATTCTATGAGGTCTGGTTGTGAAAATATTTGCATCCAAAGTGAATCTAAAAATGCATCTCTGACCTCTGACAAAAACTCTTTGGAAGGCTATATTTCCGCAACCAAAGCTCGTACGCGGCTAAAACTTCCACTGTTGCATAGAGAATTAATAGACCTTTCCATTGATATATAAATCAACCCGATTCGAGCCAAAAAAATGTTATGGATTTTGCAAAAAAAAATCTTCGTCTTTAATGCCTTTGCGTGGCTATATTTTCTAACCTAAGCCTTGTAGGAGGTTGCGGTAAAAACCGACTTAGTTAGATTTCTCACAGCTATCCACAAAAAAATCCAGAAGCGTCTCGGAGGTCTGGTTCTCGAAATATTGCAATTCAAAGTCATTTGATTGTTTTTTGACCGAGCACCTCATTTGGTTCTGATGAGATATTTCCGCAACCAAGCCTTGAAAAGAAGTGGTATTTTCAGAATTCATACTTCCTTTAAAGAGCTTTCTGCCACTGAAAACCAAATCATTCTATGAGGTCTGGTTGTGAAAATATTTGCATCCAAAGTGAATCTAAAAATGCATCTCTGACCTCTGACAAAAACTCTTTGGAAGGCTATATTTCCGCAACCAAAGCTCGTACGCGGCTAAAACTTCCACTGTTGCATAGAGAATTAATAGACCTTTCCATTGATATATAAATCAACCCGATTCGAGCCAAAAAATTTTATGGATTTTGCAAAAAAAATCTTCGTCTTTAATGCCTTTGCGTGGCTATATTTTCTAACCTAAGCCTTGTAGGAGGTTGCGGTAAAAACCGACTTAGTTAGATTTCTCACAGCTATCCACAAAAAAATCCAGAAGCGTCTCGGAGGTCTTGTTCTCGAAATATTGCAATTCAAAGTCATTTGATTGTTTTTTGACCGAGCACCTCATTTGGTTCTGATGAGATATTTCCGCAACCAAGCCTTGAAAAGAAGTGGTATTTTCAGAATTCATACTTCCTTTAAAGAGCTTTCTGCCACTGAAAACCAAATCATTCTATGAGGTCTGGTTGTGAAAATATTTGCATCCAAAGTGAATCTAAAAATGCATCTCTGACCTCTGACAAAAACTCTTTGGAAGGTTATATTTCCGCAACCAAAGCTCGTACGCGGCTAAAACTTCCACTGTTGCATAGAGAATTAATAGACCTTTCCATTGATATATAAATCAACCCGATTCGAGCCAAAAAAATTTTATGGATTTTGCAAAAAAAATCTTCGTCTTTAATGCCTTTGCGTGGCTATATTTTCTAACCTAAGCCTTGTAGGAGGTTGCGGTAAAAACCGACTTAGTTAGATTTCTCACAGCTATCCACAAAAAAATCCAGAAGCGTCTCGGAGGTCTGGTTCTCGAAATATTGCAATTCAAAGTCATTTGATTGTTTTTTGACCGAGCACCTCATTTGGTTCTGATGAGATATTTCCGCAACCAAGCCTTGAAAAGAAGTGGTATTTTCAGAATTCATACTTCCTTTAAAGAGCTTTCTGCCACTGAAAACCAAATCATTCTATGAGGTCTGGTTGTGAAAATATTTGCATCCAAAGTGAATCTAAAAATGCATCTCTGACCTCTGGCAAAAACTCTTTGGAAGGCTATATTTCCGCAACCAAAGCTCGTACGCGGCTAAAACTTCCACTGTTGCAGAGAGAATTAATAGACCTTTCCATTGATATATAAATCAACCCGATTCGAGCCAAAAAAATTTTATGGATTTTGCAAAAAAAAATCTTCGTCTTTAATGCCTTTGCGTGGCTATATTTTCTAACCTAAGCCTTGTAGGAGGTTGCGGTAAAAACCGACTTAGTTAGATTTCTCACAGCTATCCACAAAAAAATCCAGAAGCGTCTCGGAGGTCTGGTTCTCGAAATATTGCAATTCAAAGTCATTTGATTGTTTTTTGACCGAGCACCTCATTTGGTTCTGATGAGATATTTCCGCAACCAAGCCTTGAAAAGAAGTGGTATTTTCAGAATTCATACTTCCTTTAAAGAGCTTTCTGCCACTGAAAACCAAATCATTCTATGAGGTCTGGTTGTGAAAATATTTGCATCCAAAGTGAATCTAAAAATGCATCTCTGACCTCTGACAAAAACTCTTTGGAAGGCTATATTTCCGCAACCAAAGCTCGTACGCGGCTAAAACTTCCACTGTTGCATAGAGAATTAATAGACCTTTCCATTGATATATAAATCAACCCGATTCGAGCCAAAAAAATTTTATGGATTTTGCAAAAAAAAATCTTCGTCTTTAATGCCTTTGCGTGGCTATATTTTCTAACCTAAGCCTTGTAGGAGGTTGCGGTAAAAACCGACTTAGTTAGATTTCTCACAGCTATCCACAAAAAAATCCAGAAGCGTCTCGGAGGTCTGGTTCTCGAAATATTGCAATTCAAAGTCATTTGATTGTTTTTTGACCGAGCACCTCATTTGGTTCTGATGAGATATTTCCGCAACCAAGCCTTGAAAAGAAGTGGTATTTTCAGAATTCATACTTCCTTTAAAGAGCTTTCTGCCACTGAAAACCAAATCATTCTATGAGGTCTGGTTGTGAAAATATTTGCATCCAAAGTGAATCTAAAAATGCATCTCTGACCTCTGACAAAAACTCTTTGGAAGGCTATATTTCCGCAACCAAAGCTCGTACGCGGCTAAAACTTCCACTGTTGCATAGAGAATTAATAGACCTTTCCATTGATATATAAATCAACCCGATTCGAGCCAAAAAAATTTTATGGATTTTGCAAAAAAAATCTTCGTCTTTAATGCCTTTGCGTGGCTATATTTTCTAACCTAAGCCTTGTAGGAGGTTGCGGTAAAAACCGACTTAGTTAGATTTCTCACAGCTATCCACAAAAAAATCCAGAAGCGTCTCGGAGGTCTGGTTCTCGAAATATTGCAATTCAAAGTCATTTGATTGTTTTTTGACC
Organism: Philhelius festivus; assembly: GCA_963931855.1. Classification (NCBI taxonomy): domain Eukaryota; kingdom Metazoa; phylum Arthropoda; class Insecta; order Diptera; family Syrphidae; genus Philhelius; species Philhelius festivus. The sequence continues at coordinate 35,224,111 of OZ007555.1, forward strand.
GAGCACCTCATTTGGTTCTGATGAGATATTTCCGCAACCAAGCCTTGAAAAGAAGTGGTATTTTCAGAATTCATACTTCCTTTAAAGAGCTTTCTGCCACTGAAAACCAAATCATTCTATGAGGTCTGGTTGTGAAAATATTTGCATCCAAAGTGAATCTAAAAATGCATCTCTGACCTCTGACAAAAACTCTTTGGAAGGCTATATTTCCGCAACGAAAGCTCGTACGCGGCTAAAACTTCCACTGTTGCATAGAGAATTAATAGACCTTTCCATTGATATATAAATCAACCCGATTCGAGCCAAAAAAATTTTATGGATTTTGCAAAAAAAATCTTCGTCTTTAATGCCTTTGCGTGGCTATATTTTCTAACCTAAGCCTTGTAGGAGGTTGCGGTAAAAACCGACTTAGTTAGATTTCTCACAGCTATCCACAAAAAAATCCAGAAGCGTCTCGGAGGTCTGGTTCTCGAAATATTGCAATTCAAAGTCATTTGATTGTTTTTTGACCGAGCACCTCATTTGGTTCTGATGAGATATTTCCGCAACCAAGCCTTGAAAAGAAGTGGTATTTTCAGAATTCATACTTCCTTTAAAGAGCTTTCTGCCACTGAAAACCAAATCATTCTATGAGGTCTGGTTGTGAAAATATTTGCATCCAAATTGAATCTAAAAATGCATCTCTGACCTCTGACAAAAACTCTTTGGAAGGCTATATTTCCGCAACCAAAGCTCGTACGCGGCTAAAACTTCCACTGTTGCATAGAGAATTAATAGACCTTTCCATTGATATATAAATCAACCCGATTCGAGCCAAAAAAATTTTATGGATTTTGCAAAAAAAATCTTCGTCTTTAATGCCTTTGCGTGGCTATATTTTCTAACCTAAGCCTTGTAGGAGGTTGCGGTAAAAACCGACTTAGTTAGATTTCTCACAGCTATCCACAAAAAAATCCAGAAGCGTCTCGGAGGTCTGGTTCTCGAAATATTGCAATTCAAAGTCATTTGATTGTTTTTTGACCGAGCACCTCATTTGGTTCTGATGAGATATTTCCGCAACCAAGCCTTGAAAAGAAGTGGTATTTTCAGAATTCATACTTCCTTTAAAGAGCTTTCTGCCACTGAAAACCAAATCATTCTATGAGGTCTGGTTGTGAAAATATTTGCATCCAAAGTGAATCTAAAAATGCATCTCTGACCTCCGACAAAAACTCTTTGGAAGGCTATATTTCCGCAACCAAAGCTCGTACGCGGCTAAAACTTCCACTGTTGCATAGAGAATTAATAGACCTTTCCATTGATATTATAAATCAACCCGATTCGAGCCAAAAAAATTTTATGGATTTTGCAAAAAAAAATCTTCGTCTTTAATGCCTTTGCGTGGCTATATTTTCTAACCTAAGCCTTGTAGGAGGTTGCGGTAAAAACCGACTTAGTTAGATTTCTCACAGCTATCCACAAAAAAATCCAGAAGCGTCTCGGAGGTCTGGTTCGCATCTCTGACCTCTGACAAAAACTCTTTGGAAGGCTATATTTCCGCAACCAAAGCTCGTACGCGGCTAAAACTTCCACTGTTGCATAGAGAATTAATAGACCTTTCCATTGATATATAAATCAACCCGATTCGAGCCAAAAAAATTTTATGGATTTTGCAAAAAAAATCTTCGTCTTTAATGCCTTTGCGTGGCTATATTTTCTAACCTAAGCCTTGTAGGAGGTTGCGGTAAAAACCGACTTAGTTATGTAAACCATCTGTAGTACTAATCTAGGATTCTACTGTAGCGAGTGATAAAATCCCGATCACTCAGCTATGTAGAATTAGGAAAGAAGGAGAAACGTCTGCACATGCAGCTCGACTGAGTGAAGTTGGTGGTTGAGTTGAAATTTAACCCATTCCATATCAACGGTTACGGGCGCTCGGTCGAGTTGAATTCTTGTGAAGATAAATATTAGTTTTTCTTAAATATCAATTAAGTGTTATTATAATCAGAAGTGGGATCCGAAAGCCTATTATATATATGTATATGAATAAACAATAATAGATAGAATAATAAAAAAAACAACTGTGTAGTGTATAAAAAAAAAAGGACGCGCCACAGCCGCCGCAGACCGTTTATAATTTGAATTTTTGCTCTATTTTGAGTGTCATATTTATGTAACGTTGTGATTGCGTATGTGTTATTGCCTATTCTTGTTGTTTGCAAATTACGGTGTCGCTCTTGTCTTGTGTGGAATCGTTTTTGTCTCTTCTCTTCTATATCCCACTCATTTGTGCGTTGGTGTGTAATTCGGCTGTCTGTGCTCTTTTTGAGAAGGAAAAGCGCATGTGTATCTACCTATATAACAATTACTCACTTCACCATATCCCCTTTCCCCTGAATTGTTGTGTTGTACTGAGAACGGCGCGTTGTCTCGTGTTGCTGTAGCTGTACATATCGAGCTCTTGAAAACAATTAAAAAAAAAATGAGTCGAATTCGCAAAGAACTAGAAGAATTGAAAAAAAGAAATGCAGAGCTCGAAAAGGAAGTGGCTTTTATTCGTCGAGATCAGAGTGCGGGTTCGTCGGTTGAATCTACGCGAAGTCAACCATCCTCATCGTTGCGACTCGGTAGTGAAGAATTAAAACTTATTATACCTGCTTTCAATCCTTCACGCGGAAATGGGATGACAGCAGAAGAGTGGGTAAACATGGTGGATAATTTAAGCCACATGTATGATTGGGATGATCGATCCACGCTCTTTTACGCATCTTTGCGAGTAGAAGAGGCAGCGGCACAATGGTTGGCAGCTCAGAGAGGACACATAACTAGCTGGACTCAATTTAAAACCAGTTTGGTGATGGATTTTCCCTCTTCGACCGACGAGTCTGATGCGCTCGTAAGCCTCATGCAACGACGAAAACAATTAGATGAGAGCTATGAGAGCTATGTGTATACGATGCTTGCGTTGGGCAGGCGAGGTAAGTTTGCTACCAAATCCATATTGAGTTTTATTATATCTGGGTTGGGCGACCGAGCGTTAATGGAAAATGTGACCATGGCAAAATGTGAGTCCATTGGTGAATTGCTCGAACTCTTAAAATCACTTTCAAAAGTAAGAGCACAAGCAAGTAGTCGGGAGAAATTTGATGGTGGTAGGAACAAGAGCCATCAAAAAACGGGGGCAATTGACAACACACCATTAAATACAAGGCCATTCAGAGATGCTCGTAAATATGGAAGAGAACTTCCAATTACGTGCTACAAGTGCAAGAATATAGGTCACTATGCTCGAGATTGCAAGGTTAATTATCAATCTCTTAACCAACCAAAATTAAATGAAAACGAGCATATTCAAAAGACTTGTTTTAGCTGCAACCAACCAGGTCATTTTGCGCGTAACTGCCGTGCAACAAAAAGAAACCCTTTTACACAATTGAATGGACCCCCAAACAAAATACGGCGTCTATTGCATAATCAAGACGATGGTGGTTTGATGAAAAATATAAAGGTTGGCAATTTTACTGTCAGGGCATTTTTGGATCTTGGTGCCGATTGTTCGACCTTACGGTTCGACGACGCTATAAAGAATAACTGCAGTCAAGAATTTTGTAATGTGACACTCAATGGATTTGGAGGGGGAACTACAAGTTCCATGGCAAAAACACACCAAACTGTTACGGTAGGGGATGTGACGATGTCAATTGATATCTATATCGTGGACAATAATTCGCAGGACGTTCCCATGATTTTGGGAAGAAATTTCCTTGATTCCCCTCGCGTTCGCGTAATTAAGGAATTCGGTTCGCTAGAAGTAAAAAACGTTGAGCCCCCATTGTGACTTAATTCAATTTCAGTCGCCACCACTCAAAGAAAACTACCCATTAGTTGTAAAGATTTAGAACTTGACAACATTGGAAGTGAGGCGACAAAAAAATTAATAAATCTTCTCAACAAATACCGTGACTGTTTCTCTACTTCCTTACGTGAACTCGGTAGAACGAAAGAAATTGAGTTAAAAATTAATCTGAAAGACAATACTATTGTAAGGTATAAACCATATAGAATATCATACAATGAGTCGCTCGAACTCAAAAAAATTATTAACGAATTACTTGAAAACGATATAATTGAAGATTCAACGTCTGAATACGCGAGTCCAGCTCTGCTTGTAAAGAAAAAGAACAATTCCTATAGAATGTGCGTCGATTACAGGCGTTTAAATGATATGACAGTGCGCGAAAATTTCCCCACTCCAAATATCGAAGAACAAATAAACCAAATGGTTGAGGGTAAAATATTTGTTGTGCTTGACATGATGAGTGGTTATTATCAAATATCCGTCGGTGAAGAATATAGACATTTAACAGCTTTCGTAACACCACATGGTCACTTTCAATTTAAGCGAGTTCCTTTTGGCCTCACCAATGCTCCAGCTACATTTATGCGCCTTTTGTATCTGGTTATGCGCCGCGTGCAGTCAGATAATATTCTAGTCTATATGGATGATATTGTTTTATTTGGCAAGGACGTTGATCAGATTTTTGTGAACCTTGAAAAATTGTTAGCAGTGTTGAAAGAATTTAATTTGACCCTTAATTTATCAAAATGCAAATTTTTATTAAAACAAATGACTTATCTTGGTCATGAAATAAGTGGTGAGGGTATTAGGCCTGGTAACTTCAAAGTGCAAGCCGTAAAATCATTTCCTGTTCCTACTGAGATTAGACACGTTAGACAGTTTTTAGGGTTATCTGGGTATTTTAGACGGTTTGTACCTAATTATGCAGAGATCGCAAGTCCCTTGCACCAATTGCTAAAAAAGGACTCAAAGTTTAGCTGGTCAGAAACTCAACAAAAAGCGTTTGACACTTTAAAATCTAAGCTATGTGAATCACCCATTCTCGTGATGTACAACACAAATTTGCAACACGAACTCCATACCGATGCATCCTCTCTGGGACTTGCTGGCGTTTTATTGCAAGTTAGCCCGTCAAGTGAAAAGCAAGCAGTTTCCTATTATAGCCGAGCGACTACAGATTCAGAAAAGATGTTTCATAGCTACGAATTGGAAGCCTTAGCCGTAGTTGAAAGTCTTGAACGTTTTCGATACTATCTATTGGGGAAGCGGTTCACCATCTTTACGGATTGCAACTCACTGAAGATGACACAAAACAAAAAGGACCTTAATGCTCGAATAGCTCGTTGGTGGCTCAAAATTCAAGAATTTGACTTCAAACTGGAGTATAGAACGGCCAACCAGATGCAACACGCAGATGCTCTTAGCCGTAATCCCACCGGGAAAGCGGTTGAAATGGATGAAGCGGGAATAAACATCAATATTGTAGGAATGAAGGATAATGATTGGGTAGCCACACTGCAGTATCAGGATCAACAGTTAAATGAAATAAAACGGGTATTACAAAGCATTGATAAAAAAGATGCCAAGAAGAAATCCCTGCAGAAAGAGTACTGCTTAAAGTCCGGTCGTCTCTTTAAAATAACACCCGATGGAACACGCTTTGTCATACCTCACGGAGTTCGATGGAGAATTATCAAAAATTCGCATGATGATATAGGGCATTGTGGTATAGACCGTACGATAGAACACATTCGAAAACAATACTGGTTTCCAAAAATGCGAACCATTGTAGGAAAATACCTTTCCAGTTGTGTTCCTTGTTTATACAATAAACGATCAAGAGACGAGTCAAGACATCAAATTTACCCAATCGAAAAACATCCAATTCCTTTTTTTACCGTACACATTGATCATCTTGGGCCGTATGTGAAGAGCTTAAAAGGAAACCTTTACGTGTTAGGCATAGTCGATTCTTTCAGCAAGTTTGTCATCTTAAGAGCTGTGAAAGACACTACTTCCAAGGCGGTCATTCGAGTTTTGGTAGAGTTGACACAATTCTTTGGAGTACCATCTCGCATCATTTCGGACAAAGGAACGGCATATACCTCAAAATTATTCAATTCTTACTGTAATGAAAATGGAATCAAGCACATTACTACAGCAGTTTGCACCCCCCGTGCTAATGGGCAAATTGAACGATATTTCCGCACGGTTGGCACAGCGATATCAACAATGACAACGAGACAGGATGGAAGAGATTGGGATGCTCACTTGCCCGCAATACAATGGGGATTAAACAGCCTAAAGCATCGCATAACTAACCAAACACCACAAGAGATCTTATTCGCTTTCCAACCAAAGAACTCTCTGAGTAACGGATTGAGCATAGTCCTACAAGGTGAAGATTCCGACGACGAAGATGACAATGTCCCATTAGATGTGCTGCGAGACCAAGTCAAGCGCCGAGTCGAAACGCTGCAAGCGCAACAAGCCCAAAAGTATAATGTAACACACCGTGAACCGCAAAAATATCAAGTTGGAGATATGGTATTAGTTCGAACCGCTTATACGGCTACAGGTCAGTCAAGAAAACTTTTACCGCGATTTAAGGGGCCGTATGAAGTGAAATGTGTTTTGTCGAATGATAGATATATAATAAAAGATTCAGATATGACGCAGGTGTCCCAGAAACCATATGAGTCGGTCCATTCAGCGGATCGTATGAAACCATGGTGCTCGTTGGAAGATTGTGATCTAGACGGCCTAGATGAAGAAGGGGATCTTAATGATGACTCCGATATTAATGCATATTAATTGAATACTTACTTTATATGTTATTTCTTATTTGAGTTCCTTTTAATTTTTTTTTATTATTTTGTTTGTTTTTATCTTTTGTTCCATGTTTTGCTTTTTTCTTTTTAAGTTTTGCATTGCAACCAAAGAGGCAAAAAAAAAAAATATAATGAATTTTGTACTAATACCTTTACTAGATTTAAGCATACGTTCCAAATAATTATTATAAACTTACCATCAAGATCATTTTGTTTCACTGAGAAAGTTAAGAAAAACGATGTGGAAAAGTAAAAAAAAAAAAAAAAAAAACCATTAGTCTGACAGTAAATGGCAAGTATGGTTGTAATTCCTTTTGAGAGTAGTATTCGACTGGCCGATGCCATGCCTTGCTTAGCTGTGATCATGCTGAGGTATTGATGAGCTGTGATCATGCTGAGATAAAGAATTGATGAGCTGTGATCATGCTGAGATAAAGAATTGATGAGCTGTGATCATGCTGAAATAAAGAATTGATGAGCTGTGATCATGCTGAGGTAAAGAATTGATAAGCTGTGATCATGCTGAGATAAAGAATTGATGAGCTGTGATCATGCTGAGATAAAGAATTGATGAGCTGTGATCATGCTGAGGTAAAGAATTGATAAGCTGTGATCATGCTGAGGTAAAGAATTGATGAGCTGTGATCATGCTAAGGTAAAGAATTGATAAGCTGTGATCATGCTGAGGTAAAGAATTGATGAGCTGTGATCATGCTGAGGTAAAGAATTGATAAGCTGTGATCATGCTGAGGTAAAGAATTGATGAGCTGTGATCATGCTTAGGTAAAGAATTGATAAGCTGTGATCATGCTGAGGTAAAGAATTGATGAGCTGTGATCATGCTTAGGTAAAGAATTGATAAGCTGTGATTATGCTGAGGTAGACAAGTGATGAGCTATGATCATGTTGAGTCAATAACTTGACGTGCTGTGATCATTTCAAATAAACCGTATGGGCTTTGTCATCATATCAACCCCTTAACAGAATTACTATGCCAATAAAAAAAAAAAAAAAAAAAAATTTTAGATTTGTTAGATTGTAATTGACTGAAACAAAAATGGGTTGAACAATAGAGATTATTAAAATAGAACTCACTGAGGGCAGTGATGCGTCGGATGGCCGAATTGTAAACCATCTGTAGTACTAATCTAGGATTCTACTGTAGCGAGTGATAAAATCCCGATCACTCAGCTATGTAGAATTAGGAAAGAAGGAGAAACGTCTGCACATGCAGCTCGACTGAGTGAAGTTGGTGGTTGAGTTGAAATTTAACCCATTCCATATCAACGGTTACGGGCGCTCGGTCGAGTTGAATTCTTGTGAAGATAAATATTAGTTTTTCTTAAATATCAATTAAGTGTTATTAGTTAGATTTCTCACAGCTATCCACAAAAAAATCCAGAAGCGTCTCGGAGGTCTGGTTCTCGAAATATTGCAATTCAAAGTCATTTGATTGTTTTTTGACCGAGCACCTCATTTGGTTCTGATGAGATATGTCCGCAACCAAGCCTTGAAAAGAAGTGGTATTTTCAGAATTCATACTTCCTTTAAAGAGCTTTCTGCCACTGAAAACCAAATCATTCTATGAGGTCTGGTTGTGAAAATATTTGCATCCAAAGTGAATCTAAAAATGCATCTCTGACCTCTGACAAAAACTCTTTGGAAGGCTATATTTCCGCAACCAAAGCTCGTACGCGGCTAAAACTTCCACTGTTGCATAGAGAATTAATAGACCTTTCCATTGATATATAAATCAACCCGATTCGAGCCAAAAAATTTTTATGGATTTTGCAAAAAAAATCTTCGTCTTTAATGCCTTTGCGTGGCTATATTTTCTAACCTAAGCCTTGTAGGATGTTGCGGTAAAAACCGACTTAGTTAGGTTTCTCACAGCTATCCACAAAAAAATCCAGAAGCGTCTCGGAGGTCTGGTTCTCGAAATATTGCAATTCAAAGTCATTTGATTGTTTTTTGACCGAGCACCTCATTTGGTTCTGATGAGATATGTCAGCAACCAAGCCTTGAAAAGAAGTGGTATTTTCAGAATTCATACTTCCTTTAAAGAGCTTTCTGCCACTGAAAACCAAATCATTCTATGAGGTCTGGTTGTGAAAATATTTGCATCCAAAGTGAATCTAAAAATGCATCTCTGACCTCTGACAAAAACTCTTTGGAAGGCTATATTTCCGCAACCAAAGCTCGTACCCGGCTAAAACTTCCACTGTTGCATAGAGAATTAATAGACCTTTCCATTGATATATAAATCAACCCGATTCGAGCCAAAAAATTTTTATGGATTTTGCAAAAAAAATCTTCGTCTTTAATGCCTTTGCGTGGCTATATTTTCTAACCTAAGCCTTGTAGGAGGTTGCGGTAAAAACCGACTTAGTTAGATTTCTCACAGCTATCCACAAAAAAATCCAGAAGCGTCTCGGAGGTCTGGTTCTCGAAATATTGCAATTCAAAGTCATTTGATTGTTTTTTGACCGAGCACCTCATTTGGTTCTGATGAGATATTTCCGCAACCAAGCCTTGAAAAGAAGTGGTATTTTCAGAATTCATACTTCCTTTAAAGAGCTTTCTGCCACTGAAAACCAAATCATTCTATGAGGTCTGGTTGTGAAAATATTTGCATCCAAAGTGAATCTAAAAATGCATCTCTGACCTCTGACAAAAACTCTTTGGAAGGTTATATTTCCGCAACCAAAGCTCGTACGCGGCTAAAACTTCCACTGTTGCATAGAGAATTAATAGACCTTTCCATTGATATTATAAATCAACCCTATTCGAGCCAAAAAAATTTTATGGATTTTGCAAAAAAAAATCTTCGTCTTTAATGCCTTTGCGTGGCTATATTTTCTAACCTAAGCCTTGTAGGAGGTTGCGGTAAAAACCGACTTAGTTAGATTTCTCACAGCTATCCACAAAAAAATCCAGAAGCGTCTCGGAGGTCTGGTTCGCATCTCTGACCTCTGACAAAAACTCTTTGGAAGGCTATATTTCCGCAACCAAAGCTCGTACGCGGCTAAAACTTCCACTGTTGCATAGAGAATTAATAGACCTTTCCATTGATATATAAATCAACCCGATTCGAGCCAAAAAATTTTTATGGATTTTGCAAAAAAAATCTTCGTCTTTAATGCCTTTGCGTGGCTATATTTTCTAACCTAAGCCTTGTAGGATGTTGCGGTAAAAACCGACTTAGTTAGATTTCTCACAGCTATCCACAAAAAAATCCAGAAGCGTCTCGGAGGTCTGGTTCTCGAAATATTGCAATTCAAAGTCATTTGATTGTTTTTTGACCGAGCACCTCATTTGGTTCTGATGAGATATGTCAGCAACCAAGCCTTGAAAAGAAGTGGTATTTTCAGAATTCATACTTCCTTTAAAGAGCTTTCTGCCACTGAAAACCAAATCATTCTATGAGGTCTGGTTGTGAAAATATTTGCATCCAAAGTGAATCTAAAAATGCATCTCTGACCTCTGACAAAAACTCTTTGGAAGGCTATATTTCCGCAACCAAAGCTCGTACGCGGCTAAAACTTCCACTGTTGCATAGAGAATTAATAGACCTTTCCATTGATATATAAATCAACCCGATTCGAGCCAAAAAATTTTATGGATTTTGCAAAAAAAAATCTTCGTCTTTAATGCCTTTGCGTGGCTATATTTTCTAACCTAAGCCTTGTAGGAGGTTGCGGTAAAAACCGACTTAGTTAGATTTCTCACAGCTATCCACAAAAAAATCCAGAAGCGTCTCGGAGGTCTGGTTCTCGAAATATTGCAATTCAAAGTCATTTGATTGTTTTTTGACCGAGCACCTCATTTGGTTCTGATGAGATATGTCAGCAACCAAGCCTTGAAAAGAAGTGGTATTTTCAGAATTCATACTTCCTTTAAAGAGCTTTCTGCCACTGAAAACCAAATCATTCTATGAGGTCTGGTTGTGAAAATATTTGCATCCAAAGTGAATCTAAAAATGCATCTCTGACCTCTGACAAAAACTCTTTGGAAGGCTATATTTCCGCAACCAAAGCTCGTACGCGGCTAAAACTTCCACTGTTGCATAGAGAATTAATAGACCTTTCCATTGATATATAAATCAACCCGATTCGAGCCAAAAAAATTGTATGGATTTTGCAAAAAAAATCTTCGTCTTTAATGCCTTTGCGTGGCTATATTTTCTAACCTAAGCCTTGTAGGAGGTTGCGGTAAAAACCGACTTAGTTAGATTTCTCACAGCTATCCACAAAAAAATCCAGAAGCGTCTCGGAGGTCTGGTTCTCGAAATATTGCAATTCAAAGTCATTTGATTGTTTTTTTGACCGAGCACCTCATTTGGTTCTGATGAGATATTTCCGCAACCAAGCCTTGAAAAGAAGTGGTATTTTCAGAATTCATACTTCCTTTAAAGAGCTTTCTGCCACTGAAAACCAAATCATTCTATGAGGTCTGGTTGTGAAAATATTTGCATCCAAAGTGAATCTAAAAATGCATCTCTGACCTCTGACAAAAACTCTTTGGAAGGCTATATTTCCGCAACCAAAGCTCGTACGCGGCTAAAACTTCCACTGTTGCATAGAGAATTAATAGACCTTTCCATTGATATATAAATCAACCCGATTCGAGCCAAAAAAATTGTATGGATTTTGCAAAAAAAATCTTCGTCTTTAATGCCTTTGCGTGGCTATATTTTCTAACCTAAGCCTTGTAGGAGGTTGCGGTAAAAACCGACTTAGTTAGATTTCTCACAGCTATCCACAAAAAAATCCAGAAGCGTCTCGGAGGTCTGGTTCTCGAAATATTGCAATTCAAAGTCATTTGATTGTTTTTTGACCGAGCACCTCATTTGGTTCTGATGAGATATTTCCGCAACCAAGCCTTGAAAAGAAGTGGTATTTTCAGAATTCATACTTCCTTTAAAGAGCTTTCTGCCACTGAAAACCAAATCATTCTATGAGGTCTGGTTGTGAAAATATTTGCATCCAAAGTAAATCTAAAAATGCATCTCTGACCTCTGACAAAAACTCTTTGGAAGGCTATATTTCCGCAACCAAAGCTCGTACGCGGCTAAAACTTCCACTGTTGCATAGAGAATTAATAGACCTTTCCATTGATATATAAATCAACCCGATTCGAGCCAAAAAAATTTTATGGATTTTGCAAAAAAAAATCTTCGTCTTTAATGCCTTTGCGTGGCTATATTTTCTAACCTAAGCCTTGTAGGAGGTTGCGGTAAAAACCGACTTAGTTAGATTTCTCACAGCTATCCACAAAAAAATCCAGAAGCGTCTCGGAGGTCTGGTTCTCGAAATATTGCAATTCAAAGTCATTTGATTGTTTTTTGACCGAGCACCTCATTTGGTTCTGATGAGATATGTCCGCAACCAAGCCTTGAAAAGAAGTGGTATTTTCAGAATTCATACTTCCTTTAAAGAGCTTTCTGCCACTGAAAACCAAATCATTCTATGAGGTCTGGTTGTGAAAATATTTGCATCCAAAGTGAATCTAAAAATGCATCTCTGACCTCTGACAAAAACTCTTTGGAAGGCTATATTTCCGCAACCAAAGCTCGTACGCGGCTAAAACTTCCACTGTTGCATAGAGAATTAATAGACCTTTCCATTGATATATAAATCAACCCGATTCGAGCCAAAAAAATTTTATGGATTTTGCAAAAAAAAATCTTCGTCTTTTTAATGCCTTTGCGTGGCTATATTTTCTAACCTAAGCCTTGTAGGAGGTTGCGGTAAAAACCGACTTAGTTAGATTTCTCACAGCTATCCACAAAAAAATCCAGAAGCGTCTCGGAGGTCTGGTTCTCGAAATATTGCAATTCAAAGTCATTTGATTGTTTTTTGACCGAGCACCTCATTTGGTTCTGATGAGATATGTCCGCAACCAAGCCTTGAAAAGAAGTGGTATTTTCAGAATTCATACTTCCTTTAAAGAGCTTTCTGCCACTGAAAACCAAATCATTCTATGAGGTCTGGTTGTGAAAATATTTGCATCCAAAGTGAATCTAAAAATGCATCTCTGACCTCTGACAAAAACTCTTTGGAAGGCTATATTTCCGCAACCAAAGCTCGTACGCGGCTAAAACTTCCACTGTTGCATAGAGAATTAATAGACCTTTCCATTGATATATAAATCAACCCGATTCGAGCCAAAAAATTTTATGGATTTTGCAAAAAAAAATCTTCGTCTTTAATGCCTTTGCGTGGCTATATTTTCTAACCTAAGCCTTGTAGGAGGTTGCGGTAAAAACCGACTTAGTTAGATTTCTCACAGCTATCCACAAAAAAATCCAGAAGCGTCTCGGAGGTCTGGTTCTCGAAATATTGCAATTCAAAGTCATTTGATTGTTTTTTGACCGAGCACCTCATTTGGTTCTGATGAGATATTTCCGCAACCAAGCCTTGAAAAGAAGTGGTATTTTCAGAATTCATACTTCCTTTAAAGAGCTTTCTGCCACTGAAAACCAAATCATTCTATGAGGTCTGGTTGTGAAAATATTTGCATCCAAAGTGAATCTAAAAATGCATCTCTGACCTCTAACAAAAACTCTTTGGAAGGCTATATTTCCGCAACCAAAGCTCGTACGCGGCTAAAACTTCCACTGTTGCATAGAGAATTAATAGACCTTTCCATTGATATATAAATCAACCCGATTCGAGCCAAAAAAAATTTATGGATTTTGCAAAAAAAATCTTCGTCTTTAATGCCTTTGCGTGGCTATATTTTCTAACCTAAGCCTTGTAGGAGGTTGCGGTAAAAACCGACTTAGTTAGATTTCTCACAGCTATCCACAAAAAAATCCAGAAGCGTCTCGGAGGTCTGGTTCTCGAAATATTGCAATTCAAAGTCATTTGATTGTTTTTTGACCGAGCACCTCATTTGGTTCTGATGAGATATTTCCGCAACCAAGCCTTGAAAAGAAGTGGTATTTTCAGAATTCATACTTCCTTTAAAGAGCTTTCTGCCACTGAAAACCAAATCATTGCATGAGGTCTGGTTGTGAAAATATTTGCATCCAAAGTGAATCTAAAAATGCATCTCTGACCTCTGACAAAAACTCTTTGGAAGGCTATATTTCCGCAACCAAAGCTCGTACGCGGCTAAAACTTCCACTGTTGCATAGAGAATTAATAGACCTTTCCATTGATATATATAAATCAACCCGATTCGAGCCAAAAAAATTTTATGGATTTTGCAAAAAAAATCTTCGTCTTTAATGCCTTTGCGTGGCTATATTTTCTAACCTAAGCCTTGTAGGAGGTTGCGGTAAAAACCGACTTAGTTAGATTTCTCACAGCTATCCACAAAAAAATCCAGAAGCGTCTCGGAGGTCTGGTTCTCGAAATATTGCAATTCAAAGTCATTTGATTGTTTTTTGACCGAGCACCTCATTTGGTTCTGATGAGATATTTCCGCAACCAAGCCTTGAAAAGAAGTGGTATTTTCAGAATTCATACTTCCTTTAAAGAGCTTTCTGCCACTGAAAACCAAATCATTCTATGAGGTCTGGTTGTGAAAATATTTGCATCCAAAGTGAATCTAAAAATGCATCTCTGACCTCTGACAAAAACTCTTTGGAAGGCTATATTTCCGCAACCAAAGCTCGTACGCGGCTAAAACTTCCACTGTTGCATAGAGAATTAATAGACCTTTCCATTGATATATAAATCAACCCGATTCGAGCCAAAAAATTTTATGGATTTTGCAAAAAAAATCTTCGTCTTTAATGCCTTTGCGTGGCTATATTTTCTAACCTAAGCCTTGTAGGAGGTTGCGGTAAAAACCGACTTAGTTAGATTTCTCACAGCTATCCACAAAAAAATCCAGAAGCGTCTCGGAGGTCTGGTTCTCGAAATATTGCAATTCAAAGTCATTTGATTGTTTTTTGACCGAGCACCTCATTTGGTTCTGATGAGATATTTCCGCAACCAAGCCTTGAAAAGAAGTGGTATTTTCAGAATTCATACTTGTTGTAAATATGTAATTCACTACTTGAGCTTTTAATTGAAACTTAGTTTTTTTGTATAAACATACTTTTAAGTTTTATATGTTTATAAAATATTTTTCATTCCTCAATAAAAATTGTTACATTCAAGATTAAATAAAAAATTCTCTGTAACTCTTATTACAAAAGGTTATGGACCCAGAGAAACGCTAAGAAGGATAATTATACCGAAGAATTACTCCGAAGATTTGTTGTGTACAAATAAGTAATATCTTTTCATTTATTATAATATTCTTTGTTTTTGCTTAATCTTGAATAAGACCAAAAGACATATAAATATAATTATGTCGAGCAATTTTTTGGCCACGATTGAAAAGCTTAAGGGGCGTGATAATTATGCTAGTTGGAAGTTCGTAATAAAAACTTATTTAGAACATGAAGGACTTTGGAAATCTGTTGAAGGTACCGAAGAGAATGCTTCGAAAATTTCAAAATGCAGAACGACTCTGATTTTGTCCATTGATCCGACTAATTTTATTCACGTTCAAGAAGCTGAAACGGCAAAAGAAGTTTGGGACAAACTACAAACGGTTTTTGAGGACAAAGGTAGGGTTCGTCGGATAGGTTTAATTCGTCAATTGTCTCAGACGAAACTAGACGAATGTGAATCAATGCAAGTTTATGTTAACACAATCGTAACAGCTGCACAACGTTTGAATGCTATTGGCTTCAAAGTCGATGACGAGTGGCTGGCGTGTTTTTTATTAGGAGGCTTATCTGAAAAGTATGGACCAATGGTAATGGCATTAGATAATGTCGAAATTCAGCTTTCAAGTGACGCTGTCAAGACAAAATTATTACAAGAAATTCCATCGGATAGCAAAAATAGTGCATTCTTTAATAATGCGAAACAGAAACAAAGGAAAGGTGGCATTCGTTGTTATACATGTAATAAGAAAGGCCATAAATCACCTGATTGCCCAGACAAGAATAAATTAAAAAAGGATTTCAAAAGGAATCCTGATTCAGCTTATAATGTGAAGCCTGAGTATAGTTCAGTGTTTTTGACTGGACAGTTCAATAAATATGATTGGTATATTGATTCTGGTGCAACACAGCATCTCACAATGAACAGTGATTGGATTTTCAATGAAAAGAAATCTACCATTTCCGAAATATTAGCTGCCAACGATACAAAAATGAAGGTCGAATCATGTGGCACTGTTAAGTTATATGCTGATGTTAATGGAACACCAAATCCGATTGAAGTACGTGATGTTTTATGCATTCCAAATTTAACTGCCAATCTTTTATCAGTAAGTCAATTAACGAAAAATAATAACTATGTTGAATTTAACGCAAATGGTTGCAATATAAAAAACAAATTTGGTAAGTTGATGGCAACTGCAAATTTAGTTGATGGTTTATATCGCTTGAATGGTGCAAGATGCAAGAGTTATGTTGCTGTATCTAAAAGTGAAAAAATTGAGACATGGCATCGTAGATTAGGCCATATTAACATCAATGATTTGTTAAGAATGAAGAAAGGGGCAGTGAACGGTGTTTCTTTTAATGAAGAAAAATTAACCGATGTATGTGTTACCTGTTTACAGGGTAAACAAGCGAGATTTCCCTTTAAGCATGCTGCAACAAGAGCAAATGAGATTTTGGAACTTGTTCACGCTGACTTGGCAGGACCAACTCCAACTAAATCAATTGGTGGAAGTCGTTACTACTTTGTTTTAGTAGATGATCACTCAAGAATGACTTTCACATATTTTTTAAAAACCAAAGATGAAGCTTTCGAAAAATTCTGCGAGTTTAAGGCATATGTCGAGAACCAAACCGGCAAGAAATTGAAAAAGTTTCGTTCAGATAATGGAACTGAATTTTGCAACAGAAGGTTTGACAATTTGTTTAATGTTTGTGGTATCGAAAGACAAACGTCGACACCATATACTCCACAACAAAATGGACTTGCTGAAAGAACAGTTCGAACATTGACGGAAAGAGCTTTATGTATGTTCACAGATGCAAATTTAGGTAAAAAATTTTGGGCAGAGGCCGTTGCTACTGCAACATACATAAAGAATCATTCATCTTCACGGGTTTTGGAGGACAAGTCGCCGATTGAAGTTTGGTCTGGATGTAAACCAGATTTATCTCACTTCAGAATTTTTGGATCACCGGCTATGATTCATGTTCCTGATGAGAACCGAAAGAAGTTTGAAGTTAAATCGGTTGAACATATATTCGTAGGATATTGTAATGGCAACAAAGGATATAGGTTGATAAATCCTACAACAAACAAGGTGGTTGAAAGCAGAGATGTTATTTTTTTAGAATCTGAGAAAATCAGTTATCCAGTTATGCCATTTAAAAAATCAAATGAAAGTTCAGATAACGGTTGTATAGTTGTTGAATTGGGTGATAGTGATTCATCTGATGAATACTGTGATGCTGTGGAAGTACCACCATTTCAAGAAGATCAAATCAGTGAAGAGATAATTCCACCAAATGAAATGGTAACATCAGATCCAGTACAGATCAACAATTCAAATGAAACTACAACTTTAAGAAGATCAACTCGAATAAAAAATGCAATCAACAGAAAAGACGTTCAATATTTTGTACAAAATAATGTTAATGAACCATCATCTTTTAGTGAAGCGATTTCAAGTTTAAATAGTAAAGATTGGAAGAGTGCAATGAATGAAGAATTTCAATCACTCTTAGGAAACAAAACTTGGCAATTGGTAGATTTACCAACAGACAGAAGAGCAATAAATTCAAAATGGGTATTCAAAATCAAGACCGATACAAATGGAAAAATCCTTCGATACAAGGCGAGACTAGTTGCGAAAGGATGCAGTCAACGTGCTGGTATCGATTATGAAGAAACATTTTCACCAGTTGTTCGATATTCTTCAATACGTTTAATGATGGCATTAGCAGCTAGATACGACTTAGATATCGAACAGATGGATGCAATAACAGCATTTTTACAAGGCGATGTCAATGAAACTATTTACATGAATCAACCTGAAGGTTTTGATGACGGAAGTGGTCGAGTTTGCCAGCTGAAAAAGGCTATTTACGGCTTAAAACAAGCAAGTCGACAATGGAATATCAAGTTGAATGATGTGATGATCAAGAGTGGATACAAATGTTCGCAAATTGATTCGTGCATATATTTTCGTCGTCAAGGGAGAAGTATGATTTTTGTTGCGGTCTATGTGGACGATTTTTTAATTTTTTCGAACAATAAAGGATGGACAAACCAACTCAAAGCTAATTTGACCAAGAATTTTAGCATGAAAGATTTGGGAGAAGCAAGTAATTGCATCGGGATGAGAATCACTCGGGACAAGAAACAAGGAACAATTACACTTGACCAAAAAAAAATACACGGAACAAATAATTGACAAATTTAAGATGAATGATTGTTATCCTGTGAAGAACCCAGTAGATTTAAATCAAAAATTAACCAAGGACATGACAGCTAATACATCGGATGAGACCAAGGAAATGCAAAATATACCTTATCAAGAAGCAGTAGGAAGTCTACTTTATTTATCTGTTTGTACTCGTCCAGATATTTCGTTTGCGGTTGGAAATGTGAGTCGTTTCAACAACGAATTTGGAAAAGGTCACTGGAATGCAGTAAAAAGAATTTTCAAATATCTCAAAGGTACAACAGATTATAAACTTCAATTTTCGCGTGATGGAAACCAATGTATGATTGGATTCTCGGATGCAGATTGGGCATCGGACATTGAAAGTCGAAAATCATGTACTGGCTATTTATTCAAGATTCAAGGTGGAGCAATTTCATGGACTAGTAAACGTCAACCAACAGTTGCTTTATCAAGTGCAGAAGCAGAATACATGGCCTTGTCATCGGCTACACAAGAAGCTATTTGGTTGAAACAGCTACTGCAAGAAATTGGTGAGAATATCGATTCGGTTGAAATTCATTGCGACAACAAGAGTGCCATAAATATTGCACACAATCAACTTTACAGTCCAAGAAGTAAACACATTGATATTCGACATCATTTTATAAAAGAGAAAATAACAGATGGCTTAGTTAAGATAAAATATCTCAACACTGAAAATATGGTTGCTGATAGTTTAACAAAAGGTGTTACTAATGATAAACATAATTTTTGTTTGGAAAATATGGGCTTAACTCTTTAATATTTTGTTTGTTTTTAGTAATATTTTAATTGAATTATTTTAACCATTAATGTTAGTGTTAATTTTTTGATATTTGATTGTGAATTAAGGTGGAGTGTTGTAAATATGTAATTCACTACTTGAGCTTTTAATTGAAACTTAGTTTTTTTGTATAAACATACTTTTAAGTTTTATATGTTTATAAAATATTTTTCATTCCTCAATAAAAATTGTTACATTCAAGATTAAATAAAAAATTCTCTGTAACTCTTATTACAAAAATACTTCCTTTAAAGAGCTTTCTGCCACTGAAAACCAAAACATTCTATGAGGTCTGGTTGTGAAAATATTTGCATCCAAAGTGAATCTAAAAATGCATCTCTGACCTCTGACAAAAACTCTTTGGAAGGCTATATTTCCGCAACCAAAGCTCGTACGCGGCTAAAACTTCCACTGTTGCATAGAGAATTAATAGACCTTTCCATTGATATATAAATCAACCCGATTCGAGCCAAAAAAATTTTATGGATTTTGCAAAAAAAATCTTCGTCTTTAATGCCTTTGCGTGGCTATATTTTCTAACCTAAGCCTTGTAGGAGGTTGCGGTAAAAACCGACTTAGTTACATTTCTCACAGCTATCCACAAAAAAATCCAGAAGCGTCTCGGAGGTCTGGTTCTCGAAATATTGCAATTCAAAGTCATTTGATTGTTTTTTGACCGAGCACCTCATTTGGTTCTGATGAGATATTTCCGCAACCAAGCCTTGAAAAGAAGTGGTATTTTCAGAATTCATACTTCCTTTAAAGAGCTTTCTGCCACTGAAAACCAAATCATTCTATGAGGTCTGGTTGTGAAAATATTTGCATCCAAAGTGAATCTAAAAATGCATCTCTGACCTCTGACAAAAACTCTTTGGAAGGCTATATTTCCGCAACCAAAGCTCGTACGCGGCTAAAACTTCCACTGTTGCATAGAGAATTAATAGACCTTTCCATTGATATATAAATCAACCCGATTCGAGCCAAAAAATTTTTATGGATTTTGCAAAAAAAATCTTCGTCTTTAATGCCTTTGCGTGGCTATATTTTCTAACCTTAGCCTTGTAGGAGGTTGCGGTAAAAACCGACTTAGTTAGATTTCTCACAGCTATCCACAAAAAAATCCAGAATCGTCTCGGAGGTCTGGTTCTCGAAATATTGCAATTCAAAGTCATTTGATTGTTTTTTGACCGAGCACCTCATTTGGTTCTGATGAGATATTTCCGCAACCAAGCCTTGAAAAGAAGTGGTATTTTCAGAATTCATACTTCCTTTAAAGAGCTTTCTGCCACTGAAAACCAAATCATTCTATGAGGTCTGGTTGTGAAAATATTTGCATCCAAAGTGAATCTAAAAATGCATCTCTGACCTCTGACAAAAACTCTTTGGAAGGCTATATTTCCGCAACCAAAGCTCGTACGCGGCTAAAACTTCCACTGTTGCATAGAGAATTAATAGACCTTTCCATTGATATATAAATCAACCCGATTCGAGCCAAAAAATTTTATGGATTTTGCAAAAAAAAATCTTCGTCTTTAATGCCTTTGCGTGGCTATATTTTCTAACCTAAGCCTTGTAGGATGTTGCGGTAAAAACCGACTTAGTTAGATTTCTCACAGCTATCCACAAAAAAATCCAGAAGCGTCTCGGAGGTCTGGTTCTCGAAATATTGCAATTCAAAGTCATTTGATTGTTTTTTGACCGAGCACCTCATTTGGTTCTGATGAGATATGTCAGCAACCAAGCCTTGAAAAGAAGTGGTATTTTCAGAATTCATACTTCCTTTAAAGAGCTTTCTGCCACTGAAAACCAAATCATTCTATGAGGTCTGGTTGTGAAAATATTTGCATCCAAAGTGAATCTAAAAATGCATCTCTGACCTCTGACAAAAACTCTTTGGAAGGCTATATTTCCGCAACCAAAGCTCGTACGCGGCTAAAACTTCCACTGTTGCATAGAGAATTAATAGACCTTTCCATTGATATTATAAATCAACCCGATTCGAGCCAAAAAAATTTTATGGATTTTGCAAAAAAAAATCTTCGTCTTTAATGCCTTTGCGTGGCTATATTTTCTAACCTAAGCCTTGTAGGAGGTTGCGGTAAAAACCGACTTAGTTAGATTTCTCACAGCTATCCACAAAAAAATCCAGAAGCGTCTCGGAGGTGTGGTTCTCGAAATATTGCAATTCAAAGTCATTTGATTGTTTTTTGACCGAGCACCTCATTTGGTTCTGATGAGATATTTCCGCAACCAAGCCTTGAAAAGAAGTGGTATTTTCAGAATTCATACTTCCTTTAAAGAGCTTTCTGCCACTGAAAACCAAATCATTCTATGAGGTCTGGTTGTGAAAATATTTGCATCCAAAGTGAATCTAAAAATGCATCTCTGACCTCTGACAAAAACTCTTTGGAAGGCTATATTTCCGCAACCAAAGCTCGTACGCGGCTAAAACTTCCACTGTTGCATAGAGAATTAATAGACCTTTCCATTGATATATAAATCAACCCGATTCGAGCCAAAAAATTTTTATGGATTTTGCAAAAAAAATCTTCGTCTTTAATGCCTTTGCGTGGCTATATTTTCTAACCTAAGCCTTGTAGGAGGTTGCGGTAAAAACCGACTTAGTTAGATTTCTCACAGCTATCCACAAAAAAATCCAGAATCGTCTCGGAGGTCTGGTTCTCGAAATATTGCAATTCAAAGTCATTTGATTGTTTTTTGACCGAGCACCTCATTTGGTTCTGATGAGATATTTCCGCAACCAAGCCTTGAAAAGAAGTGGTATTTTCAGAATTCATACTTCCTTTAAAGAGCTTTCTGCCACTGAAAACCAAATCATTCTATGAGGTCTGGTTGTGAAAATATTTGCATCCAAAGTGAATCTAAAAATGCATCTCTGACCTCTGACAAAAACTCTTTGGAAGGCTATATTTCCGCAACCAAAGCTCGTACGCGGCTAAAACTTCCACTGTTGCATAGAGAATTAATAGACCTTTCCATTGATATATAAATCAACCCGATTCGAGCCAAAAAAATTTTATGGATTTTGCAAAAAAAAATCTTCGTCTTTAATGCCTTTGCGTGGCTATATTTTCTAACCTAAGCCTTGTAGGAGGTTGCGGTAAAAACCGACTTAGTTAGATTTCTCACAGCTATCCACAAAAAAATCCAGAAGCGTCTCGGAGGTCTGGTTCTCGAAATATTGCAATTCAAAGTCATTTGATTGTTTTTTGACCGAGCACCTCATTTGGTTCTGATGAGATATGTCCGCAACCAAGCCTTGAAAAGAAGTGGTACTTTCAGAATTCATACTTCCTTTAAAGAGCTTTCTGCCACTGAAAACCAAATCATTCTATGAGGTCTGGTTGTGAAAATATTTGCATCCAAAGTGAATCTAAAAATGCATCTCTGACCTCTGACAAAAACTCTTTGGAAGGCTATATTTCCGCAACCAAAGCTCGTACGCGGCTAAAACTTCCACTGTTGCATAGAGAATTAATAGACCTTTCCATTGATATATAAATCAACCCGATTCGAGCCAAAAAATTTTATGGATTTTGCAAAAAAAAATCTTCGTCTTTAATGCCTTTGCGTGGCTATATTTTCTAACCTAAGCCTTGTAGGAGGTTGCGGTAAAAACCGACTTAGTTAGATTTCTCACAGCTATCCACAAAAAAATCCAGAAGCGTCTCGGAGGTCTGGTTCTCGAAATATTGCAATTCAAAGTCATTTGATTGTTTTTTGACCGAGCACCTCATTTGGTTCTGATGAGATATTTCCGCAACCAAGCCTTGAAAAGAAGTGGTATTTTCAGAATTCATACTTCCTTTAAAGAGCTTTCTGCCACTGAAAACCAAATCATTCTATGAGGTCTGGTTGTGAAAATATTTGCATCCAAAGTGAATCTAAAAATGCATCTCTGACCTCTGACAAAAACTCTTTGGAAGGCTATATTTCCGCAACGAAAGCTCGTACGCGGCTAAAACTTCCACTGTTGCATAGAGAATTAATAGACCTTTCCATTGATATATAAATCAACCCGATTCGAGCCAAAAAAATTTTATGGATTTTGCAAAAAAAAATCTTCGTCTTTAATCCACTATCCACAAAAAAATCCAGAAGCGTCTCGGAGGTCTGGTTCTCGAAATATTGCAATTCAAAGTCATTTGATTGTTTTTTGACCGAGCACCTCATTTGGTTCTGATGAGATATGTCCGCAACCAAGCCTTGAAAAGAAGTGGTACTTTCAGAATTCATACTTCCTTTAAAGAGCTTTCTGCCACTGAAAACCAAATCATTCTATGAGGTCTGGTTGTGAAAATATTTGCATCCAAAGTGAATCTAAAAATGCATCTCTGACCTCTGACAAAAACTCTTTGGAAGGCTATATTTCCGCAACCAAAGCTCGTACGCGGCTAAAACTTCCACTGTTGCATAGAGAATTAATAGACCTTTCCATTGATATATAAATCAACCCGATTCGAGCCAAAAAATTTTATGGATTTTGCAAAAAAAAATCTTCGTCTTTAATGCCTTTGCGTGGCTATATTTTCTAACCTAAGCCTTGTAGGAGGTTGCGGTAAAAACCGACTTAGTTAGATTTCTCACAGCTATCCACAAAAAAATCCAGAAGCGTCTCGGAGGTCTGGTTCTCGAAATATTGCAATTCAAAGTCATTTGATTGTTTTTTGACCGAGCACCTCATTTGGTTCTGATGAGATATGTCCGCAACCAAGCCTTGAAAAGAAGTGGTACTTTCAGAATTCATACTTCCTTTAAAGAGCTTTCTGCCACTGAAAACCAAATCATTCTATGAGGTCTGGTTGTGAAAATATTTGCATCCAAAGTGAATCTAAAAATGCATCTCTGACCTCTGACAAAAACTCTTTGGAAGGCTATATTTCCGCAACCAAAGCTCGTACGCGGCTAAAACTTCCACTGTTGCATAGAGAATTAATAGACCTTTCCATTGATATATAAATCAACCCGATTCGAGCCAAAAAAATTTTATGGATTTTGCAAAAAAAAATCTTCGTCTTAATGCCTTTGCGTGGCTATACTTTCTAACCTAAGCCTTGTAGGAGGTTGCGGTAAAAACCGACTTAGTTAGATTTCTCACAGCTATCCACAAAAAAATCCAGAAGCGTCTCGGAGGTCTGGTTCTCGAAATATTGCAATTCAAAGTCATTTGATTGTTTTTTGACCGAGCACCTCATTTGGTTCTGATGAGATATTTCCGCAACCAAGCCTTGAAAAGAAGTGGTATTTTCAGAATTCATACTTCCTTTAAAGAGCTTTCTGCCACTGAAAACCAAATCATTCTATGAGGTCTGGTTGTGAAAATATTTGCATCCAAAGTGAATCTAAAAATGCATCTCTGACCTCTGACAAAAACTCTTTGGAAGGCTATATTTCCGCAACCAAAGCTCGTACGCGGCTAAAACTTCCACTGTTGCATAGAGAATTAATAGACCTTTCCATTGATATATAAATCAACCCGATTCGAGCCAAAAAAATTTTATGGATTTTGCAAAAAAAATCTTCGTCTTTAATGCCTTTGCGTGGCTATATTTTCTAACCTAAGCCTTGTAGGAGGTTGCGGTAAAAACCGACTTAGTTAGATTTCTCACAGCTATCCACAAAAAAATCCAGAAGCGTCTCGGAGGTCTGGTTCTCGAAATATTGCAATTCAAAGTCATTTGATTGTTTTTTGACCGAGCACCTCATTTGGTTCTGATGAGATATTTCCGCAACCAAGCCTTGAAAAGAAGTGGTATTTTCAGAATTCATACTTCCTTTAAAGAGCTTTCTGCCACTGAAAACCAAATCATTCTATGAGGTCTGGTTGTGAAAATATTTGCATCCAAAGTGAATCTAAAAATGCATCTCTGACCTCTGACAAAAACTCTTTGGAAGGCTATATTTCCGCAACCAAAGCTCGTACGCGGCTAAAACTTCCACTGTTGCATAGAGAATTAATAGACCTTTCCATTGATATATAAATCAACCCGATTCGAGCCAAAAAAATTTTATGGATTTTGCAAAAAAAATCTTCGTCTTTAATGCCTTTGCGTGGCTATATTTTCTAACCTAAGCCTTGTAGGAGGTTGCGGTAAAAACCGACTTAGTTAGATTTCTCACAGCTATCCACAAAAAAATCCAGAAGCGTCTCGGAGGTCTGGTTCTCGAAATATTGCAATTCAAAGTCATTTGATTGTTTTTTGACCGAGCACCTCATTTGGTTCTGATGAGATATGTCCGCAACCAAGCCTTGAAAAGAAGTGGTATTTTCAGAATTCATACTTCCTTTAAAGAGCTTTCTGCCACTGAAAACCAAATCATTCTATGAGGTCTGGGTGTGAAAATATTTGCATCCAAAGTGAATCTAAAAATGCATCTCTGACCTCTGACAAAAACTCTTTGGAAGGCTATATTTCCGCAACCAAAGCTCGTACGCGGCTAAAACTTCCACTGTTGCATAGAGAATTAATAGACCTTTCCATTGATATATAAATCAACCCGATTCGAGCCAAAACAATTTTATGGATTTTGCAAAAAAAATCTTCGTCTTTAATGCCTTTGCGTGGCTATATTTTCTAACCTAAGCCTTGTAGGAGGTTGCGGTAAAAACCGACTTAGTTAGATTTCTCACAGCTATCCACAAAAAAATCCAGAAGCGTCTCGGAGGTCTGGTTCTCGAAATATTGCAATTCAAAGTCATTTGATTGTTTTTTGACCGAGCACCTCATTTGGTTCTGATGAGATATGTCCGCAACCAAGCCTTGAAAAGAAGTGGTATTTTCAGAATTCATACTTCCTTTAAAGAGCTTTCTGCCACTGAAAACCAAATCATTCTATGAGGTCTGGTTGTGAAAATATTTGCATCCAAAGTGAATCTAAAAATGCATCTCTGACCTCTGACAAAAACTCTTTGGAAGGCTATATTTCCGCAACCAAAGCTCGTACGCGGCTAAAAATTCCACTGTTGCATAGAGAATTAATAGACCTTTCCATTGATATATAAATCAACCCGATTCGAGCCAAAAAATTTTATGGATTTTGCAAAAAAAAATCTTCGTCTTTAATGCCTTTGCGTGGCTATATTTTCTAACCTAAGCCTTGTAGGAGGTTGCGGTAAAAACCGACTTAGTTAGATTTCTCACAGCTATCCACAAAAAAATCCAGAAGCGTCTCGGAGGTCTGGTTCTCGAAATATTGCAATTCAAAGTCATTTGATTGTTTTTTGACCGAGCACCTCATTTGGTTCTGATGAGATATTTCCGCAACCAAGCCTTGAAAAGAAGTGGTATTTTCAGAATTCATACTTCCTTTAAAGAGCTTTCTGCCACTGAAAACCAAATCATTCTATGAGGTCTGGTTGTGAAAATATTTGCATCCAAAGTGAATCTAAAAATGCATCTCTGACATCTGACAAAAACTCTTTGGAAGGCTATATTTCCGCAACCAAAGCTCGTACGCGGCTAAAACTTCCACTGTTGCATAGAGAAGTAATAGACCTTTCCATTGATATATATGTAAATCAACCCGATTCGAGCCAAAAAAATTTTATGGATTTTGCAAAAAAAATCTTCGTCTTTAATGCCTTTGCGTGGCTATATTTTCTAACCTAAGTCTTGTAGGAGGTTGCGGTAAAAACCGACTTAGTTAGATTTCTCACAGCTATCCACAAAAAAATCCAGAAGCGTCTCGGAGGTCTGGTTCTCGAAATATTGCAATTCAAAGTCATTTGATTGTTTTTTGACCGAGCACCTCATTTGGTTCTGATGAGATATTTCCGCAACCAAGCCTTGAAAAGAAGTGGTATTTTCAGAATTCATACTTCCTTTAAAGAGCTTTCTGCCACTGAAAACCAAATCATTCTATGAGGTCTGGTTGTGAAAATATTTGCATCCAAAGTGAATCTAAAAATGCATCTCTGACCTCTGACAAAAACTCTTTGGAAGGCTATATTTCCGCAACCAAAGCTCGTACGCGGCTAAAACTTCCACTGTTGCATAGAGAATTAATAGACCTTTCCATTGATATATAAATCAACCCGATTCGAGCCAAAAAAATTTTATGGATTTTGCAAAAAAAATCTTCGTCTTTAATGCCTTTGCGTGGCTATATTTTCTAACCTAAGCCTTGTAGGAGGTTGCGGTAAAAACCGACTTAGTTAGATTTCTCACAGCTATCCACAAAAAAATCCAGAAGCGTCTCGGAGGTCTGGTTCTCGAAATATTGCAATTCAAAGTCATTTGATTGTTTTTTGACCGAGCACCTCATTTGGTTCTGATGAGATATGTCCGCAACCAAGCCTTGAAAAGAAGTGGTATTTTCAGAATTCATACTTCCTTTAAAGAGCTTTCTGCCACTGAAAACCAAATCATTCTATGAGGTCTGGTTGTGAAAATATTTGCATCCAAAGTGAATCTAAAAATGCATCTCTGACCTCTGACAAAAACTCTTTGGAAGGCTATATTTCCGCAACCAAAGCTCGTACGCGGCTAAAACTTCCACTGTTGCATAGAGAATTAATAGACCTTTCCATTGATATATAAATCAACCCGATTCGAGCCAAAACAATTTTATGGATTTTGCAAAAAAAATCTTCGTCTTTAATGCCTTTGCGTGGCTATATTTTCTAACCTAAGCCTTGTAGGAGGTTGCGGTAAAAACCGACTTAGTTAGATTTCTCACAGCTATCCACAAAAAAATCCAGAAGCGTCTCGGAGGTCTGGTTCTCGAAATATTGCAATTCAAAGTCATTTGATTGTTTTTTGACCGAGCACCTCATTTGGTTCTGATGAGATATGTCCGCAACCAAGCCTTGAAAAGAAGTGGTATTTTCAGAATTCATACTTCCTTTAAAGAGCTTTCTGCCACTGAAAACCAAATCATTCTATGAGGTCTGGTTGTGAAAATATTTGCATCCAAAGTGAATCTAAAAATGCATCTCTGACCTCTGACAAAAACTCTTTGGAAGGCTATATTTCCGCAACCAAAGCTCGTACGCGGCTAAAACTTCCACTGTTGCATAGAGAATTAATAGACCTTTCCATTGATATATAAATCAACCCGATTCGAGCCAAAAAAATTTTATGGATTTTGCAAAAAAAATCTTCGTCTTTAATGCCTTTGCGTGGCTATATTTTCTAACCTAAGCCTTGTAGGAGGTTGCGGTAAAAACCGACTTAGTTAGATTTCTCACAGCTATCCACAAAAAAATCCAGAAGCGTCTCGGAGGTCTGGTTCTCGAAATATTGCAATTCAAAGTCATTTGATTGTTTTTTGACCGAGCACCTCATTTGGTTCTGATGAGATATGTCCGCAACCAAGCCTTGAAAAGAAGTGGTATTTTCAGAATTCATACTTCCTTTAAAGAGCTTTCTGCCACTGAAAACCAAATCATTCTATGAGGTCTGGTTGTGAAAATATTTGCATCCAAAGTGAATCTAAAAATGCATCTCTGACCTCTGACAAAAACTCTTTGGAAGGCTATATTTCCGCAACCAAAGCTCGTACGCGGCTAAAACTTCCACTGTTGCATAGAGAATTAATAGACCTTTCCATTGATATATAAATCAACCCGATTCGAGCCAAAACAATTTTATGGATTTTGCAAAAAAAATCTTCGTCTTTAATGCCTTTGCGTGGCTATATTTTCTAACCTAAGCCTTGTAGGAGGTTGCGGTAAAAACCGACTTAGTTAGATTTCTCACAGCTATCCACAAAAAAATCCAGAAGCGTCTCGGAGGTCTGGTTCTCGAAATATTGCAATTCAAAGTCATTTGATTGTTTTTTGACCGAGCACCTCATTTGGTTCTGATGAGATATGTCCGCAACCAAGCCTTGAAAAGAAGTGGTATTTTCAGAATTCATACTTCCTTTAAAGAGCTTTCTGCCACTGAAAACCAAATCATTCTATGAGGTCTGGTTGTGAAAATATTTGCATCCAAAGTGAATCTAAAAATGCATCTCTGACCTCTGACAAAAACTCTTTGGAAGGCTATATTTCCGCAACCAAAGCTCGTACGCGGCTAAAAATTCCACTGTTGCATAGAGAATTAATAGACCTTTCCATTGATATATAAATCAACCCGATTCGAGCCAAAAAATTTTATGGATTTTGCAAAAAAAAATCTTCGTCTTTAATGCCTTTGCGTGGCTATATTTTCTAACCTAAGCCTTGTAGGAGGTTGCGGTAAAAACCGACTTAGTTAGATTTCTCACAGCTATCCACAAAAAAATCCAGAAGCGTCTCGGAGGTCTGGTTCTCGAAATATTGCAATTCAAAGTCATTTGATTGTTTTTTGACCGAGCACCTCATTTGGTTCTGATGAGATATTTCCGCAACCAAGCCTTGAAAAGAAGTGGTATTTTCAGAATTCATACTTCCTTTAAAGAGCTTTCTGCCACTGAAAACCAAATCATTCTATGAGGTCTGGTTGTGAAAATATTTGCATCCAAAGTGAATCTAAAAATGCATCTCTGACATCTGACAAAAACTCTTTGGAAGGCTATATTTCCGCAACCAAAGCTCGTACGCGGCTAAAACTTCCACTGTTGCATAGAGAAGTAATAGACCTTTCCATTGATATATATGTAAATCAACCCGATTCGAGCCAAAAAAATTTTATGGATTTTGCAAAAAAAATCTTCGTCTTTAATGCCTTTGCGTGGCTATATTTTCTAACCTAAGCCTTGTAGGAGGTTGCGGTAAAAACCGACTTAGTTAGATTTCTCACAGCTATCCACAAAAAAATCCAGAAGCGTCTCGGAGGTCTGGTTCTCGAAATATTGCAATTCAAAGTCATTTGATTGTTTTTTGACCGAGCACCTCATTTGGTTCTGATGAGATATTTCCGCAACCAAGCCTTGAAAAGAAGTGGTATTTTCAGAATTCATACTTCCTTTAAAGAGCTTTCTGCCACTGAAAACCAAATCATTCTATGAGGTCTGGTTGTGAAAATATTTGCATCCAAAATGAATCTAAAAATGCATCTCTGACCTCTGACAAAAACTCTTTGGAAGGCTATATTTCCGCAACCAAAGCTCGTACGCGGCTAAAACTTCCACTGTTGCATAGAGAATTAATAGACCTTTCCATTGATATATAAATCAACCCGATTCGAGCCAAAAAAATTTTATGGATTTTGCAAAAAAAATCTTCGTCTTTAATGCCTTTGCGTGGCTATATTTTCTAACCTAAGCCTTGTAGGAGGTTGCGGTAAAAACCGACTTAGTTAGATTTCTCACAGCTATCCACAAAAAAATCCAGAAGCGTCTCGGAGGTCTGGTTCTCGAAATATTGCAATTCAAAGTCATTTGATTGTTTTTTGACCGAGCACCTCATTTGGTTCTGATGAGATATTTCCGCAACCAAGCCTTGAAAAGAAGTGGTATTTTCAGAATTCATACTTCCTTTAAAGAGCTTTCTGCCACTGAAAACCAAATCATTCTATGAGGTCTGGTTGTGAAAATATTTGCATCCAAAATGAATCTAAAAATGCATCTCTGACCTCTGACAAAAACTCTTTGGAAGGCTATATTTCCGCAACCAAAGCTCGTACGCGGCTAAAACTTCCACTGTTGCATAGAGAATTAATAGACCTTTCCATTGATATATAAATCAACCCGATTCGAGCCAAAAAAATTTTATGGATTTTGCAAAAAAAATCTTCGTCTTTAATGCCTTTGCGTGGCTATATTTTCTAACCTAAGCCTTGTAGGAGGTTGCGGTAAAAACCGACTTAGTTAGATTTCTCACAGCTATCCACAAAAAAATCCAGAAGCGTCTCGGAGGTCTGGTTCTCGAAATATTGCAATTCAAAGTCATTTGATTGTTTTTTGACCGAGCACCTCATTTGGTTCTGATGAGATATTTCCGCAACCAAGCCTTGAAAAGAAGTGGTATTTTCAGAATTCATACTTCCTTTAAAGAGCTTTCTGCCACTGAAAACCAAATCATTCTATGAGGTCTGGTTGTGAAAATATTTGCATCCAAAGTGAATCTAAAAATGCATCTCTGACCTCTGACAAAAACTCTTTGGAAGGCTATATTTCCGCAACCAAAGCTCGTACGCGGCTAAAACTTCCACTGTTGCATAGAGAATTAATAGACCTTTCCATTGATATATAAATCAACCCGATTCGAGCCAAACAAATTTTATGGATTTTGCAAAAAAAATCTTCGTCTTTAATGCCTTTGCGTGGCTATATTTTCTAACCTAAGCCTTGTAGGAGGTTGCGGTAAAAACCGACTTAGTTAGATTTCTCACAGCTATCCACAAAAAAATCCAGAAGCGTCTCGGAGGTCTGGTTCTCGAAATATTGCAATTCAAAGTCATTTGATTGTTTTTTGACCGAGCACCTCATTTGGTTCTGATGAGATATTTCCGCAACCAAGCCTTGAAAAGAAGTGGTATTTTCAGAATTCATACTTCCTTTAAAGAGCTTTCTGCCACTGAAAACCAAATCATTCTATGAGGTCTGGTTGTGAAAATATTTGCATCCAAAGTGAATCTAAAAATGCATCTCTGACCTCTGACAAAAACTCTTTGGAAGGCTATATTTCCGCAACCAAAGCTCGTACGCGGCTAAAACTTCCACTGTTGCATAGAGAATTAATAGACCTTTCCATTGATATATAAATCAACCCGATTCGAGCCAAAAAAATTTTATGGATTTTGCAAAAAAAAAATCTTCGTCTTTAATGCCTTTGCGTGGCTATATTTTCTAACCTAAGCCTTGTAGGAGGTTGCGGTAAAAACCGACTTAGTTAGATTTCTCACAGCTATCCACAAAAAAATCCAGAAGCGTCTCGGAGGTCTGGTTCTCG
Organism: Philhelius festivus; assembly: GCA_963931855.1. NCBI lineage: Eukaryota > Metazoa > Arthropoda > Insecta > Diptera > Syrphidae > Philhelius > Philhelius festivus. The sequence goes on from OZ007555.1 coordinate 35,255,808, forward strand.
AAATATTGCAATTCAAAGTCATTTGATTGTTTTTTGACCTGTTTTTTGGTTCTGTTGCATAGAGAATTAATAGACCTTTCCATTGATATATAAATCAACCCGATTCGAGCCAAAAAAATTTTATGGATTTTGCAAAAAAAATCTTCGTCTTTAATGCCTTTGCGTGGCTATATTTTCTAACCTAAGCCTTGTAGGAGGTTGCGGTAAAAACCGACTTAGTTAGATTTCTCACAGCTATCCACAAAAAAATCCAGAAGCGTCTCGGAGGTCTGGTTCTCGAAATATTGCAATTCAAAGTCATTTGATTGTTTTTTGACCGAGCACCTCATTTGGTTCTGTTGCATAGAGAATTAATAGACCTTTCCATTGATATATAAATCAACCCGATTCGAGCCAAAAAAATTTTATGGATTTTGCAAAAAAAATCTTCGTCTTTAATGCCTTTGCGTGGCTATATTTTCTAACCTAAGCCTTGTAGGAGGTTGCGGTAAAAACCGACTTAGTTAGATTTCTCACAGCTATCCACAAAAAAATCCAGAAGCGTCTCGGAGGTCTGGTTCTCGAAATATTGCAATTCAAAGTCATTTGATTGTTTTTTGACCGAGCACCTCATTTGGTTCTGATGAGATATTTCCGCAACCAAGCCTTGAAAAGAAGTGGTATTTTCAGAATTCATACTTCCTTTAAAGAGCTTTCTGCCACTGAAAACCAAATCATTCTATGAGGTCTGGTTGTGAAAATATTTGCATCCAAAGTGAATCTAAAAATGCATCTCTGACCTCTGACAAAAACTCTTTGGAAGGCTATATTTCCGCAACCAAAGCTCGTACGCGGCTAAAACTTCCACTGTTGCATAGAGAATTAATAGACCTTTCCATTGATATATAAATCAACCCGATTCGAGCCAAAAAAATTTTATGGATTTTGCAAAAAAAAAATCTTCGTCTTTAATGCCTTTGCGTGGCTATATTTTCTAACCTAAGCCTTGTAGGAGGTTGCGGTAAAAACCGACTTAGTTAGATTTCTCACAGCTATCCACAAAAAAATCCAGAAGCGTCTCGGAGGTCTGGTTCTCGAAATATTGCAATTCAAAGTCATTTGATTGTTTTTTGACCTGTTTTTTGGTTCTGTTGCATAGAGAATTAATAGACCTTTCCATTGATATATAAATCAACCCGATTCGAGCCAAAAAAATTTTATGGATTTTGCAAAAAAAATCTTCGTCTTTAATGCCTTTGCGTGGCTATATTTTCTAACCTAAGCCTTGTAGGAGGTTGCGGTAAAAACCGACTTAGTTAGATTTCTCACAGCTATCCACAAAAAAATCCAGAAGCGTCTCGGAGGTCTGGTTCTCGAAATATTGCAATTCAAAGTCATTTGATTGTTTTTTGACCGAGCACCTCATTTGGTTCTGATGATATATTTCCGCAACCAAGCCTTGAAAAGAAGTGGTATTTTCAGAATTCATACTTCCTTTAAAGAGCTTTCTGCCACTGAAAACCAAATCATTCTATGAGGTCTGGTTGTGAAAATATTTGCATCCAAAGTGAATCTAAAAATGCATCTCTGACCTCTGACAAAAACTCTTTGGAAGGCTATATTTCCGCAACCAAAGCTCGTACGCGGCTAAAACTTCCACTGTTGCATAGAGAATTAATAGACCTTTCCATTGATATATAAATCAACCCGATTCGAGCCAAAAAAATTGTATGGATTTCGCAAAAAAAATCTTCGTCTTTAATGCCTTTGCGTGGCTATATTTTCTAACCTAAGCCTTGTAGGAGGTTGCGGTAAAAACCGACTTAGTTAGATTTCTCACAGCTATCCACAAAAAAATCCAGAAGCGTCTCGGAGGTCTGGTTCTCGAAATATTGCAATTCAAAGTCATTTGATTGTTTTTTGACCGAGCACCTCATTTGGTTCTGATGAGATATTTCCGCAACCAAGCCTTGAAAAGAAGTGGTATTTTCAGAATTCATACTTCCTTTAAAGAGCTTTCTGCCACTGAAAACCAAATCATTCTATGAGGTCTGGTTGTGAAAATATTTGCATCCAAAGTGAATCTAAAAATGCATCTCTGACCTCTGACAAAAACTCTTTGGAAGACTATATTTCCGCAACCAAAGCTCGTACGCGGCTAAAACTTCCACTGTTGCATAGAGAATTAATAGACCTTTCCATTGATATATAAATCAACCCGATTCGAGCCAAAAAAATTTAATGGATTTTGCAAAAAAAAATCTTCGTCTTTAATGCCTTTGCGTGGCTATATTTTCTAACCTAAGCCTTGTAGGAGGTTGCGGTAAAAACCGACTTAGTTAGATTTCTCACAGCTATCCACAAAAAAATCCAGAAGCGTCTCGGAGGTCTGGTTCTCGAAATATTGCAATTCAAAGTCATTTGATTGTTTTTTGACCGAGCACCTCATTTGGTTCTGATGAGATATGTCCGCAACCAAGCCTTGAAAAGAAGTGGTATTTTCAGAATTCATACTTCCTTTAAAGAGCTTTCTGCCACTGAAAACCAAATCATTCTATGAGGTCTGGTTGTGAAAATATTTGCATCCAAAGTGAATCTAAAAATGCATCTCTGACCTCTGACAAAAACTCTTTGGAAGGCTATATTTCCGCAACCAAAGCTCGTACGCGGCTAAAACTTCCACTGTTGCATAGAGAATTAATAGACCTTTCCATTGATATATAAATCAACCCGATTCGAGCCAAAAAAATTTTATGGATTTTGCAAAAAAAAATCTTCGTCTTTAATGCCTTTGCGTGGCTATATTTTCTAACCTAAGCCTTGTAGGAGGTTGCGGTAAAAACCGACTTAGTTAGATTTCTCACAGCTATCCACAAAAAAATCCAGAAGCGTCTCGGAGGTCTGGTTCTCGAAATATTGCAATTCAAAGTCATTTGATTGTTTTTTGACCGAGCACCTCATTTGGTTCTGATGAGATATGTCCGCAACCAAGCCTTGAAAAGAAGTGGTATTTTCAGAATTCATACTTCCTTTAAAGAGCTTTCTGCCACTGAAAACCAAATCATTCTATGAGGTCTGGTTGTGAAAATATTTGCATCCAAAGTGAATCTAAAAATGCATCTCTGACCTCTGACAAAAACTCTTTGGAAGGCTATATTTCCGCAACCAAAGCTCGTACGCGGCTAAAACTTCCACTGTTGCATAGAGAATTAATAGACCTTTCCATTGATATATAAATCAACCCGATTCGACCCAAAAAAATTTTATGGATTTTGCAAAAAAAATCTTCGTCTTTAATGCCTTTGCGTGGCTATATTTTATAACCTAAGCCTTGTAGGAGGTTGCGGTAAAAAACGACTTAGTTAGATTTCTCACAGCTATCCACAAAAAAATCCAGAAGCGTCTCGGAGGTCTGGTTCTCGAAATATTGCAATTCAAAGTCATTTGATTGTTTTTTGACCGAGCACCTCATTTGGTTCTGATGAGATATTTCCGCAACCAAGCCTTGAAAAGAAGTGGTATTTTCAGAATTCATACTTCCTTTAAAGAGCTTTCTGCCACTGAAAACCAAATCATTCTATGAGGTCTGGTTGTGAAAATATTTGCATCCAAAGTGAATCTAAAAATGCATCTCTGACCTCTGACAAAAACTCTTTGGAAGGTTATATTTCCGCAACCAAAGCTCGTACGCGGCTAAAACTTCCACTGTTGCATAGAGAATTAATAGACCTTTCCATTGATATATAAATCAACCCGATTCGAGCCAAAAAATTTTATGGATTGTGCAAAAAAAATCTTCGTCTTTAATGCCTTTGCGTGGCTATATTTTCTAACCTAAGCCTTGTAGGAGGTTGCGGTAAAAACCGACTTAGTTAGATTTCTCACAGCTATCCACAAAAAAATCCAGAAGCGTCTCGGAGGTCTGGTTCTCGAAATATTGCAATTCAAAGTCATTTGATTGTTTTTTGACCGAGCACCTCATTTGGTTCTGATGAGATATTTCCGCAACCAAGCCTTGAAAAGAAGTGGTATTTTCAGAATTCATACTTCCTTTAAAGAGCTTTCTGCCACTGAAAACCAAATCATTCTATGAGGTCTGGTTGTGAAAATATTTGCATCCAAAGTGAATCTAAAAATGCATCTCTGACCTCTGACAAAAACTCTTTGGAAGGCTATATTTCCGCAACCAAAGCTCGTACGCGGCTAAAACTTCCACTGTTGCATAGAGAATTAATAGACCTTTCCATTGATATATAAATCAACCCGATTCGAGCCAAAAAAATTTTATGGATTTTGCAAAAAAAATCTTCGTCTTTAATGCCTTTGCGTGGCTATATTTTCTAACCTAAGCCTTGTAGGAGGTTGCGGTAAAAACCGACTTAGTTAGATTTCTCACAGCTATCCACAAAAAAATCCAGAAGCGTCTCGGAGGTCTGGTTCTCGAAATATTGCAATTCAAAGTCATTTGATTGTTTTTTGACCGAGCACCTCATTTGGTTCTGATGAGATATTTCCGCAACCAAGCCTTGAAAAGAAGTGGTATTTTCAGAATTCATACTTCCTTTAAAGAGCTTTCTGCCACTGAAAACCAAATCATTCTATGAGGTCTGGTTGTGAAAATATTTGCATCCAAAGTGAATCTAAAAATGCATCTCTGACCTCTGACAAAAACTCTTTGGAAGGTTATATTTCCGCAACCAAAGCTCGTACGCGGCTAAAACTTCCACTGTTGCATAAAGAATTAATAGACCTTTCCATTGATATATAAATCAACCCGATTCGAGCCAAAAAATTTTATGGATTTTGCAAAAAAAATCTTCGTTTTTAATGCCTTTGCGTGGCTATATTTTCTAACCTAAGCCTTGTAGGAGGTTGCGGTAAAAACCGACTTAGTTAGATTTCTCACAGCTATCCACAAAAAAATCCAGAAGCGTCTCGGAGGTCTGGTTCTCGAAATATTGCAATTCAAAGTCATTTGATTGTTTTTTGACCGAGCACCTCATTTGGTTCTGATGAGATATTTCCGCAACCAAGCCTTGAAAAGAAGTGGTATTTTCAGAATTCATACTTCCTTTAAAGAGCTTTCTGCCACTGAAAACCAAATCATTCTATGAGGTCTGGTTGTGAAAATATTTGCATCCAAAGTGAATCTAAAAATGCATCTCTGACCTCTGACAAAAACTCTTTGGAAGGCTATATTTCCGCAACCAAAGCTCGTACGCGGCTAAAACTTCCACTGTTGCATAGAGAATTAATAGACCTTTCCATTGATATATAAATCAACCCGATTCGAGCCAAAAAAATTTTATGGATTTTGCAAAAAAAATCTTCGTCTTTAATGCCTTTGCGTGGCTATATTTTCTAACCTAAGCTTTGTAGGAGGTTGCGGTAAAAAACGACTTAGTTAGATTTCTCACAGCTATCCACAAAAAAATCCAGAAGCGTCTCGGAGGTCTGGTTCTCGAAATATTGCAATTCAAAGTCATTTGATTGTTTTTGACCGAGCACCTCATTTGGTTCTGATGAGATATTTCCGCAACCAAGCCTTGAAAAGAAGTGGTATTTTCAGAATTCATACTTCCTTTAAAGAGCTTTCTGCCACTGAAAACCAAATCATTCTATGAGGTCTGGTTGTGAAAATATTTGCATCCAAAGTGAATCTAAAAATGCATCTCTGACCTCTGACAAAAACTCTTTGGAAGGCTATATTTCCGCAACCAAAGCTCGTACGCGGCTAAAACTTCCACTGTTGCATAGAGAATTAATAGACCTTTCCATTGATATATAAATCAACCCGATTCGAGCCAAAAAATTTTATGGATTTTGCAAAAAAAATCTTCGTCTTTAATGCCTTTGCGTGGCTATATTTTCTAACCTAAGCCTTGTAGGAGGTTGCGGTAAAAACCGACTTAGTTAGATTTCTCGCAGCTATCCACAAAAAAATCCAGAAGCGTCTCGGAGGTCTGGTTCTCGAAATATTGCAATTCAAAGCCATTTGATTGTTTTTTGACCGAGCACCTCATTTGGTTCTGATGAGATATTTCCGCAACCAAGCCTTGAAAAGAAGTGGTATTTTCAGAATTCATACTTCCTTTAAAGAGCTTTCTGCCACTGAAAACCAAATCATTCTATGAGGTCTGGTTGTGAAAATATTTGCATCCAAAGTGAATCTAAAAATGCAACTCTGACCTCTGACAAAAACTCTTTGGAAGGCTATATTTCCGCAACCAAAGCTCGTACGCGGCTAAAACTTCCACTGTTGCATAGAGAATTAATAGACCTTTCCATTGATATATAAATCAACCCGATTCGAGCCAAAAAAATTTTATGGATTTTGCAAAAAAAATCTTCGTCTTTAATGCCTTTGCGTGGCTATATTTTCTAACCTAAGCCTTGTAGGAGGTTGCGGTAAAAAACGACTTAGTTAGATTTCTCACAGCTATCCACAAAAAAATCCAGAAGCGTCTCGGAGGTCTGGTTCTCGAAATATTGCAATTCAAAGTCATTTGATTGTTTTTTGACCGAGCACCTCATTTGGTTCTGATGAGATATTTCCGCAACCAAGCCTTGAAAAGAAGTGGTATTTTCAGAATTCATACTTCCTTTAAAGAGCTTTCTGCCACTGAAAACCAAATCATTCTATGAGGTCTGGTTGTGAAAATATTTGCATCCAAAGTGAATCTAAAAATGCATCTCTGACCTCTGACAAAAACTCTTTGGAAGGCTATATTTCCGCAACCAAAGCTCGTACGCGGCTAAAACTTCCACTGTTGCATAGAGAATTAATAGACCTTTCCATTGATATATAAATCAACCCGATTCGAGCCAAAAAAAATTTATGGATTTTGCAAAAAAAATCTTCGTCTTTAATGCCTTTGCGTGGCTATATTTTCTAACCTAAGCCTTGTAGGAGGTTGCGGTAAAAACCGACTTAGTTAGATTTCTCACAGCTATCCACAAAAAAATCCAGAAGCGTCTCGGAGGTCTGGTTCTCGAAATATTGCAATTCAAAGTCATTTGATTGTTTTTTGACCGAGCACCTCATTTGGTTCTGATGAGATATTTCCGCAACCAAGCCTTGAAAAGAAGTGGTATTTTCAGAATTCATACTTCCTTTAAAGAGCTTTCTGCCACTGAAAACCAAATCATTCTATGAGGTCTGGTTGTGAAAATATTTTATTTGCATCCAAAGTGAATCTAAAAATGCATCTCTGACCTCTGACAAAAACTCTTTGGAAGGTTATATTTCCGCAACCAAAGCTCGTACGCGGCTAAAACTTCCACTGTTGCATAAAGAATTAATAGACCTTTCCATTGATATATAAATCAACCCGATTCGAGCCAAAAAATTTTATGGATTTTGCAAAAAAAATCTTCGTCTTTAATGCCTTTGCGTGGCTATATTTTCTAACCTAAGCCTTGTAGGAGGTTGCGGTAAAAACCGACTTAGTTAGATTTCTCACAGCTATCCACAAAAAAATCCAGAAGCGTCTCGGAGGTCTGGTTCTCGAAATATTGCAATTCAAAGTCATTTGATTGTTTTTTGACCGAGCACCTCATTTGGTTCTGATGAGATATTTCCGCAACCAAGCCTTGAAAAGAAGTGGTATTTTCAGAATTCATACTTCCTTTAAAGAGCTTTCTGCCACTGAAAACCAAATCATTCTATGAGGTCTGGTTGTGAAAATATTTGCATCCAAAGTGAATCTAAAAATGCATCTCTGACCTCTGACAAAAACTCTTTGGAAGGCTATATTTCCGCAACCAAAGCTCGTACGCGGCTAAAACTTCCACTGTTGCATAGAGAATTAATAGACCTTTCCATTGATATATAAATCAACCCGATTCGAGCCAAAAAATTTTTATGGATTTTGCAAAAAAAATCTTCGTCTTTAATGCCTTTGCGTGGCTATATTTTCTAACCTAAGCCTTGTAGGAGGTTGCGGTAAAAAACGACTTAGTTAGATTTCTCACAGCTATCCACAAAAAAATCCAGAAGCGTCTCGGAGGTCTGGTTCTCGAAATATTGCAATTCAAAGTCATTTGATTGTTTTTTGACCGAGCACCTCATTTGGTTCTGATGAGATATTTCCGCAACCAAGCCTTGAAAAGAAGTGGTATTTTCAGAATTCATACTTCCTTTAAAGAGCTTTCTGCCACTGAAAACCAAATCATTCTATGAGGTCTGGTTGTGAAAATATTTGCATCCAAAGTGAATCTAAAAATGCATCTCTGACCTCTGACAAAAACTCTTTGGAAGGCTATATTTCCGCAACCAAAGCTCGTACGCGGCTAAAACTTCCACTGTTGCATAGAGAATTAATAGACCTTTCCATTGATATATAAATCAACCCGATTCGAGCCAAAAAATTTTATGGATTTTGCAAAAAAAATCTTCGTCTTTAATGCCTTTGCGTGGCTATATTTTCTAACCTAAGCCTTGTAGGAGGTTGCGGTAAAAACCGACTTAGTTAGATTTCTCGCAGCTATCCACAAAAAAATCCAGAAGCGTCTCGGAGGTCTGGTTCTCGAAATATTGCAATTCAAAGTCATTTGATTGTTTTTTGACCGAGCACCTCATTTGGTTCTGATGAGATATTTCCGCAACCAAGCCTTGAAAAGAAGTGGTATTTTCAGAATTCATACTTCCTTTAAAGAGCTTTCTGCCACTGAAAACCAAATCATTCTATGAGGTCTGGTTGTGAAAATATTTGCATCCAAAGTGAATCTAAAAATGCAACTCTGACCTCTGACAAAAACTCTTTGGAAGGCTATATTTCCGCAACCAAAGCTCGTACGCGGCTAAAACTTCCACTGTTGCATAGAGAATTAATAGACCTTTCCATTGATATATAAATCAACCCGATTCGAGCCAAAAAAATTTTATGGATTTTGCAAAAAAAATCTTCGTCTTTAATGCCTTTGCGTGGCTATATTTTCTAACCTAAGCCTTGTAGGAGGTTGCGGTAAAAACCGACTTAGTTAGATTTCTCACAGCTATCCACAAAAAAATCCAGAAGCGTCTCGGAGGTCTGGTTCTCGAAATATTGCAATTCAAAGTCATTTGATTGTTTTTTGACCGAGCACCTCATTTGGTTCTGATGAGATATTTTCGCAACCAAGCCTTGAAAAGAAGTGGTATTTTCAGAATTCATACTTCCTTTAAAGAGCTTTCTGCCACTGAAAACCAAATCATTCTATGAGGTCTGGTTGTGAAAATATTTGCATCCAAAGTGAATCTAAAAATGCATCTCTGACCTCTGACAAAAACTCTTTGGAAGGTTATATTTCCGCAACCAAAGCTGGCTAAAACTTCCACTGTTGCATAAAGAATTAATAGACCTTTCCATTGATATATAAATCAACCCGATTCGAGCCAAAAAATTTTATGGATTTTGCAAAAAAAATCTTCGTCTTTAATGCCTTTGCGTGGCTATATTTTCTAACCTAAGCCTTGTAGGAGGTTGCGGTAAAAACCGACTTAGTTAGATTTCTCACAGCTATCCACAAAAAAATCCAGAAGCGTCTCGGAGGTCTGGTTCTCGAAATATTGCAATTCAAAGTCATTTGATTGTTTTTTGACCGAGCACCTCATTTGGTTCTGATGAGATATTTCCGCAACCAAGCCTTGAAAAGAAGTGGTATTTTCAGAATTCATACTTCCTTTAAAGAGCTTTCTGCCACTGAAAACCAAATCATTCTATGAGGTCTGGTTGTGAAAATATTTGCATCCAAAGTGAATCTAAAAATGCATCTCTGACCTCTGACAAAAACTCTTTGGAAGGCTATATTTCCGCAACCAAAGCTCGTACGCGGCTAAAACTTCCACTGTGCATAGAGAATTAATAGACCTTTCCATTGATATATAAATCAACCCGATTCAACCCAAAAAAATTTTATGGATTTTGCAAAAAAAATCTTCGTCTTTAATGCCTTTGCGTGGCTATATTTTCTAACCTAAGCCTTGTAGGAGGTTGCGGTAAAAACCGACTTAGTTAGATTTCTCACAGCTATCCACAAAAAAATCCAGAAGCGTCTCGGAGGTCTGGTTCTCGAAATATTGCAATTCAAAGTCATTTGATTGTTTTTTGACCGAGCACCTCATTTGGTTCTGATGAGATATTTTCGCAACCAAGCCTTGAAAAGAAGTGGTATTTTCAGAATTCATACTTCCTTTAAAGAGCTTTCTGCCACTGAAAACCAAATCATTCTATGAGGTCTGGTTGTGAAAATATTTGCATCCAAAGTGAATCTAAAAATGCATCTCTGACCTCTGACAAAAACTCTTTGGAAGGTTATATTTCCGCAACCAAAGCTGGCTAAAACTTCCACTGTTGCATAAAGAATTAATAGACCTTTCCATTGATATATAAATCAACCCGATTCGAGCCAAAAAATTTTATGGATTTTGCAAAAAAAATCTTCGTCTTTAATGCCTTTGCGTGGCTATATTTTCTAACCTAAGCCTTGTAGGAGGTTGCGGTAAAAACCGACTTAGTTAGATTTCTCACAGCTATCCACAAAAAAATCCAGAAGCGTCTCGGAGGTCTGGTTCTCGAAATATTGCAATTCAAAGTCATTTGATTGTTTTTTGACCGAGCACCTCATTTGGTTCTGATGAGATATTTCCGCAACCAAGCCTTGAAAAGAAGTGGTATTTTCAGAATTCATACTTCCTTTAAAGAGCTTTCTGCCACTGAAAACCAAATCATTCTATGAGGTCTGGTTGTGAAAATATTTGCATCCAAAGTGAATCTAAAAATGCATCTCTGACCTCTGACAAAAACTCTTTGGAAGGCTATATTTCCGCAACCAAAGCTCGTACGCGGCTAAAACTTCCACTGTGCATAGAGAATTAATAGACCTTTCCATTGATATATAAATCAACCCGATTCAACCCAAAAAAATTTTATGGATTTTGCAAAAAAAATCTTCGTCTTTAATGCCTTTGCGTGGCTATATTTTCTAACCTAAGCCTTGTAGGAGGTTGCGGTAAAAACCGACTTAGTTAGATTTCTCACAGCTATCCACAAAAAAATCCAGAAGCGTCTCGGAGGTCTGGTTCTCGAAATATTGCAATTCAAAGTCATTTGATTGTTTTTTGACCGAGCACCTCATTTGGTTCTGATGAGATATTTCCGCAACCAAGCCTTGAAAAGAAGTGGTATTTTCAGAATTCATACTTCCTTTAAAGAGCTTTCTGCCACTGAAAACCAAATCATTCTATGAGGTCTGGTTGTGAAAATATTTGCATCCAAAGTGAATCTAAAAATGCATCTCTGACCTCTGACAAAAACTCTTTGGAAGGCTATATTTCCGCAACCAAAGCTCGTACGCGGCTAAAACTTCCACTGTTGCATAGAGAATTAATAGACCTTTCCATTGATATATAAATCAACCCGATTCGAGCCAAAAAAATTTATGGATTTTGCAAAAAAAATCTTCGTCTTTAATGCCTTTGCGTGGCTATATTTTCTAACCTAAGCCTTGTAGGAGGTTGCGGTAAAAACCGACTTAGTTAGATTTCTCACAGCTATCCACAAAAAAATCCAGAAGCGTCTCGGAGGTCTGGTTCTCGAAATATTGCAATTCAAAGTCATTTGATTGTTTTTTGACCGAGCACCTCATTTGGTTCTGATGAGATATTTCCGCAACCAAGCCTTGAAAAGAAGTGGTATTTTCAGAATTCATACTTCCTTTAAAGAGCTTTCTGCCACTGAAAACCAAATCATTCTATGAGGTCTGGTTGTGAAAATATTTGCATCCAAAGTGAATCTAAAAATGCATCTCTGACCTCTGACAAAAACTCTTTGGAAGGCTATATTTCCGCAACCAAAGCTCGTACGCGGCTAAAACTTCCACTGTTGCATAGAGAATTAATAGACCTTTCCATTGATATATAAATCAACCCGATTCGAGCCAAAAAAATTTTATGGATTTTGCAAAAAAAATCTTCGTCTTTAATGCCTTTGCGTGGCTATATTTTCTAACCTAAGCCTTGTAGGAGGTTGCGGTAAAAAACGACTTAGTTAGATTTCTCACAGCTATCCACAAAAAAATCCAGAAGCGTCTCGGAGGTCTGGTTCTCGAAATATTGCAATTCAAAGTCATTTGATTGTTTTTTGACCGAGCACCTCATTTGGTTCTGATGAGATATTTCCGCAACCAAGCCTTGAAAAGAAGTGGTATTTTCAGAATTCATACTTCCTTTAAAGAGCTTTCTGCCACTGAAAACCAAATCATTCTATGAGGTCTGGTTGTGAAAATATTTGCATCCAAAGTGAATCTAAAAATGCATCTCTGACCTCTGACAAAAACTCTTTGGAAGGCTATATTTCCGCAACCAAAGCTCGTACGCGGCTAAAACTTCCACTGTTGCATAGAGAATTAATAGACCTTTCCATTGATATATAAATCAACCCGATTCGAGCCAAAAAAATTTTATGGATTTTGCAAAAAAAATCTTCGTCTTTAATGCCTTTGCGTGGCTATATTTTCTAACCTAAGCCTTGTAGGAGGTTGCGGTAAAAACCGACTTAGTTAGATTTCTCACAGCTATCCACAAAAAAATCCAGAAGCGTCTCGGAGGTCTGGTTCTCGAAATATTGCAATTCAAAGTCATTTGATTGTTTTTTGACCGAGCACCTCATTTGGTTCTGATGAGATATTTCCGCAACCAAGCCTTGAAAAGAAGTGGTATTTTCAGAATTCATACTTCCTTTAAAGAGCTTTCTGCCACTGAAAACCAAATCATTCTATGAGGTCTGGTTGTGAAAATATTTGCATCCAAAGTGAATCTAAAAATGCATCTCTGACCTCTGACAAAAACTCTTTGGAAGGCTATATTTCCGCAACCAAAGCTCGTACGCGGCTAAAACTTCCACTGTTGCATAGAGAATTAATAGACCTTTCCATTGATATATAAATCAACCCGATTCGAGCCAAAAAAATTTTATGGATTTTGCAAAAAAAATCTTCGTCTTTAATGCCTTTGCGTGGCTATATTTTCTAACCTAAGCCTTGTAGGAGGTTGCGGTAAAAACCGACTTAGTTAGATTTCTCACAGCTATCCACAAAAAAATCCAGAAGCGTCTCGGAGGTCTGGTTCTCGAAATATTGCAATTCAAAGTCATTTGATTGTTTTTTGACCGAGCACCTCATTTGGTTCTGATGAGATATTTCCGCAACCAAGCCTTGAAAAGAAGTGGTATTTTCAGAATTCATACTTCCTTTAAAGAGCTTTCTGCCACTGAAAACCAAATCATTCTATGAGGTCTGGTTGTGAAAATATTTGCATCCAAAGTGAATCTAAAAATGCATCTCTGACCTCTGACAAAAACTCTTTGGAAGGCTATATTTCCGCAACCAAAGCTCGTACGCGGCTAAAACTTCCACTGTGTATAGAGAATTAATAGACCTTTCCATTGATATATAAATCAACCCGATTCAACCCAAAAAAATTTTATGGATTTTGCAAAAAAAATCTTCGTCTTTAATGCCTTTGCGTGGCTATATTTTCTAACCTAAGCCTTGTAGGAGGTTGCGGTAAAAACCGACTTAGTTAGATTTCTCACAGCTATCCGCAAAAAAATCCAGAAGCGTCTCGGAGGTCTGGTTCTCGAAATATTGCAATTCAAAGTCATTTGATTGTTTTTTGACCGAGCACCTCATTTGGTTCTGATGAGATATTTCCGCAACCAAGCCTTGAAAAGAAGTGGTATTTTCAGAATTCATACTTCCTTTAAAGAGCTTTCTGCCACTGAAAACCAAATCATTCTATGAGGTCTGGTTGTGAAAATATTTGCATCCAAAGTGAATCTAAAAATGCATCTCTGACCTCTGACAAAAACTCTTTGGAAGGCTATATTTCCGCAACCAAAGCTCGTACGCGGCTAAAACTTCCACTGTTGCATAGAGAATTAATAGACCTTTCCATTGATATATAAATCAACCCGATTCGAGCCAAAAAAATTTTATGGATTTTGCAAAAAAAATCTTCGTCTTTAATGCCTTTGCGTGGCTATATTTTCTAACCTAAGCCTTGTAGGAGGTTGCGGTAAAAAACGACTTAGTTAGATTTCTCACAGCTATCCACAAAAAAATCCAGAAGCGTCTCGGAGGTCTGGTTCTCGAAATATTGCAATTCAAAGTCATTTGATTGTTTTTTGACCGAGCACCTCATTTGGTTCTGATGAGATATTTCCGCAACCAAGCCTTGAAAAGAAGTGGTATTTTCAGAATTCATACTTCCTTTAAAGAGCTTTCTGCCACTGAAAACCAAATCATTCTATGAGGTCTGGTTGTGAAAATATTTGCATCCAAAGTGAATCTAAAAATGCATCTCTGACCTCTGACAAAAACTCTTTGGAAGGCTATATTTCCGCAACCAAAGCTCGTACGCGGCTAAAACTTCCACTGTTGCATAGAGAATTAATAGACCTTTCCATTGATATATAAATCAACCCGATTCGAGCCAAAAAATTTTATGGATTTTGCAAAAAAAATCTTCGTCTTTAATGCCTTTGCGTGGCTATATTTTCTAACCTAAGCCTTGTAGGAGGTTGCGGTAAAAACCGACTTAGTTAGATTTCTCGCAGCTATCCACAAAAAAATCCAGAAGCGTCTCGGAGGTCTGGTTCTCGAAATATTGCAATTCAAAGTCATTTGATTGTTTTTTGACCGAGCACCTCATTTGGTTCTGATGAGATATTTCCGCAACCAAGCCTTGAAAAGAAGTGGTATTTTCAGAATTCATACTTCCTTTAAAGAGCTTTCTGCCACTGAAAACCAAATCATTCTATGAGGTCTGGTTGTGAAAATATTTGCATCCAAAGTGAATCTAAAAATGCAACTCTGACCTCTGACAAAAACTCTTTGGAAGGCTATATTTCCGCAACCAAAGCTCGTACGCGGCTAAAACTTCCACTGTTGCATAGAGAATTAATAGACCTTTCCATTGATATATAAATCAACCCGATTCGAGCCAAAAAAATTTTATGGATTTTGCAAAAAAAATCTTCGTCTTTAATGCCTTTGCGTGGCTATATTTTCTAACCTAAGCCTTGTAGGAGGTTGCGGTAAAAAACGACTTAGTTAGATTTCTCACAGCTATCCACAAAAAAATCCAGAAGCGTCTCGGAGGTCTGGTTCTCGAAATATTGCAATTTTTGACCGAGCACCTCATTTGGTTCTGATGAGATATTTCCGCAACCAAGCCTTGAAAAGAAGTGGTATTTTCAGAATTCATACTTCCTTTAAAGAGCTTTCTGCCACTGAAAACCAAATCATTCTATGAGGTCTGGTTGTGAAAATATTTGCATCCAAAGTGAATCTAAAAATGCATCTCTGACCTCTGACAAAAACTCTTTGGAAGGCTATATTTCCGCAACCAAAGCTCGTACGCGGCTAAAACTTCCACTGTTGCATAGAGAATTAATAGACCTTTCCATTGATATATAAATCAACCCGATTCGAGCCAAAAAAATTTATGGATTTTGCAAAAAAAATCTTCGTCTTTAATGCCTTTGCGTGGCTATATTTTCTAACCTAAGCCTTGTAGGAGGTTGCGGTAAAAACCGACTTAGTTAGATTTCTCACAGCTATCCACAAAAAAATCCAGAAGCGTCTCGGAGGTCTGGTTCTCGAAATATTGCAATTCAAAGTCATTTGATTGTTTTTTGACCGAGCACCTCATTTGGTTCTGATGAGATATTTCCGCAACCAAGCCTTGAAAAGAAGTGGTATTTTCAGAATTCATACTTCCTTTAAAGAGCTTTCTGCCACTGAAAACCAAATCATTCTATGAGGTCTGGTTGTGAAAATATTTGCATCCAAAGTGAATCTAAAAATGCATCTCTGACCTCTGACAAAAACTCTTTGGAAGGCTATATTTCCGCAACCAAAGCTCGTACGCGGCTAAAACTTCCACTGTTGCATAGAGAATTAATAGACCTTTCCATTGATATATAAATCAACCCGATTCGAGCCAAAAAAATTTATGGATTTTGCAAAAAAAATCTTCGTCTTTAATGCCTTTGCGTGGCTATATTTTCTAACCTAAGCCTTGTAGGAGGTTGCGGTAAAAACCGACTTAGTTAGATTTCTCACAGCTATCCACAAAAAAATCCAGAAGCGTCTCGGAGGTCTGGTTCTCGAAATATTGCAATTCAAAGTCATTTGATTGTTTTTTGACCGAGCACCTCATTTGGTTCTGATGAGATATTTCCGCAACCAAGCCTTGAAAAGAAGTGGTATTTTCAGAATTCATACTTCCTTTAAAGAGCTTTCTGCCACTGAAAACCAAATCATTCTATGAGGTCTGGTTGTGAAAATATTTGCATCCAAAGTGAATCTAAAAATGCATCTCTGACCTCTGACAAAAACTCTTTGGAAGGCTATATTTCCGCAACCAAAGCTCGTACGCGGCTAAAACTTCCACTGTTGCATAGAGAATTAATAGACCTTTCCATTGATATATAAATCAACCCGATTCGAGCCAAAAAAATTTTATGGATTTTGCAAAAAAAATCTTCGTCTTTAATGCCTTTGCGTGGCTATATTTTCTAACCTAAGCCTTGTAGGAGGTTGCGGTAAAAAACGACTTAGTTAGATTTCTCACAGCTATCCACAAAAAAATCCAGAAGCGTCTCGGAGGTCTGGTTCTCGAAATATTGCAATTCAAAGTCATTTGATTGTTTTTTGACCGAGCACCTCATTTGGTTCTGATGAGATATTTCCGCAACCAAGCCTTGAAAAGAAGTGGTATTTTCAGAATTCATACTTCCTTTAAAGAGCTTTCTGCCACTGAAAACCAAATCATTCTATGAGGTCTGGTTGTGAAAATATTTGCATCCAAAGTGAATCTAAAAATGCATCTCTGACCTCTGACAAAAACTCTTTGGAAGGCTATATTTCCGCAACCAAAGCTCGTACGCGGCTAAAACTTCCACTGTTGCATAGAGAATTAATAGACCTTTCCATTGATATATAAATCAACCCGATTCGAGCCAAAAAAATTTTATGGATTTTGCAAAAAAAATCTTCGTCTTTAATGCCTTTGCGTGGCTATATTTTCTAACCTAAGCCTTGTAGGAGGTTGCGGTAAAAACCGACTTAGTTAGATTTCTCACAGCTATCCACAAAAAAATCCAGAAGCGTCTCGGAGGTCTGGTTCTCGAAATATTGCAATTCAAAGTCATTTGATTGTTTTTTGACCGAGCACCTCATTTGGTTCTGATGAGATATTTCCGCAACCAAGCCTTGAAAAGAAGTGGTATTTTCAGAATTCATACTTCCTTTAAAGAGCTTTCTGCCACTGAAAACCAAATCATTCTATGAGGTCTGGTTGTGAAAATATTTGCATCCAAAGTGAATCTAAAAATGCATCTCTGACCTCTGACAAAAACTCTTTGGAAGGCTATATTTCCGCAACCAAAGCTCGTACGCGGCTAAAACTTCCACTGTTGCATAGAGAATTAATAGACCTTTCCATTGATATATAAATCAACCCGATTCGAGCCAAAAAAATTTTATGGATTTTGCAAAAAAAATCTTCGTCTTTAATGCCTTTGCGTGGCTATATTTTCTAACCTAAGCCTTGTAGGAGGTTGCGGTAAAAACCGACTTAGTTAGATTTCTCACAGCTATCCACAAAAAAATCCAGAAGCGTCTCGGAGGTCTGGTTCTCGAAATATTGCAATTCAAAGTCATTTGATTGTTTTTTGACCGAGCACCTCATTTGGTTCTGATGAGATATTTCCGCAACCAAGCCTTGAAAAGAAGTGGTATTTTCAGAATTCATACTTCCTTTAAAGAGCTTTCTGCCACTGAAAACCAAATCATTCTATGAGGTCTGGTTGTGAAAATATTTGCATCCAAAGTGAATCTAAAAATGCATCTCTGACCTCTGACAAAAACTCTTTGGAAGGCTATATTTCCGCAACCAAAGCTCGTACGCGGCTAAAACTTCCACTGTGTATAGAGAATTAATAGACCTTTCCATTGATATATAAATCAACCCGATTCAACCCAAAAAAATTTTATGGATTTTGCAAAAAAAATCTTCGTCTTTAATGCCTTTGCGTGGCTATATTTTCTAACCTAAGCCTTGTAGGAGGTTGCGGTAAAAACCGACTTAGTTAGATTTCTCACAGCTATCCGCAAAAAAATCCAGAAGCGTCTCGGAGGTCTGGTTCTCGAAATATTGCAATTCAAAGTCATTTGATTGTTTTTTGACCGAGCACCTCATTTGGTTCTGATGAGATATTTCCGCAACCAAGCCTTGAAAAGAAGTGGTATTTTCAGAATTCATACTTCCTTTAAAGAGCTTTCTGCCACTGAAAACCAAATCATTCTATGAGGTCTGGTTGTGAAAATATTTGCATCCAAAGTGAATCTAAAAATGCATCTCTGACCTCTGACAAAAACTCTTTGGAAGGCTATATTTCCGCAACCAAAGCTCGTACGCGGCTAAAACTTCCACTGTTGCATAGAGAATTAATAGACCTTTCCATTGATATATAAATCAACCCGATTCGAGCCAAAAAAATTTTATGGATTTTGCAAAAAAAATCTTCGTCTTTAATGCCTTTGCGTGGCTATATTTTCTAACCTAAGCCTTGTAGGAGGTTGCGGTAAAAAACGACTTAGTTAGATTTCTCACAGCTATCCACAAAAAAATCCAGAAGCGTCTCGGAGGTCTGGTTCTCGAAATATTGCAATTCAAAGTCATTTGATTGTTTTTTGACCGAGCACCTCATTTGGTTCTGATGAGATATTTCCGCAACCAAGCCTTGAAAAGAAGTGGTATTTTCAGAATTCATACTTCCTTTAAAGAGCTTTCTGCCACTGAAAACCAAATCATTCTATGAGGTCTGGTTGTGAAAATATTTGCATCCAAAGTGAATCTAAAAATGCATCTCTGACCTCTGACAAAAACTCTTTGGAAGGCTATATTTCCGCAACCAAAGCTCGTACGCGGCTAAAACTTCCACTGTTGCATAGAGAATTAATAGACCTTTCCATTGATATATAAATCAACCCGATTCGAGCCAAAAAATTTTATGGATTTTGCAAAAAAAATCTTCGTCTTTAATGCCTTTGCGTGGCTATATTTTCTAACCTAAGCCTTGTAGGAGGTTGCGGTAAAAACCGACTTAGTTAGATTTCTCGCAGCTATCCACAAAAAAATCCAGAAGCGTCTCGGAGGTCTGGTTCTCGAAATATTGCAATTCAAAGTCATTTGATTGTTTTTTGACCGAGCACCTCATTTGGTTCTGATGAGATATTTCCGCAACCAAGCCTTGAAAAGAAGTGGTATTTTCAGAATTCATACTTCCTTTAAAGAGCTTTCTGCCACTGAAAACCAAATCATTCTATGAGGTCTGGTTGTGAAAATATTTGCATCCAAAGTGAATCTAAAAATGCAACTCTGACCTCTGACAAAAACTCTTTGGAAGGCTATATTTCCGCAACCAAAGCTCGTACGCGGCTAAAACTTCCACTGTTGCATAGAGAATTAATAGACCTTTCCATTGATATATAAATCAACCCGATTCGAGCCAAAAAAATTTTATGGATTTTGCAAAAAAAATCTTCGTCTTTAATGCCTTTGCGTGGCTATATTTTCTAACCTAAGCCTTGTAGGAGGTTGCGGTAAAAAACGACTTAGTTAGATTTCTCACAGCTATCCACAAAAAAATCCAGAAGCGTCTCGGAGGTCTGGTTCTCGAAATATTGCAATTTTTGACCGAGCACCTCATTTGGTTCTGATGAGATATTTCCGCAACCAAGCCTTGAAAAGAAGTGGTATTTTCAGAATTCATACTTCCTTTAAAGAGCTTTCTGCCACTGAAAACCAAATCATTCTATGAGGTCTGGTTGTGAAAATATTTGCATCCAAAGTGAATCTAAAAATGCATCTCTGACCTCTGACAAAAACTCTTTGGAAGGCTATATTTCCGCAACCAAAGCTCGTACGCGGCTAAAACTTCCACTGTTGCATAGAGAATTAATAGACCTTTCCATTGATATATAAATCAACCCGATTCGAGCCAAAAAAAATTTATGGATTTTGCAAAAAAAATCTTCGTCTTTAATGCCTTTGCGTGGCTATATTTTCTAACCTAAGCCTTGTAGGAGGTTGCGGTAAAAACCGACTTAGTTAGATTTCTCACAGCTATCCACAAAAAAATCCAGAAGCGTCTCGGAGGTCTGGTTCTCGAAATATTGCAATTCAAAGTCATTTGATTGTTTTTTGACCGAGCACCTCATTTGGTTCTGATGAGATATTTTCGCAACCAAGCCTTGAAAAGAAGTGGTATTTTCAGAATTCATACTTCCTTTAAAGAGCTTTCTGCCACTGAAAACCAAATCATTCTATGAGGTCTGGTTGTGAAAATATTTGCATCCAAAGTGAATCTAAAAATGCATCTCTGACCTCTGACAAAAACTCTTTGGAAGGTTATATTTCCGCAACCAAAGCTCGTACGCGGCTAAAACTTCCACTGTTGCATAAAGAATTAATAGACCTTTCCATTGATATATAAATCAACCCGATTCGAGCCAAAAAATTTTATGGATTTTGCAAAAAAAATCTTCGTCTTTAATGCCTTTGCGTGGCTATATTTTCTAACCTAAGCCTTGTAGGAGGTTGCGGTAAAAACCGACTTAGTTAGATTTCTCACAGCTATCCACAAAAAAATCCAGAAGCGTCTCGGAGGTCTGGTTCTCGAAATATTGCAATTCAAAGTCATTTGATTGTTTTTTGACCGAGCACCTCATTTGGTTCTGATGAGATATTTCCGCAACCAAGCCTTGAAAAGAAGTGGTATTTTCAGAATTCATACTTCCTTTAAAGAGCTTTCTGCCACTGAAAACCAAATCATTCTATGAGGTCTGGTTGTGAAAATATTTGCATCCAAAGTGAATCTAAAAATGCATCTCTGACCTCTGACAAAAACTCTTTGGAAGGCTATATTTCCGCAACCAAAGCTCGTACGCGGCTAAAACTTCCACTGTTGCATAGAGAATTAATAGACCTTTCCATTGATATATAAATCAACCCGATTCGAGCCAAAAAAATTTTATGGATTTTGCAAAAAAAATCTTCGTCTTTAATGCCTTTGCGTGGCTATATTTTCTAACCTAAGCCTTGTAGGAGGTTGCGGTAAAAACCGACTTAGTTAGATTTCTCGCAGCTATCCACAAAAAAATCCAGAAGCGTCTCGGAGGTCTGGTTCTCGAAATATTGCAATTCAAAGTCATTTGATTGTTTTTTGACCGAGCACCTCATTTGGTTCTGATGAGATATTTCCGCAACCAAGCCTTGAAAAGAAGTGGTATTTTCAGAATTCATACTTCCTTTAAAGAGCTTTCTGCCACTGAAAACCAAATCACTCTATGAGGTCTGGTTGTGAAAATATTTGCATCCAAAGTGAATCTAAAAATGCAACTCTGACCTCTGACAAAAACTCTTTGGAAGGCTATATTTCCGCAACCAAAGCTCGTACGCGGCTAAAACTTCCACTGTTGCATAGAGAATTAATAGACCTTTCCATTGATATATAAATCAACCCGATTCGAGCCAAAAAAATTTTATGGATTTTGCAAAAAAAATCTTCGTCTTTAATGCCTTTGCGTGGCTATATTTTCTAACCTAAGCCTTGTAGGAGGTTGCGGTAAAAAACGACTTAGTTAGATTTCTCACAGCTATCCACAAAAAAATCCAGAAGCGTCTCGGAGGTCTGGTTCTCGAAATATTGCAATTCAAAGTCATTTGATTGTTTTTTGACCGAGCACCTCATTTGGTTCTGATGAGATATTTCCGCAACCAAGCCTTGAAAAGAAGTGGTATTTTCAGAATTCATACTTCCTTTAAAGAGCTTTCTGCCACTGAAAACCAAATCATTCTATGAGGTCTGGTTGTGAAAATATTTGCATCCAAAGTGAATCTAAAAATGCATCTCTGACCTCTGACAAAAACTCTTTGGAAGGCTATATTTCCGCAACCAAAGCTCGTACGCGGCTAAAACTTCCACTGTTGCATAGAGAATTAATAGACCTTTCCATTGATATATAAATCAACCCGATTCGAGCCAAAAAAATTTTATGGATTTTGCAAAAAAAATCTTCGTCTTTAATGCCTTTGCGTGGCTATATTTTCTAACCTAAGCCTTGTAGGAGGTTGCGGTAAAAACCGACTTAGTTAGATTTCTCGCAGCTATCCACAAAAAAATCCAGAAGCGTCTCGGAGGTCTGGTTCTCGAAATATTGCAATTCAAAGTCATTTGATTGTTTTTTGACCGAGCACCTCATTTGGTTCTGATGAGATATTTCCGCAACCAAGCCTTGAAAAGAAGTGGTATTTTCAGAATTCATACTTCCTTTAAAGAGCTTTCTGCCACTGAAAACCAAATCATTCTATGAGGTCTGGTTGTGAAAATATTTGCATCCAAAGTGAATCTAAAAATGCAACTCTGACCTCTGACAAAAACTCTTTGGAAGGCTATATTTCCGCAACCAAAGCTCGTACGCGGCTAAAAC
Organism: Philhelius festivus; assembly: GCA_963931855.1. Taxonomy (NCBI): domain Eukaryota; kingdom Metazoa; phylum Arthropoda; class Insecta; order Diptera; family Syrphidae; genus Philhelius; species Philhelius festivus. The sequence continues at coordinate 35,278,329 of OZ007555.1, forward strand.
TTCCACTGTTGCATAGAGAATTAATAGACCTTTCCATTGATATATAAATCAACCCGATTCGAGCCAAAAAAATTTTATGGATTTTGCAAAAAAAATCTTCGTCTTTAATGCCTTTGCGTGGCTATATTTTCTAACCTAAGCCTTGTAGGAGGTTGCGGTAAAAAACGACTTAGTTAGATTTCTCACAGCTATCCACAAAAAAATCCAGAAGCGTCTCGGAGGTCTGGTTCTCGAAATATTGCAATTCAAAGTCATTTGATTGTTTTTTGACCGAGCACCTCATTTGGTTCTGATGAGATATTTCCGCAACCAAGCCTTGAAAAGAAGTGGTATTTTCAGAATTCATACTTCCTTTAAAGAGCTTTCTGCCACTGAAAACCAAATCATTCTATGAGGTCTGGTTGTGAAAATATTTGCATCCAAAGTGAATCTAAAAATGCATCTCTGACCTCTGACAAAAACTCTTTGGAAGGCTATATTTCCGCAACCAAAGCTCGTACGCGGCTAAAACTTCCACTGTTGCATAGAGAATTAATAGACCTTTCCATTGATATATAAATCAACCCGATTCGAGCCAAAAAATTTTATGGATTTTGCAAAAAAAATCTTCGTCTTTAATGCCTTTGCGTGGCTATATTTTCTAACCTAAGCCTTGTAGGAGGTTGCGGTAAAAACCGACTTAGTTAGATTTCTCACAGCTATCCACAAAAAAATCCAGAAGCGTCTCGGAGGTCTGGTTCTCGAAATATTGCATTTCAAAGTCATTTGATTGTTTTTTGACCGAGCACCTCATTTGGTTCTGATGAGATATTTCCGCAACCAAGCCTTGAAAAGAAGTGGTATTTTCAGAATTCATACTTCCTTTAAAGAGCTTTCTGCCACTGAAAACCAAATCATTCTATGAGGTCTGGTTGTGAAAATATTTGCATCCAAAGTGAATCTAAAAATGCATCTCTGACCTCTGACAAAAACTCTTTGGAAGGCTATATTTCCGCAACCAAAGCTCGTACGCGGCTAAAACTTCCACTGTTGCATAGAGAATTAATAGACCTTTCCATTGATATATAAATCAACCCGATTCGAGCCAAAAAAAATTTATGGATTTTGCAAAAAAAATCTTCGTCTTTAATGCCTTTGCGTGGCTATATTTTCTAACCTAAGCCTTGTAGGAGGTTGCGGTAAAAACCGACTTAGTTAGATTTCTCACAGCTATCCACAAAAAAATCCAGAAGCGTCTCGGAGGTCTGGTTCTCGAAATATTGCAATTCAAAGTCATTTGATTGTTTTTTGACCGAGCACCTCATTTGGTTCTGATGAGATATTTCCGCAACCAAGCCTTGAAAAGAAGTGGTATTTTCAGAATTCATACTTCCTTTAAAGAGCTTTCTGCCACTGAAAACCAAATCATTCTATGAGGTCTGGTTGTGAAAATATTTGCATCCAAAGTGAATCTAAAAATGCATCTCTGACCTCTGACAAAAACTCTTTGGAAGGTTATATTTCCGCAACCAAAGCTCGTACGCGGCTAAAACTTCCACTGTTGCATAGAGAATTAATAGACCTTTCCATTGATATATAAATCAACCCGATTCGAGCCAAAAAATTTTATGGATTTTGCAAAAAAAATCTTCGTCTTTAATGCCTTTGCGTGGCTATATTTTCTAACCTAAGCTTTGTAGGAGGTTGCGGTAAAAACCGACTTAGTTAGATTTCTCACAGCTATCCACAAAAAAATCCAGAAGCGTCTCGGAGGTCTGGTTCTCGAAATATTGCAATTCAAAGTCATTTGATTGTTTTTTGACCGAGCACCTCATTTGGTTCTGATGAGATATTTCCGCAACCAAGCCTTGAAAAGAAGTGGTATTTTCAGAATTCATACTTCCTTTAAAGAGCTTTCTGCCACTGAAAACCAAATCATTCTATGAGGTCTGGTTGTGAAAATATTTGCATCCAAAGTGAATCTAAAAATGCATCTCTGACCTCTGACAAAAACTTTTTGGAAGGCTATATTTCCGCAACCAAAGCTCGTACGCGGCTAAAACTTCCACTGTTGCATAGAGAATTAATAGACCTTTCCATTGATATATAAATCAACCCGATTCGAGCCAAAAAAATTTTATGGATTTTGCAAAAAAAATCTTCGTCTTTAATGCCTTTGCGTGGCTATATTTTCTAACCTAAGCCTTGTAGGAGGTTGCGGTAAAAAACGACTTAGTAAGATTTCTCACAGCTATCCACAAAAAAATCCAGAAGCGTCTCGGAGGTCTGGTTCTCGAAATATTGCAATTCAAAGTCATTTGATTGTTTTTTGACCGAGCACCTCATTTGGTTCTGATGAGATATTTCCGCAACCAAGCCTTGAAAAGAAGTGGTATTTTCAGAATTCATACTTCCTTTAAAGAGCTTTCTGCCACTGAAAACCAAATCATTCTATGAGGTCTGGTTGTGAAAATATTTGCATCCAAAGTGAATCTAAAAATGCATCTCTGACCTCTGACAAAAACTCTTTGGAAGGCTATATTTCCGCAACCAAAGCTCGTACGCGGCTAAAACTTCCACTGTTGCATAGAGAATTAATAGACCTTTCCATTGATATATAAATCAACCCGATTCGAGCCAAAAAAATTTTATGGATTTTGCAAAAAAAATCTTCGTCTTTAATGCCTTTGCGTGGCTATATTTTCTAACCTAAGCCTTGTAGGAGGTTGCGGTAAAAACCGACTTAGTTAGATTTCTCGCAGCTATCCACAAAAAAATCCAGAAGCGTCTCGGAGGTCTGGTTCTCGAAATATTGCAATTCAAAGTCATTTGATTGTTTTTTGACCGAGCACCTCATTTGGTTCTGATGAGATATTTCCGCAACCAAGCCTTGAAAAGAAGTGGTATTTTCAGAATTCATACTTCCTTTAAAGAGCTTTCTGCCACTGAAAACCAAATCATTCTATGAGGTCTGGTTGTGAAAATATTTGCATCCAAAGTGAATCTAAAAATGCAACTCTGACCTCTGACAAAAACTCTTTGGAAGGCTATATTTCCGCAACCAAAGCTCGTACGCGGCTAAAACTTCCACTGTTGCATAGAGAATTAATAGACCTTTCCATTGATATATAAATCAACCCGATTCGAGCCAAAAAAATTTTATGGATTTTGCAAAAAAAATCTTCGTCTTTAATGCCTTTGCGTGGCTATATTTTCTAACCTAAGCCTTGTAGGAGGTTGCGGTAAAAACCGACTTAGTTAGATTTCTCACAGCTATCCACAAAAAAATCCAGAAGCGTCTCGGAGGTCTAGTTCTCGAAATATTGCAATTCAAAGTCATTTGATTGTTTTTTGACCGAGCACCTCATTTGGTTCTGATGAGATATTTCCGCAACCAAGCCTTGAAAAGAAGTGGTATTTTCAGAATTAATACTTCCTTTAAAGAGCTTTCTGCCACTGAAAACCAAATCATTCTATGAGGTCTGGTTGTGAAAATATTTGCATCCAAAGTGAATCTAAAAATGCATCTCTGACCTCTGACAAAAACTCTTTGGAAGGTTATATTTCCGCAACCAAAGCTCGTACGCGGCTAAAACTTCCACTGTTGCATAGAGAATTAATAGACCTTTCCATTGATATATAAATCAACCCGATTCGAGCCAAAAAATTTTATGGATTTTGCAAAAAAAATCTTCGTCTTTAATGCCTTTGCGTGGCTATATTTTCTAACCTAAGCCTTGTAGGAGGTTGCGGTAAAAAACGACTTAGTTAGATTTCTCACAGCTATCCACAAAAAAATCCAGAAGCGTCTCGGAGGTCTGGTTCTCGAAATATTGCAATTCAAAGTCATTTGATTGTTTTTTGACCGAGCACCTCATTTGGTTCTGATGAGATATTTCCGCAACCAAGCCTTGAAAAGAAGTGGTATTTTCAGAATTCATACTTCCTTTAAAGAGCTTTCTGCCACTGAAAACCAAATCATTCTATGAGGTCTGGTTGTGAAAATATTTGCATCCAAAGTGAATCTAAAAATGCATCTCTGACCTGCATAGAGAATTAATAGACCTTTCCATTGATATATAAATCAACCCGATTCGACCCAAAAAAATTTTATGGATTTTGCAAAAAAAATCTTCGTCTTTAATGCCTTTGCGTGGCTATATTTTCTAACCTAAGCCTTGTAGGAGGTTGCGGTAAAAACCGACTTAGTTAGATTTCTCACAGCTATCCACAAAAAAATCCAGAAGCGTCTCGGAGGTCTGGTTCTCGAAATATTGCAATTCAAAGTCATTTGATTGTTTTTTGACCGAGCACCTCATTTGGTTCTGATGAGATATTTCCGCAACCAAGCCTTGAAAAGAAGTGGTATTTTCAGAATTCATACTTCCTTTAAAGAGCTTTCTGCCACTGAAAACCAAATCATTCTATGAGGTGTGGTTGTGAAAATATTTGCATCCAAAGTGAATCTAAAAATGCATCTCTGACCTCTGACAAAAACTCTTTGGAAGGCTATATTTCCGCAACGAAAGCTCGTACGCGGCTAAAACTTCCACTGTTGCATAGAGAATTAATAGACCTTTCCATTGATATACATATAAATCAACCCGATTCGAGCCAAAAAAATTTTATGGATTTTGCAAAAAAAATCTTCGTCTTTAATGCCTTTGCGTGGCTATATTTTCTAACCTAAGCCTTGTAGGAGGTTGCGGTAAAAACCGACTTAGTTAGATTTCTCACAGCTATCCACAAAAAAATCCAGAAGCGTCTCGGAGGTCTGGTTCTCGAAATATTGCAATTCAAAGTCATTTGATTGTTTTTTGACCGAGCACCTCATTTGGTTCTGATGAGATATTTCCGCAACCAAGCCTTGAAAAGAAGTGGTATTTTCAGAATTCATACTTCCTTTAAAGAGCTTTCTGCCACTGAAAACCAAATCATTCTATGAGGTGTGGTTGTGAAAATATTTGCATCCAAAGTGAATCTAAAAATGCATCTCTGACCTCTAACAAAAACTCTTTGGAAGGCTATATTTCCGCAACGAAAGCTCGTACGCGGCTAAAACTTCCACTGTTGCATAGAGAATTAATAGACCTTTCCATTGATATATAAATCAACCCGATTCGAGCCAAAAAAATTTTATGGATTTTACAAAAAAAATCTTCGTCTTTAATGCCTTTGCGTGGCTATATTTTCTAACCTAAGCCTTGTAGGAGGTTGCGGTAAAAACCGACTTAGTTAGATTTCTCACAGCTATCCACAAAAAAATCCAGAAGCGTCTCGGAGGTCTAGTTCTCGAAATATTGCAATTCAAAGTCATTTGATTGTTTTTTGACCGAGCACCTCATTTGGTTCTGATGAGATATTTCCGCAACCAAGCCTTGAAAAGAAGTGGTATTTTCAGAATTCATACTCCCATTTAAGAGCTTTCTGCCACTGAAAACCAAATCATTCTATGAGGTCTGGTTGTGAAAATATTTGCATCCAAAGTGAATCTAAAAATGCATCTCTGACCTCTGACAAAAACTCTTTGGAAGGCTATATTTCCGCAACCAAAGCTCGTACGCGGCTAAAACTTCCACTGTTGCATAGAGAATTAATAGACCTTTCCATTGATATATAAATCAACCCGATTCGACCCAAAAAAATTTTATGGATTTTGCAAAAAAAATCTTCGTCTTTAATGCCTTTGCGTGGCTATATTTTATAACCTAAGCCTTGTAGGAGGTTGCGGTAAAAACCGACTTAGTTAGATTTCTCACAGCTATCCACAAAAAAATCCAAAAGCGTCTCGGAGGTCTGGTTCTCGAAATATTGCAATTCAAAGTCATTTGATTGTTTTTTGACCGAGCACCTCATTTGGTTCTGATGAGATATTTCCGCAACCAAGCCTTGAAAAGACGTGGTATTTTCAGAATTCATACTTCCTTTAAAGAGCTTTCTGCCACTGAAAACCAAATCATTCTATGAGGTCTGGTTGTGAAAATATTTGCATCCAAAGTGAATCTAAAAATGCATCTCTGACCTCTGACAAAAACTCTTTGGAAGGCTATATTTCCGCAACCAAAGCTCGTACGCGGCTAAAACTTCCACTGTTGCATAGAGAATTAATAGACCTTTCCATTGATATATAAATCAACCCGATTCGAGCCAAAAAAAATTTATGGATTTTGCAAAAAAAATCTTCGTCTTTAATGCCTTTGCGTGGCTATATTTTCTAACCTAAGCCTTGTAGGAGGTTGCGGTAAAAACCGACTTAGTTAGATTTCTCACAGCTATCCACAAAAAAATCCAGAAGCGTCTCGGAGGTCTGGTTCTCGAAATATTGCAATTCAAAGTCATTTGATTGTTTTTTGACCGAGCACCTCATTTGGTTCTGATGAGATATTTCCGCAACCAAGCCTTGAAAAGAAGTGGTATTTTCAGAATTAATACTTCCTTTAAAGAGCTTTCTGCCACTGAAAACCAAATCATTCTATGAGGTCTGGTTCTGAAAATATTTGCATCCAAAGTGAATCTAAAAATGCATCTCTGACCTCTGACAAAAACTCTTTGGAAGGTTATATTTCCGCAACCAAAGCTCGTACGCGGCTAAAACTTCCACTGTTGCATAGAGAATTAATAGACCTTTCCATTGATATATAAATCAACCCGATTCGAGCCAAAAAAATTTTATGGATTTTGCAAAAAAAATCTTCGTCTTTAATGCCTTTGCGTGGCTATATTTTCTAACCTAAGCCTTGTAGGAGGTTGCGGTAAAAACCGACTTAGTTAGATTTCTCACAGCTATCCACAAAAAAATCCAGAAGCGTCTCGGAGGTCTGGTTCTCGAAATATTGCAATTCAAAGTCATTTGATTGTTTTTTGACCGAGCACCTCATTTGGTTCTGATGAGATATTTCCGCAACCAAGCCTTGAAAAGAAGTGGTATTTTCAGAATTAATACTTCCTTTAAAGAGCTTTCTGCCACTGAAAACCAAATCATTCTATGAGGTCTGGTTCTGAAAATATTTGCATCCAAAGTGAATCTAAAAATGCATCTCTGACCTCTGACAAAAACTCTTTGGAAGGTTATATTTCCGCAACCAAAGCTCGTACGCAGCTAAAACTTCCACTGTTGCATAGAGAATTAATAGACCATTCCATTGATATATAAATCAACCCGATTCGAGCCAAAAAAATTTTATGGATTTTGCAAAAAAAATCTTCGTCTTTAATGCCTTTGCGTGGCTATATTTTCTAACCTAAGCCTTGTAGGAGGTTGCGGTAAAAACCGACTTAGTTAGATTTCTCACAGCTATCCACAAAAAAATCCAGAAGCGTCTCGGAGGTCTGGTTCTCGAAATATTGCAATTCAAAGTCATTTGATTGTTTTTTGACCGAGCACCTCATTTGGTTCTGATGAGATATTTCCGCAACCAAGCCTTGAAAAGACGTGGTATTTTCAGAATTCATACTTCCTTTAAAGAGCTTTCTGCCACTGAAAACCAAATCATTCTATGAGGTCTGGTTGTTAAAATATTTGCATCCAAAGTGAATCTAAAAATGCATCTCTGACCTCTGACAAAAACTCTTTGGAAGGCTATATTTCCGCAACCAAAGCTCGTACGCGGCTAAAACTTCCACTGTTGCATAGAGAATTAATAGACCTTTCCATTGATATATAAATCAACCCGATTCGAGCCAAAAAAATTTTATGGATTTTGCAAAAAAAATCTTCGTCTTTAATGCCTTTGCGTGGCTATATTTTCTAACCTAAGCCTTGTAGGAGGTTGCGGTAAAAAACGACTTAGTTAGATTTCTCACAGCTATCCACAAAAAAATCCAGAAGCGTCTCGGAGGTCTGGTTCTCGAAATATTGCAATTCAAAGTCATTTGATTGTTTTTTGACCGAGCACCTCATTTGGTTCTGATGAGATATTTCCGCAACCAAGCCTTGAAAAGAAGTGGTATTTTCAGAATTCATACTCCCATTTAAGAGCTTTCTGCCACTGAAAACCAAATCATTCTATGAGGTCTGGTTGTGAAAATATTTGCATCCAAAGTGAATCTAAAAATGCATCTATGACCTCTGACAAAAACTCTTTGGAAGGCTATATTTCCGCAACCAAAGCTCGTACGCGGCTAAAACTTCCACTGTTGCATAGAGAATTAATAGACCTTTCCATTGATATATAAATCAACCCGATTCGACCCAAAAAAATTTTATGGATTTTGCAAAAAAAATCTTCGTCTTTAATGCCTTTGCGTGGCTATATTTTCTAACCTAAGCCTTGTAGGAGGTTGCGGTAAAAACCGACTTAGTTAGATTTCTCACAGCTATCCACAAAAAAATCCAGAAGCGTCTCGGAGGTCTAGTTCTCGAAATATTGCAATTCAAAGTCATTTGATTGTTTTTTGACCGAGCACCTCATTTGGTTCTGATGAGATATTTCCGCAACCAAGCCTTGAAAAGAAGTGGTATTTTCAGAATTCATACTCCCATTTAAGAGCTTTCTGCCACTGAAAACCAAATCATTCTATGAGGTCTGGTTGTGAAAATATTTGCATCCAAAGTGAATCTAAAAATGCATCTCTGACCTCTGACAAAAACTCTTTGGAAGGCTATATTTCCGCAACCAAAGCTCGTACGCGGCTAAAACTTCTACTGTTGCATAGAGAATTAATAGACCTTTCCATTGATATATAAATCAACCCGATTCGAGCCAAAAAATTTTTATGGATTTTGCAAAAAAAATCTTCGTCTTTAATGCCTTTGCGTGGCTATATTTTCTAACCTAAGCCTTGTAGGAGGTTGCGGTAAAAACCGACTTAGTTAGATTTCTCACAGCTATCCACAAAAAAATCCAGAAGCGTCTCGGAGGTCTGGTTCTCGAAATATTGCAATTCAAAGTCATTTGATTGTTTTTTGACCGAGCACCTCATTTGGTTCTGATGAGATATTTCCGCAACCAAGCCTTGAAAAGAAGTGGTATTTTCAGAATTCATACTCCCATTTAAGAGCTTTCTGCCACTGAAAACCAAATCATTCTATGAGGTCTGGTTGTGAAAATATTTGCATCCAAAGTGAATCTAAAAATGCATCTCTGACCTCTGACAAAAACTCTTTGGAAGGCTATATTTCCGCAACCAAAGCTCGTACGCGGCTAAAACTTCCACTGTTGCATAGAGAATTAATAGACCTTTCCATTGATATATAAATCAACCCGATTCGAGCCAAAAAAATTTTATGGATTTTGCAAAAAAAATCTTCGTCTTTAATGCCTTTGCGTGGCTATATTTTCTAACCTAAGCCTTGTAGGAGGTTGCGGTAAAAACCGACTTAGTTAGATTTCTCACAGCTATCCACAAAAAAATCCAGAAGCGTCTCGGAGGTCTGGTTCTCGAAATATTGCAATTCAAAGTCATTTGATTGTTTTTTGACCGAGCACCTCATTTGGTTCTGATGAGATATTTCCGCAACCAAGCCTTGAAAAGAAGTGGTATTTTCAGAATTCATACTTCCTTTAAAGAGCTTTCTGCCACTGAAAACCAAATCATTCTATGAGGTGTGGTTGTGAAAATATTTGCATCCAAAGTGAATCTAAAAATGCATCTCTGACCTCTGACAAAAACTCTTTGGAAGGCTATATTTCCGCAACGAAAGCTCGTACGCGGCTAAAACTTCCACTGTTGCATAGAGAATTAATAGACCTTTCCATTGATATATAAATCAACCCGATTCGAGCCAAAAAAATTTTATGGATTTTGCAAAAAAAATCTTCGTCTTTAATGCCTTTGCGTGGCTATATTTTCTAACCTAAGCCTTGTAGGAGGTTGCGGTAAAAACCGACTTAGTTAGATTTCTCACAGCTATCCACAAAAAAATCCAGAAGCGTCTCGGAGGTCTAGTTCTCGAAATATTGCAATTCAAAGTCATTTGATTGTTTTTTGACCGAGCACCTCATTTGGTTCTGATGAGATATTTCCGCAACCAAGCCTTGAAAAGAAGTGGTATTTTCAGAATTCATACTTCCTTTAAAGAGCTTTCTGCCACTGAAAACCAAATCATTCTATGAGGTCTGGTTGTGAAAATATTTGCATCCAAAGTGAATCTAAAAATGCATCTCTGACCTCTGACAAAAACTCTTTGGAAGGCTATATTTCCGCAACCAAAGCTCGTACGCGGCTAAAACTTCCACTGTTGCATAGAGAATTAATAGACCTTTCCATTGATATATAAATCAACCCGATTCGACCCAAAAAAATTTTATGGATTTTGCAAAAAAAATCTTCGTCTTTAATGCCTTTGCGTGGCTATATTTTATAACCTAAGCCTTGTAGGAGGTTGCGGTAAAAACCGACTTAGTTAGATTTCTCACAGCTATCCACAAAAAAATCCAAAAGCGTCTCGGAGGTCTGGTTCTCGAAATATTGCAATTCAAAGTCATTTGATTGTTTTTTGACCGAGCACCTCATTTGGTTCTGATGAGATATTTCCGCAACCAAGCCTTGAAAAGACGTGGTATTTTCAGAATTCATACTTCCTTTAAAGAGCTTTCTGCCACTGAAAACCAAATCATTCTATGAGGTCTGGTTGTGAAAATATTTGCATCCAAAGTGAATCTAAAAATGCATCTCTGACCTCTGACAAAAACTCTTTGGAAGGCTATATTTCCGCAACCAAAGCTCGTACGCGGCTAAAACTTCCACTGTTGCATAGAGAATTAATAGACCTTTCCATTGATATATAAATCAACCCGATTCGAGCCAAAAAAAATTTATGGATTTTGCAAAAAAAATCTTCGTCTTTAATGCCTTTGCGTGGCTATATTTTCTAACCTAAGCCTTGTAGGAGGTTGCGGTAAAAACCGACTTAGTTAGATTTCTCACAGCTATCCACAAAAAAATCCAGAAGCGTCTCGGAGGTCTGGTTCTCGAAATATTGCAATTCAAAGTCATTTGATTGTTTTTTGACCGAGCACCTCATTTGGTTCTGATGAGATATTTCCGCAACCAAGCCTTGAAAAGAAGTGGTATTTTCAGAATTAATACTTCCTTTAAAGAGCTTTCTGCCACTGAAAACCAAATCATTCTATGAGGTCTGGTTGTGAAAATATTTGCATCCAAAGTGAATCTAAAAATGCATCTCTGACCTCTGACAAAAACTCTTTGGAAGGTTATATTTCCGCAACCAAAGCTCGTACGCGGCTAAAACTTCCACTGTTGCATAGAGAATTAATAGACCTTTCCATTGATATATAAATCAACCCGATTCGAGCCAAAAAAATTTTATGGATTTTGCAAAAAAAATCTTCGTCTTTAATGCCTTTGCGTGGCTATATTTTCTAACCTAAGCCTTGTAGGAGGTTGCGGTAAAAACCGACTTAGTTAGATTTCTCACAGCTATCCACAAAAAAATCCAGAAGCGTCTCGGAGGTCTGGTTCTCGAAATATTGCAATTCAAAGTCATTTGATTGTTTTTTGACCGAGCACCTCATTTGGTTCTGATGAGATATTTCCGCAACCAAGCCTTGAAAAGAAGTGGTATTTTCAGAATTAATACTTCCTTTAAAGAGCTTTCTGCCACTGAAAACCAAATCATTCTATGAGGTCTGGTTCTGAAAATATTTGCATCCAAAGTGAATCTAAAAATGCATCTCTGACCTCTGACAAAAACTCTTTGGAAGGTTATATTTCCGCAACCAAAGCTCGTACGCAGCTAAAACTTCCACTGTTGCATAGAGAATTAATAGACCATTCCATTGATATATAAATCAACCCGATTCGAGCCAAAAAAATTTTATGGATTTTGCAAAAAAAATCTTCGTCTTTAATGCCTTTGCGTGGCTATATTTTCTAACCTAAGCCTTGTAGGAGGTTGCGGTAAAAACCGACTTAGTTAGATTTCTCACAGCTATCCACAAAAAAATCCAGAAGCGTCTCGGAGGTCTGGTTCTCGAAATATTGCAATTCAAAGTCATTTGATTGTTTTTTGACCGAGCACCTCATTTGGTTCTGATGAGATATTTCCGCAACCAAGCCTTGAAAAGACGTGGTATTTTCAGAATTCATACTTCCTTTAAAGAGCTTTCTGCCACTGAAAACCAAATCATTCTATGAGGTCTGGTTGTTAAAATATTTGCATCCAAAGTGAATCTAAAAATGCATCTCTGACCTCTGACAAAAACTCTTTGGAAGGCTATATTTCCGCAACCAAAGCTCGTACGCGGCTAAAACTTCCACTGTTGCATAGAGAATTAATAGACCTTTCCATTGATATATAAATCAACCCGATTCGAGCCAAAAAATTTTTATGGATTTTGCAAAAAAAAAATCTTCGTCTTTAATGCCTTTGCGTGGCTATATTTTCTAACCTAAGCCTTGTAGGAGGTTGCGGTAAAAACCGACTTAGTTAGATTTCTCACAGCTATCCACAAAAAAATCCAGAAGCGTCTCGGAGGTCTGGTTCTCGAAATATTGCAATTCAAAGTCATTTGATTGTTTTTTGACCGAGCACCTCATTTGGTTCTGATGAGATATTTCCGCAACCAAGCCCTGAAAAGAAGTGGTATTTTCAGAATTCATACTCCCATTTAAGAGCTTTCTGCCACTGAAAACCAAATCATTCTATGAGGTCTGGTTGTGAAAATATTTGCATCCAAAGTGAATCTAAAAATGCATCTCTGACCTCTGACAAAAACTCTTTGGAAGGCTATATTTCCGCAACCAAAGCTCGTACGCGGCTAAAACTTCCACTGTTGCATAGAGAATTAATAGACCTTTCCATTGATATATAAATCAACCCGATTCGAGCCAAAAAAATTTTATGGATTTTGCAAAAAAAATCTTCGTCTTTAATGCCTTTGCGTGGCTATATTTTCTAACCTAAGCCTTGTAGGAGGTTGCGGTAAAAAACGACTTAGTTAGATTTCTCACAGCTATCCACAAAAAAATCCAGAAGCGTCTCGGAGGTCTGGTTCTCGAAATATTGCAATTCAAAGTCATTTGATTGTTTTTTGACCGAGCACCTCATTTGGTTCTGATGAGATATTTCCGCAACCAAGCCTTGAAAAGAAGTGGTATTTTCAGAATTCATACTCCCATTTAAGAGCTTTCTGCCACTGAAAACCAAATCATTCTATGAGGTCTGGTTGTGAAAATATTTGCATCCAAAGTGAATCTAAAAATGCATCTATGACCTCTGACAAAAACTCTTTGGAAGGCTATATTTCCGCAACCAAAGCTCGTACGCGGCTAAAACTTCCACTGTTGCATAGAGAATTAATAGACCTTTCCATTGATATATAAATCAACCCGATTCGAGCCAAAAAATTTTTATGGATTTTGCAAAAAAAATCTTCGTCTTTAATGCCTTTGCGTGGCTATATTTTCTAACCTAAGCCTTGTAGGAGGTTGCGGTAAAAACCGACTTAGTTAGATTTCTCACAGCTATCCACAAAAAAATCCAGAAGCGTCTCGGAGGTCTGGTTCTCGAAATATTGCAATTCAAAGTCATTTGATTGTTTTTTGACCGAGCACCTCATTTGGTTCTGATGAGATATTTCCGCAACCAAGCCTTGAAAAGAAGTGGTATTTTCAGAATTAATACTTCCTTTAAAGAGCTTTCTGCCACTGAAAACCAAATCATTCTATGAGGTCTGGTTCTGAAAATATTTGCATCCAAAGTGAATCTAAAAATGCATCTCTGACCTCTGACAAAAACTCTTTGGAAGGTTATATTTCCGCAACCAAAGCTCGTACGCGGCTAAAACTTCCACTGTTGCATAGAGAATTAATAGACCTTTCCATTGATATATAAATCAACCCGATTCGAGCCAAAAAAATTTTATGGATTTTGCAAAAAAAATCTTCGTCTTTAATGCCTTTGCGTGGCTATATTTTCTAACCTAAGCCTTGTAGGAGGTTGCGGTAAAAACCGACTTAGTTAGATTTCTCACAGCTATCCACAAAAAAATCCAGAAGCGTCTCGGAGGTCTGGTTCTCGAAATATTGCAATTCAAAGTCATTTGATTGTTTTTTGACCGAGCACCTCATTTGGTTCTGATGAGATATTTCCGCAACCAAGCCTTGAAAAGAAGTGGTATTTTCAGAATTAATACTTCCTTTAAAGAGCTTTCTGCCACTGAAAACCAAATCATTCTATGAGGTCTGGTTGTGAAAATATTTGCATCCAAAGTGAATCTAAAAATGCATCTATGACCTCTGACAAAAACTCTTTGGAAGGCTATATTTCCGCAACCAAAGCTCGTACGCGGCTAAAACTTCCACTGTTGCATAGAGAATTAATAGACCTTTCCATTGATATATAAATCAACCCGATTCGAGCCAAAAAATTTTTATGGATTTTGCAAAAAAAATCTTCGTCTTTAATGCCTTTGCGTGGCTATATTTTCTAACCTAAGCCTTGTAGGAGGTTGCGGTAAAAACCGACTTAGTTAGATTTCTCACAGCTATCCACAAAAAAATCCAGAAGCGTCTCGGAGGTCTGGTTCTCGAAATATTGCAATTCAAAGTCATTTGATTGTTTTTTGACCGAGCACCTCATTTGGTTCTGATGAGATATGTCCGCAACCAAGCCTTGAAAAGAAGTGGTATTTTCAGAATTAATACTTCCTTTAAAGAGCTTTCTGCCACTGAAAACCAAATCATTCTATGAGGTCTGGTTGTGAAAATATTTGCATCCAAAGTGAATCTAAAAATGCATCTCTGACCTCTGACAAAAACTCTTTGGAAGGTTATATTTCCGCAACCAAAGCTCGTACGCGGCTAAAACTTCCACTGTTGCATAGAGAATTAATAGACCTTTCCATTGATATATAAATCAACCCGATTCGAGCCAAAAAAAATTTATGGATTTTGCAAAAAAAATCTTCGTCTTTAATGCCTTTGCGTGGCTATATTTTCTAACCTAAACCTTGTAGGAGGTTGCGGTAAAAACCGACTTAGTAAGATTTCTCACAGCTATCCACAAAAAAATCCAGAAGCGTCTCGGAGGTCTGGTTCTCGAAATATTGCAATTCAAAGTCATTTGATTGTTTTTTGACCGAGCACCTCATTTGGTTCTGATGAGATATTTCCGCAACCAAGCCTTGAAAAGAAGTGGTATTTTCAGAATTAATACTTCCTTTAAAGAACTTTCTGCCACTGAAAACCAAATCATTCTATGAGGTCTGGTTGTGAAAATATTTGCATCCAAAGTGAATCTAAAAATGCATCTCTGACCTCTGACAAAAACTCTTTGGAAGGCTATATTTCCGCAACGAAAGCTCGTACGCGGCTAAAACTTCCACTGTTGCATAGAGAATTAATAGACCTTTCCATTGATATATAAATCAACCCGATTCGAGCCAAAAAAATTTTATGGATTTTGCAAAAAAAATCTTCGTCATTAATGCCTTTGCGTGGCTATATTTTCTAACCTAAGCCTTGTAGGAGGTTGCGGTAAAAACCGACTTAGTTAGATTTCTCACAGCTATCCACAAAAAAATCCAGAAGCGTCTCGGAGGTCTGGTTCTCGAAATATTGCAATTCAAAGTCATTTGATTGTTTTTTGACCGAGCACCTCATTTGGTTCTGATGAGATATTTCCGCAACCAAGCCTTGAAAAGAAGTGGTATTTTCAGAATTCATACTTCCTTTAAAGAGCTTTCTGCCACTGAAAACCAAATCATTCTATGAGGTGTGGTTGTGAAAATATTTGCATCCAAAGTGAATCTAAAAATGCATCTCTGACCTCTGACAAAAACTCTTTGGAAGGCTATATTTCCGCAACGAAAGCTCGTACGCGGCTAAAACTTCCACTGTTGCATAGAGAATTAATAGACCTTTCCATTGATATATAAATCAACCCGATTCGAGCCAAAAAAATTTTATGGATTTTGCAAAAAAAATCTTCGTCTTTAATGCCTTTGCGTGGCTATATTTTCTAACCTAAGCCTTGTAGGAGGTTGCGGTAAAAACCGACTTAGTTAGATTTCTCACAGCTATCCACAAAAAAATCCAGAAGCGTCTCGGAGGTCTAGTTCTCGAAATATTGCAATTCAAAGTCATTTGATTGTTTTTTGACCGAGCACCTCATTTGGTTCTGATGAGATATTTCCGCAACCAAGCCTTGAAAAGAAGTGGTATTTTCAGAATTCATACTCCCATTTAAGAGCTTTCTGCCACTGAAAACCAAATCATTCTATGAGGTCTGGTTGTGAAAATATTTGCATCCAAAGTGAATCTAAAAATGCATCTCTGACCTCTGACAAAAACTCTTTGGAAGGCTATATTTCCGCAACCAAAGCTCGTACGCGGCTAAAACTTCCACTGTTGCATAGAGAATTAATAGACCTTTCCATTGATATATAAATCAACCCGATTCGAGCCAAAAAAATTTTATGGATTTTGCAAAAAAAATCTTCGTCTTTAATGCCTTTGCGTGGCTATATTTTCTAACCTAAGCCTTGTAGGAGGTTGCGGTAAAAACCGACTTAGTTAGATTTCTCACAGCTATCCACAAAAAAATCCAGAAGCGTCTCGGAGGTCTGGTTCTCGAAATATTGCAATTCAAAGTCATTTGATTGTTTTTTGACCGAGCACCTCATTTGGTTCTGATGAGATATTTCCGCAACCAAGCCTTGAAAAGAAGTGGTATTTTCAGAATTCATACTTCCTTTAAAGAGCTTTCTGCCACTGAAAACCAAATCATTCTATGAGGTGTGGTTGTGAAAATATTTGCATCCAAAGTGAATCTAAAAATGCATCTCTGACCTCTGACAAAAACTCTTTGGAAGGCTATATTTCCGCAACGAAAGCTCGTACGCGGCTAAAACTTCCACTGTTGCATAGAGAATTAATAGACCTTTCCATTGATATATAAATCAACCCGATTCGAGCCAAAAAAATTTTATGGATTTTGCAAAAAAAATCTTCGTCTTTAATGCCTTTGCGTGGCTATATTTTCTAACCTAAGCCTTGTAGGAGGTTGCGGTAAAAACCGACTTAGTTAGATTTCTCACAGCTATCCACAAAAAAATCCAGAAGCGTCTCGGAGGTCTAGTTCTCGAAATATTGCAATTCAAAGTCATTTGATTGTTTTTTGACCGAGCACCTCATTTGGTTCTGATGAGATATTTCCGCAACCAAGCCTTGAAAAGAAGTGGTATTTTCAGAATTCATACTCCCATTTAAGAGCTTTCTGCCACTGAAAACCAAATCATTCTATGAGGTCTGGTTGTGAAAATATTTGCATCCAAAGTGAATCTAAAAATGCATCTCTGACCTCTGACAAAAACTCTTTGGAAGGCTATATTTCCGCAACCAAAGCTCGTACGCGGCTAAAACTTCCACTGTTGCATAGAGAATTAATAGACCTTTCCATTGATATATAAATCAACCCGATTCGACCCAAAAAAATTTTATGGATTTTGCAAAAAAAATCTTCGTCTTTAATGCCTTTGCGTGGCTATATTTTATAACCTAAGCCTTGTAGGAGGTTGCGGTAAAAACCGACTTAGTTAGATTTCTCACAGCTATCCACAAAAAAATCCAGAAGCGTCTCGGAGGTCTGGTTCTCGAAATATTGCAATTCAAAGTCATTTGATTGTTTTTTGACCGAGCACCTCATTTGGTTCTGATGAGATATTTCCGCAACCAAGCCTTGAAAAGAAGTGGTATTTTCAGAATTAATACTTCCTTTAAAGAGCTTTCTGCCACTGAAAACCAAATCATTCTATGAGGTCTGGTTCTGAAAATATTTGCATCCAAAGTGAATCTAAAAATGCATCTCTGACCTCTGACAAAAACTCTTTGGAAGGTTATATTTCCGCAACCAAAGCTCGTACGCGGCTAAAACTTCCACTGTTGCATAGAGAATTAATAGACCTTTCCATTGATATATAAATCAACCCGATTCGAGCCAAAAAAATTTTATGGATTTTGCAAAAAAAATCTTCGTCTTTAATGCCTTTGCGTGGCTATATTTTCTAACCTAAGCCTTGTAGGAGGTTGCGGTAAAAACCGACTTAGTAAGATTTCTCACAGCTATCCACAAAAAAATCCAGAAGCGTCTCGGAGGTCTGGTTCTCGAAATATTGCAATTCAAAGTCATTTGATTGTTTTTTGACCGAGCACCTCATTTGGTTCTGATGAGATATTTCCGCAACCAAGCCTTGAAAAGAAGTGGTATTTTCAGAATTAATACTTCCTTTAAAGAGCTTTCTGCCACTGAAAACCAAATCATTCTATGAGGTCTGGTTCTGAAAATATTTGCATCCAAAGTGAATCTAAAAATGCATCTCTGACCTCTGACAAAAACTCTTTGGAAGGTTATATTTCCGCAACCAAAGCTCGTACGCAGCTAAAACTTCCACTGTTGCATAGAGAATTAATAGACCATTCCATTGATATATAAATCAACCCGATTCGAGCCAAAAAAATTTTATGGATTTTGCAAAAAAAATCTTCGTCTTTAATGCCTTTGCGTGGCTATATTTTCTAACCTAAGCCTTGTAGGAGG
Source organism: Philhelius festivus (assembly GCA_963931855.1). Taxonomy (NCBI): domain Eukaryota; kingdom Metazoa; phylum Arthropoda; class Insecta; order Diptera; family Syrphidae; genus Philhelius; species Philhelius festivus. The sequence continues at coordinate 35,296,810 of OZ007555.1, forward strand.
TTGCGGTAAAAACCGACTTAGTTAGATTTCTCACAGCTATCCACAAAAAAATCCAGAAGCGTCTCGGAGGTCTGGTTCTCGAAATATTGCAATTCAAAGTCATTTGATTGTTTTTTGACCGAGCACCTCATTTGGTTCTGATGAGATATTTCCGCAACCAAGCCTTGAAAAGACGTGGTATTTTCAGAATTCATACTTCCTTTAAAGAGCTTTCTGCCACTGAAAACCAAATCATTCTATGAGGTCTGGTTGTTAAAATATTTGCATCCAAAGTGAATCTAAAAATGCATCTCTGACCTCTGACAAAAACTCTTTGGAAGGCTATATTTCCGCAACGAAAGCTCGTACGCGGCTAAAACTTCCACTGTTGCATAGAGAATTAATAGACCTTTCCATTGATATATAAATCAACCCGATTCGAGCCAAAAATTTTTTATGGATTTTGCAAAAAAAAAAATCTTCGTCTTTAATGCCTTTGCGTGGCTATATTTTCTAACCTAAGCCTTGTAGGAGGTTGCGGTAAAAACCGACTTAGTTAGATTTCTCACAGCTATCCACAAAAAAATCCAGAAGCGTCTCGGAGGTCTGGTTCTCGAAATATTGCAATTCAAAGTCATTTGATTGTTTTTTGACCGAGCACCTCATTTGGTTCTGATGAGATATTTCCGCAACCAAGCCTTGAAAAGAAGTGGTATTTTCAGAATTCATACTCCCATTTAAGAGCTTTCTGCCACTGAAAACCAAATCATTCTATGAGGTCTGGTTGTGAAAATATTTGCATCCAAAGTGAATCTAAAAATGCATCTCTGACCTCTGACAAAAACTCTTTGGAAGGCTATATTTCCGCAACCAAAGCTCGTACGCGGCTAAAACTTCCACTGTTGCATAGAGAATTAATAGACCTTTCCATTGATATATAAATCAACCCGATTCGAGCCAAAAAAATTTTATGGATTTTGCAAAAAAAATCTTCGTCTTTAATGCCTTTGCGTGGCTATATTTTCTAACCTAAGCCTTGTAGGAGGTTGCGGTAAAAAACGACTTAGTTAGATTTCTCACAGCTATCCACAAAAAAATCCAGAAGCGTCTCGGAGGTCTGGTTCTCGAAATATTGCAATTCAAAGTCATTTGATTGTTTTTTGACCGAGCACCTCATTTGGTTCTGATGAGATATTTCCGCAACCAAGCCTTGAAAAGAAGTGGTATTTTCAGAATTCATACTCCCATTTAAGAGCTTTCTGCCACTGAAAACCAAATCATTCTATGAGGTCTGGTTGTGAAAATATTTGCATCCAAAGTGAATCTAAAAATGCATCTATGACCTCTGACAAAAACTCTTTGGAAGGCTATATTTCCGCAACCAAAGCTCGTACGCGGCTAAAACTTCCACTGTTGCATAGAGAATTAATAGACCTTTCCATTGATATATAAATCAACCCGATTCGAGCCAAAAAATTTTTATGGATTTTGCAAAAAAAATCTTCGTCTTTAATGCCTTTGCGTGGCTATATTTTCTAACCTAAGCCTTGTAGGAGGTTGCGGTAAAAACCGACTTAGTTAGATTTCTCACAGCTATCCACAAAAAAATCCAGAAGCGTCTCGGAGGTCTGGTTCTCGAAATATTGCAATTCAAAGTCATTTGATTGTTTTTTGACCGAGCACCTCATTTGGTTCTGATGAGATATTTCCGCAACCAAGCCTTGAAAAGAAGTGGTATTTTCAGAATTAATACTTCCTTTAAAGAGCTTTCTGCCACTGAAAACCAAATCATTCTATGAGGTCTGGTTCTGAAAATATTTGCATCCAAAGTGAATCTAAAAATGCATCTCTGACCTCTGACAAAAACTCTTTGGAAGGTTATATTTCCGCAACCAAAGCTCGTACGCGGCTAAAACTTCCACTGTTGCATAGAGAATTAATAGACCTTTCCATTGATATATAAATCAACCCGATTCGAGCCAAAAAAAATTTATGGATTTTGCAAAAAAAATCTTCGTCTTTAATGCCTTTGCGTGGCTATATTTTCTAACCTAAACCTTGTAGGAGGTTGCGGTAAAAACCGACTTAGTAAGATTTCTCACAGCTATCCACAAAAAAATCCAGAAGCGTCTCGGAGGTCTGGTTCTCGAAATATTGCAATTCAAAGTCATTTGATTGTTTTTTGACCGAGCACCTCATTTGGTTCTGATGAGATATTTCCGCAACCAAGCCTTGAAAAGAAGTGGTATTTTCAGAATTAATACTTCCTTTAAAGAACTTTCTGCCACTGAAAACCAAATCATTCTATGAGGTCTGGTTGTGAAAATATTTGCATCCAAAGTGAATCTAAAAATGCATCTCTGACCTCTGACAAAAACTCTTTGGAAGGCTATATTTCCGCAACGAAAGCTCGTACGCGGCTAAAACTTCCACTGTTGCATAGAGAATTAATAGACCTTTCCATTGATATATAAATCAACCCGATTCGAGCCAAAAAAATTTTATGGATTTTGCAAAAAAAATCTTCGTCTTTAATGCCTTTGCGTGGCTATATTTTCTAACCTAAGCCTTGTAGGAGGTTGCGGTAAAAACCGACTTAGTTAGATTTCTCACAGCTATCCACAAAAAAATCCAGAAGCGTCTCGGAGGTCTGGTTCTCGAAATATTGCAATTCAAAGTCATTTGATTGTTTTTTGACCGAGCACCTCATTTGGTTCTGATGAGATATTTCCGCAACCAAGCCTTGAAAAGAAGTGGTATTTTCAGAATTCATACTTCCTTTAAAGAGCTTTCTGCCACTGAAAACCAAATCATTCTATGAGGTGTGGTTGTGAAAATATTTGCATCCAAAGTGAATCTAAAAATGCATCTCTGACCTCTGACAAAAACTCTTTGGAAGGCTATATTTCCGCAACGAAAGCTCGTACGCGGCTAAAACTTCCACTGTTGCATAGAGAATTAATAGACCTTTCCATTGATATATAAATCAACCCGATTCGAGCCAAAAAAATTTTATGGATTTTGCAAAAAAAATCTTCGTCTTTAATGCCTTTGCGTGGCTATATTTTCTAACCTAAGCCTTGTAGGAGGTTGCGGTAAAAACCGACTTAGTTAGATTTCTCACAGCTATCCACAAAAAAATCCAGAAGCGTCTCGGAGGTCTAGTTCTCGAAATATTGCAATTCAAAGTCATTTGATTGTTTTTTGACCGAGCACCTCATTTGGTTCTGATGAGATATTTCCGCAACCAAGCCTTGAAAAGAAGTGGTATTTTCAGAATTCATACTCCCATTTAAGAGCTTTCTGCCACTGAAAACCAAATCATTCTATGAGGTCTGGTTGTGAAAATATTTGCATCCAAAGTGAATCTAAAAATGCATCTCTGACCTCTGACAAAAACTCTTTGGAAGGCTATATTTCCGCAACCAAAGCTCGTACGCGGCTAAAACTTCTACTGTTGCATAGAGAATTAATAGACCTTTCCATTGATATATAAATCAACCCGATTCGAGCCAAAAAAAATTTATGGATTTTGCAAAAAAAATCTTCGTCTTTAATGCCTTTGCGTGGCTATATTTTCTAACCTAAGCCTTGTAGGAGGTTGCGGTAAAAACCGACTTAGTTAGATTTCTCACAGCTATCCACAAAAAAATCCAGAAGCGTCTCGGAGGTCTGGTTCTCGAAATATTGCAATTCAAAGTCATTTGATTGTTTTTTGACCGAGCACCTCATTTGGTTCTGATGAGATATTTCCGCAACCAAGCCTTGAAAAGAAGTGGTATTTTCAGAATTCATACTTCCTTTAAAGAGCTTTCTGCCACTGAAAACCAAATCATTCTATGAGGTGTGGTTGTGAAAATATTTGCATCCAAAGTGAATCTAAAAATGCATCTCTGACCTCTGACAAAAACTCTTTGGAAGGCTATATTTCCGCAACGAAAGCTCGTACGCGGCTAAAACTTCCACTGTTGCATAGAGAATTAATAGACCTTTCCATTGATATATAAATCAACCCGATTCGAGCCAAAAAAATTTTATGGATTTTGCAAAAAAAATCTTCGTCTTTAATGCCTTTGCGTGGCTATATTTTCTAACCTAAACCTTGTAGGAGGTTGCGGTAAAAACCGACTTAGTAAGATTTCTCACAGCTATCCACAAAAAAATCCAGAAGCGTCTCGGAGGTCTGGTTCTCGAAATATTGCAATTCAAAGTCATTTGATTGTTTTTTGACCGAGCACCTCATTTGGTTCTGATGAGATATTTCCGCAACCAAGCCTTGAAAAGAAGTGGTATTTTCAGAATTAATACTTCCTTTAAAGAACTTTCTGCCACTGAAAACCAAATCATTCTATGAGGTCTGGTTGTGAAAATATTTGCATCCAAAGTGAATCTAAAAATGCATCTCTGACCTCTGACAAAAACTCTTTGGAAGGCTATATTTCCGCAACGAAAGCTCGTACGCGGCTAAAACTTCCACTGTTGCATAGAGAATTAATAGACCTTTCCATTGATATATAAATCAACCCGATTCGAGCCAAAAAAATTTTATGGATTTTGCAAAAAAAATCTTCGTCTTTAATGCCTTTGCGTGGCTATATTTTCTAACCTAAGCCTTGTAGGAGGTTGCGGTAAAAACCGACTTAGTTAGATTTCTCACAGCTATCCACAAAAAAATCCAGAAGCGTCTCGGAGGTCTGGTTCTCGAAATATTGCAATTCAAAGTCATTTGATTGTTTTTTGACCGAGCACCTCATTTGGTTCTGATGAGATATTTCCGCAACCAAGCCTTGAAAAGAAGTGGTATTTTCAGAATTCATACTTCCTTTAAAGAGCTTTCTGCCACTGAAAACCAAATCATTCTATGAGGTGTGGTTGTGAAAATATTTGCATCCAAAGTGAATCTAAAAATGCATCTCTGACCTCTGACAAAAACTCTTTGGAAGGCTATATTTCCGCAACGAAAGCTCGTACGCGGCTAAAACTTCCACTGTTGCATAGAGAATTAATAGACCTTTCCATTGATATATAAATCAACCCGATTCGAGCCAAAAAAATTTTATGGATTTTGCAAAAAAAATCTTCGTCTTTAATGCCTTTGCGTGGCTATATTTTCTAACCTAAGCCTTGTAGGAGGTTGCGGTAAAAACCGACTTAGTTAGATTTCTCACAGCTATCCACAAAAAAATCCAGAAGCGTCTCGGAGGTCTAGTTCTCGAAATATTGCAATTCAAAGTCATTTGATTGTTTTTTGACCGAGCACCTCATTTGGTTCTGATGAGATATTTCCGCAACCAAGCCTTGAAAAGAAGTGGTATTTTCAGAATTCATACTCCCATTTAAGAGCTTTCTGCCACTGAAAACCAAATCATTCTATGAGGTCTGGTTGTGAAAATATTTGCATCCAAAGTGAATCTAAAAATGCATCTCTGACCTCTGACAAAAACTCTTTGGAAGGCTATATTTCCGCAACCAAAGCTCGTACGCGGCTAAAACTTCTACTGTTGCATAGAGAATTAATAGACCTTTCCATTGATATATAAATCAACCCGATTCGAGCCAAAAAAAATTTATGGATTTTGCAAAAAAAATCTTCGTCTTTAATGCCTTTGCGTGGCTATATTTTCTAACCTAAGCCTTGTAGGAGGTTGCGGTAAAAACCGACTTAGTTAGATTTCTCACAGCTATCCACAAAAAAATCCAGAAGCGTCTCGGAGGTCTGGTTCTCGAAATATTGCAATTCAAAGTCATTTGATTGTTTTTTGACCGAGCACCTCATTTGGTTCTGATGAGATATTTCCGCAACCAAGCCTTGAAAAGAAGTGGTATTTTCAGAATTCATACTTCCTTTAAAGAGCTTTCTGCCACTGAAAACCAAATCATTCTATGAGGTGTGGTTGTGAAAATATTTGCATCCAAAGTGAATCTAAAAATGCATCTCTGACCTCTGACAAAAACTCTTTGGAAGGCTATATTTCCGCAACGAAAGCTCGTACGCGGCTAAAACTTCCACTGTTGCATAGAGAATTAATAGACCTTTCCATTGATATATAAATCAACCCGATTCGAGCCAAAAAAATTTTATGGATTTTGCAAAAAAAATCTTCGTCTTTAATGCCTTTGCGTGGCTATATTTTCTAACCTAAGCCTTGTAGGAGGTTGCGGTAAAAACCGACTTAGTTAGATTTCTCACAGCTATCCACAAAAAAATCCAGAAGCGTCTCGGAGGTCTAGTTCTCGAAATATTGCAATTCAAAGTCATTTGATTGTTTTTTGACCGAGCACCTCATTTGGTTCTGATGAGATATTTCCGCAACCAAGCCTTGAAAAGAAGTGGTATTTTCAGAATTCATACTCCCATTTAAGAGCTTTCTGCCACTGAAAACCAAATCATTCTATGAGGTCTGGTTGTGAAAATATTTGCATCCAAAGTGAATCTAAAAATGCATCTCTGACCTCTGACAAAAACTCTTTGGAAGGCTATATTTCCGCAACCAAAGCTCGTACGCGGCTAAAACTTCTACTGTTGCATAGAGAATTAATAGACCTTTCCATTGATATATAAATCAACCCGATTCGAGCCAAAAAAAATTTATGGATTTTGCAAAAAAAATCTTCGTCTTTAATGCCTTTGCGTGGCTATATTTTCTAACCTAAGCCTTGTAGGAGGTTGCGGTAAAAACCGACTTAGTTAGATTTCTCACAGCTATCCACAAAAAAATCCAGAAGCGTCTCGGAGGTCTGGTTCTCGCAATATTGCAATTCAAAGTCATTTGATTGTTTTTTGACCGAGCACCTCATTTGGTTCTGATGAGATATTTCCCCAACCAAGCCTTGAAAAGAAGTGGTATTTTCAGAATTAATACTTCCTTTAAAGAGCTTTCTGCCACTGAAAACCAAATCATTCTATGAGGTCTGGTTCTGAAAATATTTGCATCCAAAGTGAATCTAAAAATGCATCTCTGACCTCTGACAAAAACTCTTTGGAAGGTTATATTTCCGCAACCAAAGCTCGTACGCGGCTAAAACTTCCACTGTTGCATAGAGAATTAATAGACCTTTCCATTGATATATAAATCAACCCGATTCGAGCCAAAAAAATTTTATGGATTTTGCAAAAAAATCTTCGTCTTTAATGCCTTTGCGTGGCTATATTTTCTAACCTAAGCCTTGTAGGAGGTTGCGGTAAAAACCGACTTAGTTAGATTTCTCACAGCTATCCACAAAAAAATCCAGAAGCGTCTCGGAGGTCTGGTTCTCGAAATATTGCAATTCAAAGTCATTTGATTGTTTTTTGACCGAGCACCTCATTTGGTTCTGATGAGATATTTCCGCAACCAAGCCTTGAAAAGAAGTGGTATTTTCAGAATTAATACTTCCTTTAAAGAGCTTTCTGCCACTGAAAACCAAATCATTCTATGAGGTGTGGTTGTGAAAATATTTGCATCCAAAGTGAATCTAAAAATGCATCTCTGACCTCTGACAAAAACTCTTTGGAAGGCTATATTTCCGCAACGAAAGCTCGTACGCGGCTAAAACTTCCACTGTTGCATAGAGAATTAATAGACCTTTCCATTGATATATAAATCAACCCGATTCGAGCCAAAACATTTTTATGGATTTTGCAAAAAAAATCTTCGTCTTTAATGCCTTTGCGTGGCTATATTTTCTAACCTAAGCCTTGTAGGAGGTTGCGGTAAAAACCGACTTAGTTAGATTTCTCACAGCTATCCACAAAAAAATCCAGAAGCGTCTCGGAGGTCTAGTTCTCGAAATATTGCAATTCAAAGTCATTTGATTGTTTTTTGACCGAGCACCTCATTTGGTTCTGATGAGATATTTCCGCAACCAAGCCTTGAAAAGAAGTGGTATTTTCAGAATTAATACTTCCTTTAAAGAGCTTTCTGCCACTGAAAACCAAATCATTCTATGAGGTCTGGTTGTGAAAATATTTGCATCCAAAGTGAATCTAAAAATGCATCTCTGACCTCTGACAAAAACTCTTTGGAAGGCTATATTTCCGCAACCAAAGCTCGTACGCGGCTAAAACTTCCACTGTTGCATAGAGAATTAATAGACCTTTCCATTGATATATAAATCAACCCGATTCGAGCCAAAAAAATTTTATGGATTTTGCAAAAAAAATCTTCGTCTTTAATGCCTTTGCGTGGCTATATTTTCTAACCTAAGCCTTGTAGGAGGTTGCGGTAAAAACCGACTTAGTTAGATTTCTCACAGCTATCCACAAAAAAATCCAGAAGCGTCTCGGAGGTCTGGTTCTCGAAATATTGCAATTCAAAGTCATTTGATTGTTTTTTGACCGAGCACCTCATTTGGTTCTGATGAGATATTTCCGCAACCAAGCCTTGAAAAGAAGTGGTATTTTCAGAATTAATACTTCCTTTAAAGAGCTTTCTGCCACTGAAAACCAAATCATTCTATGAGGTCTGGTTCTGAAAATATTTGCATCCAAAGTGAATCTAAAAATGCATCTCTGACCTCTGACAAAAACTCTTTGGAAGGTTATATTTCCGCAACCAAAGCTCGTACGCGGCTAAAACTTCCACTGTTGCATAGAGAATTAATAGACCTTTCCATTGATATATAAATCAACCCGATTCGAGCCAAAAAAAATTTATGGATTTTGCAAAAAAAATCTTCGTCTTTAATGCCTTTGCGTGGCTATATTTTCTAACCTAAACCTTGTAGGAGGTTGCGGTAAAAACCGACTTAGTAAGATTTCTCACAGCTATCCACAAAAAAATCCAGAAGCGTCTCGGAGGTCTGGTTCTCGAAATATTGCAATTCAAAGTCATTTGATTGTTTTTTGACCGAGCACCTCATTTGGTTCTGATGAGATATTTCCGCAACCAAGCCTTGAAAAGAAGTGGTATTTTCAGAATTAATACTTCCTTTAAAGAACTTTCTGCCACTGAAAACCAAATCATTCTATGAGGTCTGGTTGTGAAAATATTTGCATCCAAAGTGAATCTAAAAATGCATCTCTGACCTCTGACAAAAACTATTTGGAAGGCTATATTTCCGCAACGAAAGCTCGTACGCGGCTAAAACTTCCACTGTTGCATAGAGAATTAATAGACCTTTCCATTGATATATAAATCAACCCGATTCGAGCCAAAAAAATTTTATGGATTTTGCAAAAAAAATCTTCGTCTTTAATGCCTTTGCGTGGCTATATTTTCTAACCTAAGCCTTGTAGGAGGTTGCGGTAAAAACCGACTTAGTTAGATTTCTCACAGCTATCCACAAAAAAATCCAGAAGCGTCTCGGAGGTCTGGTTCTCGAAATATTGCAATTCAAAGTCATTTGATTGTTTTTTGACCGAGCACCTCATTTGGTTCTGATGAGATATTTCCGCAACCAAGCCTTGAAAAGAAGTGGTATTTTCAGAATTCATACTTCCTTTAAAGAGCTTTCTGCCACTGAAAACCAAATCATTCTATGAGGTGTGGTTGTGAAAATATTTGCATCCAAAGTGAATCTAAAAATGCATCTCTGACCTCTGACAAAAACTCTTTGGAAGGCTATATTTCCGCAACGAAAGCTCGTACGCGGCTAAAACTTCCACTGTTGCATAGAGAATTAATAGACCTTTCCATTGATATATAAATCAACCCGATTCGAGCCAAAAAAATTTTATGGATTTTGCAAAAAAAATCTTCGTCTTTAATGCCTTTGCGTGGCTATATTTTCTAACCTAAGCCTTGTAGGAGGTTGCGGTAAAAACCGACTTAGTTAGATTTCTCACAGCTATCCACAAAAAAATCCAGAAGCGTCTCGGAGGTCTAGTTCTCGAAATATTGCAATTCAAAGTCATTTGATTGTTTTTTGACCGAGCACCTCATTTGGTTCTGATGAGATATTTCCGCAACCAAGCCTTGAAAAGAAGTGGTATTTTCAGAATTCATACTCCCATTTAAGAGCTTTCTGCCACTGAAAACCAAATCATTCTATGAGGTCTGGTTGTGAAAATATTTGCATCCAAAGTGAATCTAAAAATGCATCTCTGACCTCTGACAAAAACTCTTTGGAAGGCTATATTTCCGCAACCAAAGCTCGTACGCGGCTAAAACTTCCACTGTTGCATAGAGAATTAATAGACCTTTCCATTGATATATAAATCAACCCGATTCGAGCCAAAAAAATTTTATGGATTTTGCAAAAAAAATCTTCGTCTTTAATGCCTTTGCGTGGCTATATTTTCTAACCTAAGCCTTGTAGGAGGTTGCGGTAAAAACCGACTTAGTTAGATTTCTCACAGCTATCCACAAAAAAATCCAGAAGCGTCTCGGAGGTCTGGTTCTCGAAATATTGCAATTCAAAGTCATTTGATTGTTTTTTGACCGAGCACCTCATTTGGTTCTGATGAGATATTTCCGCAACCAAGCCTTGAAAAGAAGTGGTATTTTCAGAATTCATACTTCCTTTAAAGAGCTTTCTGCCACTGAAAACCAAATCATTCTATGAGGTGTGGTTGTGAAAATATTTGCATCCAAAGTGAATCTAAAAATGCATCTCTGACCTCTGACAAAAACTCTTTGGAAGGCTATATTTCCGCAACGAAAGCTCGTACGCGGCTAAAACTTCCACTGTTGCATAGAGAATTAATAGACCTTTCCATTGATATATAAATCAACCCGATTCGAGCCAAAAAAATTTTATGGATTTTGCAAAAAAAATCTTCGTCTTTAATGCCTTTGCGTGGCTATATTTTCTAACCTAAGCCTTGTAGGAGGTTGCGGTAAAAACCGACTTAGTTAGATTTCTCACAGCTATCCACAAAAAAATCCAGAAGCGTCTCGGAGGTCTAGTTCTCGAAATATTGCAATTCAAAGTCATTTGATTGTTTTTTGACCGAGCACCTCATTTGGTTCTGATGAGATATTTCCGCAACCAAGCCTTGAAAAGAAGTGGTATTTTCAGAATTCATACTCCCATTTAAGAGCTTTCTGCCACTGAAAACCAAATCATTCTATGAGGTCTGGTTGTGAAAATATTTGCATCCAAAGTGAATCTAAAAATGCATCTCTGACCTCTGACAAAAACTCTTTGGAAGGCTATATTTCCGCAACCAAAGCTCGTACGCGGCTAAAACTTCCACTGTTGCATAGAGAATTAATAGACCTTTCCATTGATATATAAATCAACCCGATTCGACCCAAAAAAATTTTATGGATTTTGCAAAAAAAATCTTCGTCTTTAATGCCTTTGCGTGGCTATATTTTATAACCTAAGCCTTGTAGGAGGTTGCGGTAAAAACCGACTTAGTTAGATTTCTCACAGCTATCCACAAAAAAATCCAGAAGCGTCTCGGAGGTCTGGTTCTCGAAATATTGCAATTCAAAGTCATTTGATTGTTTTTTGACCGAGCACCTCATTTGGTTCTGATGAGATATTTCCGCAACCAAGCCTTGAAAAGAAGTGGTATTTTCAGAATTAATACTTCCTTTAAAGAGCTTTCTGCCACTGAAAACCAAATCATTCTATGAGGTCTGGTTCTGAAAATATTTGCATCCAAAGTGAATCTAAAAATGCATCTCTGACCTCTGACAAAAACTCTTTGGAAGGTTATATTTCCGCAACCAAAGCTCGTACGCGGCTAAAACTTCCACTGTTGCATAGAGAATTAATAGACCTTTCCATTGATATATAAATCAACCCGATTCGAGCCAAAAAAATTTTATGGATTTTGCAAAAAAAATCTTCGTCTTTAATGCCTTTGCGTGGCTATATTTTCTAACCTAAGCCTTGTAGGAGGTTGCGGTAAAAACCGACTTAGTAAGATTTCTCACAGCTATCCACAAAAAAATCCAGAAGCGTCTCGGAGGTCTGGTTCTCGAAATATTGCAATTCAAAGTCATTTGATTGTTTTTTGACCGAGCACCTCATTTGGTTCTGATGAGATATTTCCGCAACCAAGCCTTGAAAAGACGTGGTATTTTCAGAATTCATACTTCCTTTAAAGAGCTTTCTGCCACTGAAAACCAAATCATTCTATGAGGTCTGGTTGTTAAAATATTTGCATCCAAAGTGAATCTAAAAATGCATCTCTGACCTCTGACAAAAACTCTTTGGAAGGCTATATTTCCGCAACGAAAGCTCGTACGCGGCTAAAACTTCCACTGTTGCATAGAGAATTAATAGACCTTTCCATTGATATATAAATCAACCCGATTCGAGCCAAAAATTTTTTATGGATTTTGCAAAAAAAAAAATCTTCGTCTTTAATGCCTTTGCGTGGCTATATTTTCTAACCTAAGCCTTGTAGGAGGTTGCGGTAAAAACCGACTTAGTTAGATTTCTCACAGCTATCCACAAAAAAATCCAGAAGCGTCTCGGAGGTCTGGTTCTCGAAATATTGCAATTCAAAGTCATTTGATTGTTTTTTGACCGAGCACCTCATTTGGTTCTGATGAGATATTTCCGCAACCAAGCCTTGAAAAGAAGTGGTATTTTCAGAATTCATACTCCCATTTAAGAGCTTTCTGCCACTGAAAACCAAATCATTCTATGAGGTCTGGTTGTGAAAATATTTGCATCCAAAGTGAATCTAAAAATGCATCTCTGACCTCTGACAAAAACTCTTTGGAAGGCTATATTTCCGCAACCAAAGCTCGTACGCGGCTAAAACTTCCACTGTTGCATAGAGAATTAATAGACCTTTCCATTGATATATAAATCAACCCGATTCGAGCCAAAAAAATTTTATGGATTTTGCAAAAAAAATCTTCGTCTTTAATGCCTTTGCGTGGCTATATTTTCTAACCTAAGCCTTGTAGGAGGTTGCGGTAAAAAACGACTTAGTTAGATTTCTCACAGCTATCCACAAAAAAATCCAGAAGCGTCTCGGAGGTCTGGTTCTCGAAATATTGCAATTCAAAGTCATTTGATTGTTTTTTGACCGAGCACCTCATTTGGTTCTGATGAGATATTTCCGCAACCAAGCCTTGAAAAGAAGTGGTATTTTCAGAATTCATACTCCCATTTAAGAGCTTTCTGCCACTGAAAACCAAATCATTCTATGAGGTCTGGTTGTGAAAATATTTGCATCCAAAGTGAATCTAAAAATGCATCTATGACCTCTGACAAAAACTCTTTGGAAGGCTATATTTCCGCAACCAAAGCTCGTACGCGGCTAAAACTTCCACTGTTGCATAGAGAATTAATAGACCTTTCCATTGATATATAAATCAACCCGATTCGAGCCAAAAAATTTTTATGGATTTTGCAAAAAAAATCTTCGTCTTTAATGCCTTTGCGTGGCTATATTTTCTAACCTAAGCCTTGTAGGAGGTTGCGGTAAAAACCGACTTAGTTAGATTTCTCACAGCTATCCACAAAAAAATCCAGAAGCGTCTCGGAGGTCTGGTTCTCGAAATATTGCAATTCAAAGTCATTTGATTGTTTTTTGACCGAGCACCTCATTTGGTTCTGATGAGATATTTCCGCAACCAAGCCTTGAAAAGAAGTGGTATTTTCAGAATTAATACTTCCTTTAAAGAGCTTTCTGCCACTGAAAACCAAATCATTCTATGAGGTCTGGTTCTGAAAATATTTGCATCCAAAGTGAATCTAAAAATGCATCTCTGACCTCTGACAAAAACTCTTTGGAAGGTTATATTTCCGCAACCAAAGCTCGTACGCGGCTAAAACTTCCACTGTTGCATAGAGAATTAATAGACCTTTCCATTGATATATAAATCAACCCGATTCGAGCCAAAAAAAATTTATGGATTTTGCAAAAAAAATCTTCGTCTTTAATGCCTTTGCGTGGCTATATTTTCTAACCTAAACCTTGTAGGAGGTTGCGGTAAAAACCGACTTAGTAAGATTTCTCACAGCTATCCACAAAAAAATCCAGAAGTGTCTCGGAGGTCTGGTTCTCGAAATATTGCAATTCAAAGTCATTTGATTGTTTTTTGACCGAGCACCTCATTTGGTTCTGATGAGATATTTCCGCAACCAAGCCTTGAAAAGAAGTGGTATTTTCAGAATTAATACTTCCTTTAAAGAACTTTCTGCCACTGAAAACCAAATCATTCTATGAGGTCTGGTTGTGAAAATATTTGCATCCAAAGTGAATCTAAAAATGCATCTCTGACCTCTGACAAAAACTCTTTGGAAGGCTATATTTCCGCAACGAAAGCTCGTACGCGGCTAAAACTTCCACTGTTGCATAGAGAATTAATAGACCTTTCCATTGATATATAAATCAACCCGATTCGAGCCAAAAAAATTTTATGGATTTTGCAAAAAAAATCTTCGTCTTTAATGCCTTTGCGTGGCTATATTTTCTAACCTAAGCCTTGTAGGAGGTTGCGGTAAAAACCGACTTAGTTAGATTTCTCACAGCTATCCACAAAAAAATCCAGAAGCGTCTCGGAGGTCTGGTTCTCGAAATATTGCAATTCAAAGTCATTTGATTGTTTTTTGACCGAGCACCTCATTTGGTTCTGATGAGATATTTCCGCAACCAAGCCTTGAAAAGAAGTGGTATTTTCAGAATTCATACTTCCTTTAAAGAGCTTTCTGCCACTGAAAACCAAATCATTCTATGAGGTGTGGTTGTGAAAATATTTGCATCCAAAGTGAATCTAAAAATGCATCTCTGACCTCTGACAAAAACTCTTTGGAAGGCTATATTTCCGCAACGAAAGCTCGTACGCGGCTAAAACTTCCACTGTTGCATAGAGAATTAATAGACCTTTCCATTGATATATAAATCAACCCGATTCGAGCCAAAAAAATTTTATGGATTTTGCAAAAAAAATCTTCGTCTTTAATGCCTTTGCGTGGCTATATTTTCTAACCTAAGCCTTGTAGGAGGTTGCGGTAAAAACCGACTTAGTTAGATTTCTCACAGCTATCCACAAAAAAATCCAGAAGCGTCTCGGAGGTCTAGTTCTCGAAATATTGCAATTCAAAGTCATTTGATTGTTTTTTGACCGAGCACCTCATTTGGTTCTGATGAGATATTTCCGCAACCAAGCCTTGAAAAGAAGTGGTATTTTCAGAATTCATACTCCCATTTAAGAGCTTTCTGCCACTGAAAACCAAATCATTCTATGAGGTCTGGTTGTGAAAATATTTGCATCCAAAGTGAATCTAAAAATGCATCTCTGACCTCTGACAAAAACTCTTTGGAAGGCTATATTTCCGCAACCAAAGCTCGTACGCGGCTAAAACTTCTACTGTTGCATAGAGAATTAATAGACCTTTCCATTGATATATAAATCAACCCGATTCGAGCCAAAAAAAATTTATGGATTTTGCAAAAAAAATCTTCGTCTTTAATGCCTTTGCGTGGCTATATTTTCTAACCTAAGCCTTGTAGGAGGTTGCGGTAAAAACCGACTTAGTTAGATTTCTCACAGCTATCCACAAAAAAATCCAGAAGCGTCTCGGAGGTCTGGTTCTCGAAATATTGCAATTCAAAGTCATTTGATTGTTTTTTGACCGAGCACCTCATTTGGTTCTGATGAGATATTTCCCCAACCAAGCCTTGAAAAGAAGTGGTATTTTCAGAATTAATACTTCCTTTAAAGAGCTTTCTGCCACTGAAAACCAAATCATTCTATGAGGTCTGGTTCTGAAAATATTTGCATCCAAAGTGAATCTAAAAATGCATCTCTGACCTCTGACAAAAACTCTTTGGAAGGTTATATTTCCGCAACCAAAGCTCGTACGCGGCTAAAACTTCCACTGTTGCATAGAGAATTAATAGACCTTTCCATTGATATATAAATCAACCCGATTCGAGCCAAAAAAATTTTATGGATTTTGCAAAAAAAATCTTCGTCTTTAATGCCTTTGCGTGGCTATATTTTCTAACCTAAGCCTTGTAGGAGGTTGCGGTAAAAACCGACTTAGTTAGATTTCTCACAGCTATCCACAAAAAAATCCAGAAGCGTCTCGGAGGTCTGGTTCTCGAAATATTGCAATTCAAAGTCATTTGATTGTTTTTTGACCGAGCACCTCATTTGGTTCTGATGAGATATTTCCGCAACCAAGCCTTGAAAAGAAGTGGTATTTTCAGAATTAATACTTCCTTTAAAGAGCTTTCTGCCACTGAAAACCAAATCATTCTATGAGGTCTGGTTGTGAAAATATTTGCATCCAAAGTGAATCTAAAAATGCATCTCTGACCTCTGACAAAAACTCTTTGGAAGGCTATATTTCCGCAACGAAAGCTCGTACGCGGCTAAAACTTCCACTGTTGCATAGAGAATTAATAGACCTTTCCATTGATATATAAATCAACCCGATTCGAGCCAAAACATTTTTATGGATTTTGCAAAAAAAATCTTCGTCTTTAATGCCTTTGCGTGGCTATATTTTCTAACCTAAGCCTTGTAGGAGGTTGCGGTAAAAACCGACTTAGTTAGATTTCTCACAGCTATCCACAAAAAAATCCAGAAGCGTCTCGGAGGTCTAGTTCTCGAAATATTGCAATTCAAAGTCATTTGATTGTTTTTTGACCGAGCACCTCATTTGGTTCTGATGAGATATTTCCGCAACCAAGCCTTGAAAAGAAGTGGTATTTTCAGAATTAATACTTCCTTTAAAGAGCTTTCTGCCACTGAAAACCAAATCATTCTATGAGGTCTGGTTCTGAAAATATTTGCATCCAAAGTGAATCTAAAAATGCATCTCTGACCTCTGACAAAAACTCTTTGGAAGGTTATATTTCCGCAACCAAAGCTCGTACGCGGCTAAAACTTCCACTGTTGCATAGAGAATTAATAGACCTTTCCATTGATATATAAATCAACCCGATTCGAGCCAAAAAAATTTTATGGATTTTGCAAAAAAAATCTTCGTCTTTAATGCCTTTGCGTGGCTATATTTTCTAACCTAAGCCTTGTAGGAGGTTGCGGTAAAAACCGACTTAGTAAGATTTCTCACAGCTATCCACAAAAAAATCCAGAAGCGTCTCGGAGGTCTGGTTCTCGAAATATTGCAATTCAAAGTCATTTGATTGTTTTTTGACCGAGCACCTCATTTGGTTCTGATGAGATATTTCCGCAACCAAGCCTTGAAAAGACGTGGTATTTTCAGAATTCATACTTCCTTTAAAGAGCTTTCTGCCACTGAAAACCAAATCATTCTATGAGGTCTGGTTGTTAAAATATTTGCATCCAAAGTGAATCTAAAAATGCATCTCTGACCTCTGACAAAAACTCTTTGGAAGGCTATATTTCCGCAACGAAAGCTCGTACGCGGCTAAAACTTCCACTGTTGCATAGAGAATTAATAGACCTTTCCATTGATATATAAATCAACCCGATTCGAGCCAAAAATTTTTTATGGATTTTGCAAAAAAAAAAATCTTCGTCTTTAATGCCTTTGCGTGGCTATATTTTCTAACCTAAGCCTTGTAGGAGGTTGCGGTAAAAACCGACTTAGTTAGATTTCTCACAGCTATCCACAAAAAAATCCAGAAGCGTCTCGGAGGTCTGGTTCTCGAAATATTGCAATTCAAAGTCATTTGATTGTTTTTTGACCGAGCACCTCATTTGGTTCTGATGAGATATTTCCGCAACCAAGCCTTGAAAAGAAGTGGTATTTTCAGAATTAATACTTCCTTTAAAGAGCTTTCTGCCACTGAAAACCAAATCATTCTATGAGGTCTGGTTGTGAAAATATTTGCATCCAAAGTGAATCTAAAAATGCATCTCTGACCTCTGACAAAAACTCTTTGGAAGGCTATATTTCCGCAACCAAAGCTCGTACGCGGCTAAAACTTCCACTGTTGCATAGAGAATTAATAGACCTTTCCATTGATATATAAATCAACCCGATTCGAGCCAAAAAAATTTTATGGATTTTGCAAAAAAAATCTTCGTCTTTAATGCCTTTGCGTGGCTACCCAAGAAACATTTTTAGCTGTATACAAGCATGGAAAGCGCTTTCAGAGCTATTTTTAAAGCTCGATTATTCTAGATCACGCTCTAGATGCGCCTTTAAAGCCAACATGGAGCTCACTTGCAGCCAATTCGTTGAGTTTGAGAGCACTTTTGAGCTCCTCAACAGTGCTTGTACGTATGTTTTGTCAGCTTAAAGCTTTAATACACGCTCTTAAAGTCATTTTAGAACTTGAATACAGCTCCATTCTTGAGTTTATGAGAGTTTGTTTGCTCTTTATCAGTGGTGACACAGCTCTTAACAAGAAATGTTGAGAAATAGATGTGTATTAAGAGCACTTTTGACAGATCTTTCGGCTCTTATTCACTTGCAAATAATTCACCTTAGAGTTGCGTGCTTTTACGTAGATATAAATTATATTTTTGTATTAGTATTAGTAAATACAAATCATTATATTCAACACGAAAACAAATTATTATTATTTGTATTGGTAAATAATCTGAGCATCAAAAGTAATCTCAGAACTTCGTTTTATTTGCACAAAACAATTAGTAAAGGAAATGATTAAAACATATTATACGATAATTGTGGAGTGAATTCTAAGTGCGATTTCAATTTTATCAGAAATGTTGATATTGTACTTCGAAATAGTACAACGCTCTTCTAAAATAATTTGTTTTAAGTAGAAAATAATTTTTTTTTTCTTATTTTGAACTTGAGAAAAGAATAAATGTTTCATTTTTCTCGTGTACTTTTTTGGATAAAGTTTGTGCTTTTCCTGATTCTTTTGAAAATCCAGTCTGCAGCACTGTGAATAGATTTCTTTTCCTATTTTATAAAAATTCTGAAATATTTGCCAAACTCTGGAATATTCGCCATTTTTTTAAACAAAAAATAATCCTAGTCCATTATGGAGCTTCTTTATCACAAAAGGACTTATGAAATGTCAGACTAGAAATCTACAAGAGCTTCTTTTAAAAACAAGATACAGGGTGCTCTAGGTACATAAAGAGAACTTGTTTGATAAAAAAAAATACCTTATATACGTTTATGAGCAAAAATTATGTTATACCGCCTACGGCGTACCTATCTAATGGTTTTTTCCACTGAAAAGTATTTTATTAAACATTAGGCGTTATAGTTTTTCTTATAATTTCCTCGCGAAAACAGGCGTAGTTATATTTTATTAATGAGAATTAACAGAAGATATGAATTACATTCGTTTGATCAAAACTACTCCTCCTAGGTCTTTATTTTATTTATTTATTTTTATTTATAAGTTATTTTACACTTACCTTTTAAGAAGCGCCCGTTGCGTTTTTTACAAAAATCTACAAATTGAATTTGACCGTCACGTTCTCTTCTGACCTACTTTAATTGCCCACTTGAAGTTTGAACGACGCGGTATGATTCTATACAACGCGACGCAGAGAACAAGGCCATCAGAACTATTGCCCGCATTGCCAGACCGCGGTCTGGTTGACCAAGCCCTTTAAGTTGCCCGCTCGAGCATAAATTCTAATAAATGTCCGCCGGGTTCATGCGCAAATATAAAAATTGAATTTGATCGTCACGTTCTCTTCTGACCTATTTTAATTTACCGCTTGAAGTTTGAACGACGTTGTAGATTTTACACGACGCGACGCAGAGAAGAAGACAATCAGAACTATTGCCCGCATTGCCAGACCGCGGTCTGGTTGACCAAGCCCTTTAAGTTGCCCGCTCGAGCATAAATTCTAATAAATGTCCGCCGCGTTCATGCGAAAATATAAAAATTGAATTTGATCGTCACGTTCTCTTCTGACTTATTTTAATTTACCGCTTGAAGTTTGAACGACGTTGTAGATTCTACACGACGCGACGCAGAGAAGAAGACAATCAGAACTATTGCCCGCATTGCCAGACCGCGGTCTGGTTGACCAAGCCCTTAAAGTTGCTTGCGCGAGCATACATTTTAATAAATGTCTGCCGCGTTCATGCGAAAATCTAAAAATTGAATTGAATTTTATCGCCACGTTTTCTTCTGACCTATTTTAATTGCCCGCTTGAAGTTTAAATGACGCGGTATGATTCTACACGACGCACGCAGAGAACGCGGCAATCAGAACTAGAGCTATGTAAATCGTTTATTTCAAATGATCGAATCGTTCAATAATCGATTACGAAAATGATTCGATTATTTTCATTGGATTTTCATTTCAATTTCGATGATACTCGTAAGATTGACTTAAAATTCGATAGTTCTCACAAAATACTCTTTATTGTAAGCCATAAACTGACAAATGACATCGATTGATGGCTACTACATAGATATGTTTATTGATTAAAAAGAGCTAAAAATTTAAGAAAAAGATATTTTAGAGCAATTTTAGGCGCTTTCGGCTAACATTTGAAACGAAATACTCTATGTATCTCAAACTGAATTCGTCCTCTATTTGTCAAGTCATTAACTGTCAAATTCCATCAAGGGATGTCTACGATGACGATGGATTAAGAAACGTCCAAAAATGCAAAAAAAAACGAGTATTTGTGTATTGCTTCGGAAAAGAGCAATTTAAGGGCTTTCGGCTAACATTTGGAACGAAATACTCTATGTACCTCAAACTGAATTCGTCCTCTATTTGTCAAGTCATAAACTGTCAAATTCCATCAAAGGATGTCTACGATGACAATGGATTAAGAAACGTCCAAAAATGCAAAAAAAAACGAGTATTTGTGTATTTCTTCGGAAAAGAGCAATTTAAGGGCTTTCGGCTAACATTTGGAACGAAATACTCTATGTACCTCAAACTGAATTCGTCCTCTATTTGTCAAGTCATAAACTGTCAAATTCCATCAAAGGATGTCTACGATGACAATGGATTAAGAAACGTCCAAAAATGCAAAAAAAACGAGTATTTGTGTATTTCTTCGGAAAAGAGCAATTTAAGGGCTTTCGGCTAACATTTGGAACGAAATACTCTATGTACCTCAAATTGAATTCGTCCTCTATTTGTCAAGTCATAAACTGTCAAATTCCATCAAAGGATGTCTACGATGACGATGGATTAAGAAACGTCCAAAAATGTAAAAAAAAACGAGTATTTGTGTATTGCTTCGGAAAAGAGCAATTTAAGGGCTTTCGGCTTACATTTGGAACGAAATACTCTATGTACCTCAAACTGAATTCGTCCTCTATTCGTCAAGTCATAAACTGTCAAATTCCATCAAAGGATGGCTACGATATCGATGGATTGAGAAACGTCTAAAAATGCCAAACAGAGGACTTTATATGCTGCTTCGGAAAAGACCGATTTTAGGGCTTTTGGGTGATATCTGGAACTAAATACTCAATGTACGTCATAGCAGAATTCATCCTCTATTTACTATTTTTAAAGTTATAAACTGTCATACATTTTACTAAATGTCCGCCGCGTTCTTGCGAAAATCTAAAAATTTAATTTGACCGTCACGTCCTCTTTTGACCTATTTTAAGTGCCAACTTGAAGTTTGAACGGCGCGGTATGCTTTTACACAACGCAGAGAACACGGCGATTTGAATTGTTGCCCGCACCGACAGACGACGGCGGCAGCTGTATGTTTCATTCTAACAAAAATCACCCTGTATTACTATTTTGCTTTACAAAGTATTTCTTAGAAAGCATGACATCATCCTGCAGCTGTCTGCCATCTTATTTCCAATGTTAAGAGCTCATACAAAACGGTAGTGGAACACATAGTCTTACAACAGATGCCAACAAAAGTGTTTCTACTGCTGCCGGCTTTATTTCGAGAATTTATACATTAAAGAAAAGTCAAAAGTTCTGCAAGTTTCTTTGCAATAATTATTGTATTATTATTTTTGTATCTTTTTACTTTTTTATAAGACGAGAACCCGGGCAGTAAAGTGTTAAAATGTTCAAAATAATACAAGAATTTAATAAAAAAAATCGTGCGGTGCTGACCATTATTCCGGCCGGATTTGAAAACAATGGAGTTTTTTGGTTTCCACCATCTCACTGGAGCACCAGAAAACTAAACTCTGTATTGCGAAATCCTTTTGCTAAGCCAGATATATGTAAATGGGAAGCCAGACCAGGGATGGTAAATGAAGTTTTTCAATTGTACTGAAATCAGGAATAAAATTGTACTGAAATGATGTCAATTGTACCGAAAGAAAATTTGGTATATACAAAAATAAATAAATTAAAAGTTTTCCAAAGTATTTGATTTAAAAAAAATTAAATCAGAAATGATCAGTTTGTCTTTTTATACAAAATATAAATAAAAGACTTGTAAAAAAATTTAATTGTAAACCTGATTTATTATATTAATAAAGTTTATTCTAATCTAATCTAATATAAATCTATAAATAAATATCTTTATTTCAAAAGTAAGTATATAATAAAACTATTTTATTGTATTGTATTGACGAAACTAAATCTTTTACTTGTCTATTTTTGCGGCACCAGCTTATACAAAAACAATTGAAATATAAAACTAAAATTCATAAATTCAATATCTTAAAAATGCACAGACTGCGATCAAAAATCACATCCACAAGTTTACACTTTAAGCGCAGTACGCAGATCGAGCAAAGACAAATTTTATCTCTACAATTTTAATCTCTACAGAACGATTCCAAATGACGCGCAAAAGTTTGAATTTGGAGAAATAAACAATACTGTCAAGTATCTATCAATAAATACATATTCGTGTAAGTATTTTTGTGAGTGTATTTATGGAACGGGTTGTTTTACTAAAGTTGGTCATACCTTTTTGGAATCTCCTCTTGATGCTTTCAAGAGAAGCATCAGCAGCTTTTACATAAAACCAGTATTGACAAAAATCACTTTAGGAATACGGTGGCTGTAAAAATTTGTCCCGCAAAATAATGCTTCTATCATTCTTTTTCCTGGCAAAATTTAGTGGAGACTTTTTGACATATTAAAGTACAGCAATGCACAAAAGTATCAATTTTGCTCGGAAAAAAATCCAAGATAAAATTTGTCCCAGGAAAAAAATTTTATGGGAGACAAAAATTTTCAAGATCTGCGTACCTACTAGGCTTTAGTGTTTACAAAACGAAGTGATGTCTGAAAGAAAGCTGATCGATAAAGAGACAGAAAAGCATGACGCCATCTAGAAGCGAAAACTGTAATTAAGAGTTATAAGGGTTTACAGCTGAGAGGTATTGTTCTGGTATAAACATGAATGCATTCAGGCCAGGATGATGTATTCAACTTTAAATTTCCTTTTATGTGCTTTTGTTTTTTTTTTTTTGTGAAATATGTACATAAAATATGGAAATTTTGAAATTGTACTGAATTGAGACAAATTGTACTTTTGTACTTGTACAAACTCAATTGTATCGAATTCGGTACAATTGTACCGAATTTTCCATCCCTGAGCCAGACCCTGCATCGTAAAAAGAAGTAACATAAAAACGTATGCTCTAGCGGAAGAGCAAGAAGAAGAGCTTCTTAATAAACAGATTACCGAACAAGAAGAAGATGCAGACGCTGAGTCTGAGGCTTCATACTCTGAAACCACAAAAAGATTAACCAAGTCAACCAGATCCCCTCAGGCAGATTTTAATTCTGTTTTAGAGGACTGTTTACATTCTTTATCAACCAGCAATCAAGAAGAAACAAGATATAATGAAGATGAAAAACTTCAGAATGTCACAGTGCAAAATACAGAATCATCAAGTCCCATCGTAATGTACAATAATCCGGAAATCATCTTAGAGAATAATGGCAACAATAAAACGCCCGCAGATTTTGTTCTCTTTAGTGACATTGGCAATGGTAGTGTAAATGGCAATTCAGAATCTCAACCACTACTTCAAGATTATGAAGGTGCAATTTCGGTAATTTTGGGAAACCAGCAACAAATTTTTCAAGAAATTTCCAATTTGAGGGAAGTCGTGACCTCCGGAATTGCGAAATTACTATCACAAGGTGAGTGCTTGGGAAACCTGAAGAGCATGCAACTAACCGAAGAAAGTAAGCAGCGAAATATTGAAGCGGGCGAAAATTTTCATAAAATTTTATCAGGCGAGCAAGCAAATCAATTCGAAGGCCAACTCGAAGATCTGAATTTCAAAGGCGAACTGGTAAAATATACAAAATATTTTAAATTAAATTTAACTAAACTCTTAAATTTACATTTCAGATCCGGAAAATGTCTTTTTACATCGGAAAAAATGGCAAAAGAATTGGTCAAGGATGGACTTGTTGCTATGAACTCATTGATTTGATCTTTGATAGGTCATTTTTAAAATTATGTTCATGGACCGGAGCTTCAACAAGCAATATGGAAGAAGGGAAAATTCCATTCTTTAAATTAAAAAACATTTTGGTGCTCTTCGCAACAGTTATTACTGAAGCCGATCCAGACTTTTCACTTGAAAAAACCAAAGAGTTTTTCAAGAAAATTTTAAGAAATGCCACAAGATTCCATTCGCAGGAAATTTCCCAAACGCGAAAATCCACAAAACGAGAGAGAGCCAAAAAAGTAATTCTTGAAGATACTGCAAACCAAAACAAGTAAGAATTTATTTAAAAACTGAAGATACATTATAATACCTAACTATATTATATACGTATTACATTATGTATTAACATACTTTGTATTTTCTAGGCAAGGAAGTCAAAATATTCAAGACAGCGGCCTAAGTGATACTAGACAAGAAGGAAGCAAAAAAAACTAAAAAATCAAAGCTATCTACACAATACTAAATACTTAATGGAATGAATTACCTGCACAATCAGAGCTGTAATAGTGTTACGTTTTAACTTTTAAAGGCTGAAGTGTACAAATTTTTATTTATATTTATTATTTATCTGTTGATGTCTTGAACTAAGAGTACATATTACATATGTACACCTTTATTTACTCCATTTCAATATAAAAAAAATGTTTGTGTATAATATGTTTGTATTATTTTCGATTGAAAAAAACTTCAAGTTTCGAGTAGGTAGGTATAGCAGTAAGTAAGTATGTAGGTATATAGCTAGATAAACATTTTCGTCTTAATGACATAATGTATGTTTGTATTCGTGTTGTAAATATTTTAATATAGATGTGAGGAATTGACAAATCCTCCAAGAGTATCTCTTTTCATGAAAAGCGCTGCTCATTAGCCGTTTGGAATCGGAAGAAATTTGTGGGTCCCATTCATTCCTGGCACCACCGGCGGAATGGTTTAGAGTTGTAAGTCACTAGTTCCTGGTTTTTTCGAGCTGATGCATTACCAAATGTATT
This sequence comes from Philhelius festivus, assembly GCA_963931855.1. Lineage (NCBI taxonomy): Eukaryota > Metazoa > Arthropoda > Insecta > Diptera > Syrphidae > Philhelius > Philhelius festivus. Next base: position 35,321,920 of record OZ007555.1, read on the forward strand.
TATTTTTAAATTCTGCATCACATGCCACATAGGGTGGAGCTTATAGTCATGTCATTATCATGTGTAATTATGTAACCGAATGAAGAAAAAATTGGAGAAAGATTTCAAGCAGAAAATTTTATAGACGACAATAATTCATGCATACATATGTATGTATATGTATGTATGTAGATGAAATAGGAACGTGCTTTAATCTGAAATTATATCATTAAATAAAATTTTACAGATGACATGGGTTCATTGGTTTCATGTTTTTGCCTTGTGGGAGAAGTAAATTAGTAGGATATAGGATTGTACTTTCCTTTTGGTTGGCGTTATGATGTGTACAAATACATAAATTTGTACATATTTATGTATCTAGTTCAATAACACAAAAAATTAATAAAGTTGATTCATCTAGACAAATATATAATGTAGGTAGGTACTTAGTCTGTTTCTTTTTATATATGCTCAACAATGATTGAGGAATGGAGGTATACTTAAGTGTTTCAGTTTAACCTGTGTTGTAGGTAGGTAGTCCTACAATTTACAATTAAAAGAATTAATTATTATGTACAACCCTACTCATACAAAGATATACATACATATATTTGCAAGCGTTTTAAGGTTGTTATGTACGTAATATTCAGAAAAAAAACATGTAGCTTGAAGATTAAAATGATTTTTTATTGAAATTGGATTTACAGAGTATGTATTAAGGGCATAAAAACAATTCCATCATTTTTATATGGAACAGCTACCAATTTGCATTTTATACTATTTATATCAAACGAACATACGTCATTTTCTTCACATTTTGAAAAATACACATTTAAATGACAAGATTTAATTGGAGTTTCAAAAAAATTTGATTTTTCTTTTATAGCACATCCTCTTATTAAAATTTTACCATTCACAACGGTCGCTTTTATAAATTTGACTATTTTATTGTCGTCGCACAGAAACCATTTGTTTGGCATATCACAACTAAGGATAAAACTTTTAAAGGTTATAGTGTTATATGATTTATCTCTGTTTTTGTTCTTCAAAACTGGATATTTTATTTGCATTTTTTCAAATTTTTCAAGTTTTGAAAGTTCGCTTATGCGCTTTGCTGCTTGAGCAAGGGGATTAGAGCCAGTTCGGAGCAAATTTTTCAAAGAAAATAAAAGATTTTCAAAAGGATATGAACTGAAGGTTTCCAGAACGCCAAATCTATTTACTTCATCAACTAAGTGACATAGATTATGCACATTACTGGTGATGGAACGTTTCTTATATAGTTCTATATATTTTTCAATATAGTAGTATAATATTTGATTAGATAATGAAAGAAAATGTCTATATTCGTTTGAGGAGCAAATTGTTATAGCACAAAAAAAAGAAAGAAAATGCTCATAAGCATCATATCGCAAGAAATCTTTTAAGAACACGATGCCAACATATAATAAAAATGTACGAAACTCTGTTCCTTTCCAGAATGCCAAACAATCAAGACCTCTAGTAGATCGGTGTATTTCCTTTGGAACTTTGAAACTAGTTAACTGATTAGTTATTCCGTGTATTTCGTTGGAACTTAACTTGATTCCAGTACCTTTGAAGTGACCATGGACCCAGCCTGTCAAACATTTTTTTAATATACCTGAAAGATGTGTTTTAATAACTTTGATTTTTGATTCATTTCAATAGTATGTATCTACATACCTAAATCAATAAGGTGAAGTGCGTCTCCAATAGGAAAATCTTCAACCATATTGATTGGCAATTTTTCAATAAGCGAAGTGTACTTATGGTGGAGACCATATGATTTACTTCTAAATCTGTCATTTGTTCTTTTGGGACAATTCGTGCCCAAAAAAACTGTACAGTGCTCAATGTATTCACCAACAACAGTACATTTAAGGCATCCGTGCTTTCCATTGAAGTATGTAACACCTGAAAAGATTTTAAATATTCAGGATTATTTAATAATGTTTCAACAAATGCTGGCGAATAAAGTTGTTACCTTTTATATATGCTCGTGCTGGAGAATCACAGATAAAGCTTCTGATGAATATCGTGATGGTATATGTACCGATAGTAATTCCATTTCTCACAATTTGTTTGCACTCGTTAACAAACTGTTCCAAGTAACCATTTAAATCAGATGGCTTACCCTTACCACAATATATACCAATAACCATTGGCTTGAAATTTTGCATTTCAAAGATATTAAAAAGTATTGGCCAGAACTGAATAAGAGAACTTTTATATAATGGAAGACCATCAATGTTAAAGTTCAGAGATATCGAAAGGTTTTCTTTCAGTGTTTTGAAATACTGCCTGAGACAGTATTCCAACCCCTGATGCCAATAATGTCCATTACCAATGGGTTGTAATTGGATTGTTTGTGGCGTATACAATAATGTCCTGGGATCTTTTGGAAGATGGGCTTCTGGGATATGGTGGTTTAAAATAGACAGCAAGTCTTTTAACGCTGTGTGCCTGATATTATTTTGTAATCCCCATTTCATTAAATCCGCTTTCAAGTCATGGTTCTCTTCATGTTTTTCAACATTCAACTGGCTTAAGGATTCATTTTCTCTGATTTTATTAAAACTTAAGATTTCTTCATCCACTGCATTGGGAATTTCAGCGACATCCTGAAGAATGTTAACTGGAACAGGAACTTCGAGAATTTTTTTATTTGCTCTTTGTTTTGTGTTTTTGAGCAGCCTTTTATTTTCTCGAACACTTTTCCAAAACGATTTGCTGTTTTTATACATTTTTAAAAAATTAAAGGACATTCTACGTTCAGATTAGATAATAACCGAGTATTTACGTATGTACACAATATAAAAGTCCGCAAAATATGAATCGGTGTAATATTTGAGATTGTTCACAACAAATGAGAAGAAAATACGGAGCATGCATGAAGATACAGCTTATAGCTCTTAAAGGACACCTTAAAAAAATCTTTTGCTATTAAAGAGCTTTTTTAGTGGAGAAAGAATCAAATTGCATTAATGCTTTTTGACAGCTGATAAAAAAATTATTATGGAGCATATTTATCGAGCAGAAAGCTTTTAAACGTAACAGAGCTAAAGATTGTCAAGTAAGTCCATTTTAGAGCTAGATTTTTAAATTCCTGTACCAAGAGCTGCAATCTATTTTGAAATAGAGCTAGAGTCTTGCATTTAACTCTCTCAGAGCTATTTTAGAACATTTAAATAACGTTTAGCTCCAACGATGTTACTTGGGTATATTTTCTAACCTAAGCCTTGTAGGAGGTTGCGGTAAAAAACGACTTAGTTAGATTTCTCACAGCTATCCACAAAAAAATCCAGAAGCGTCTCGGAGGTCTGGTTCTCGAAATATTGCAATTCAAAGTCATTTGATTGTTTTTTGACCGAGCACCTCATTTGTGTTGTGTTGTGAAAATATTTGCATCCAAAGTGAATCTAAAAATGCATCTCTGACAAAAACTCTTTGGAAGGCTATATTTCCGCAACCAAAGCTCGTACGCGGCTAAAACTTCCACTGTTGCATAGAGAATTAATAGACCTTTCCATTGATATATAAATCAACCCGATTCGAGCCAAAAAAATTTTATGGATTTTGCAAAAAAAATCTTCGTCTTTAATGCCTTTGCGTGGCTATATTTTCTAACCTAAGCCTTGTAGGAGGTTGCGGTAAAAAACGACTTAGTTAGATTTCTCACAGCTATCCACAAAAAAATCCAGAAGCGTCTCGGAGGTCTGGTTCTCGAAATATTGCAATTCAAAGTCATTTGATTGTTTTTTGACCGAGCACCTCATTTGGTTCTGATGAGATATTTCCGCAACCAAGCCTTGAAAAGAAGTGGTATTTTCAGAATTCATACTCCCATTTAAGAGCTTTCTGCCACTGAAAACCAAATCATTCTATGAGGTCTGGTTGTGAAAATATTTGCATCCAAAGTGAATCTAAAAATGCATCTATGACCTCTGACAAAAACTCTTTGGAAGGCTATATTTCCGCAACCAAAGCTCGTACGCGGCTAAAACTTCCACTGTTGCATAGAGAATTAATAGACCTTTCCATTGATATATAAATCAACCCGATTCGAGCCAAAAAAATTTTATGGATTTTGCAAAAAAAAATCTTCGTCTTTAATGCCTTTGCGTGGCTATATTTTCTAACCTAAGCCTTGTAGGAGGTTGCGGTAAAAAACGACTTAGTTAGATTTCTCACAGCTATCCACAAAAAAATCCAGAAGCGTCTCGGAGGTCTGGTTCTCAAAATATTGCAATTCAAAGTCATTTGATTGTTTTTTGACCGAGCACCTCATTTGGTTCTGATGAGATATTTCCGCAACCAAGCCTTGAAAAGAAGTGGTATTTTCAGAATTCATACTCCCATTTAAGAGCTTTCTGCCACTGAAAACCAAATCATTCTATGAGGTCTGGTTGTGAAAATATTTGCATCCAAAGTGAATCTAAAAATGCATCTATGACCTCTGACAAAAACTCTTTGGAAGGCTATATTTCCGCAACCAAAGCTCGTACGCGGCTAAAACTTCCACTGTTGCATAGAGAATTAATAGACCTTTCCATTGATATATAAATCAACCCGATTCGAGCCAAAAAAAATTTATGGATTTTGCAAAAAAAATCTTCGTCTTTAATGCCTTTGCGAGGCTATATTTTCTAACCTAAGCCTTGTAGGAGGTTGCGGTAAAAACCGATTTAGTTAGATTTCTCACAGCTATCCACAAAAAAATCCAGAAGCGTCTCGGAGGTCTGGTCCTCGAAATATTACAATTCAAAGTCATTTGGTTCTGATGAGATATTTCCGCAACCAAGCCTTGAAAAGAAGTGGTATTTTCAGAATTCATACTCCCATTTAAGAGCTTTCTGCCACTGAAAACCAAATCATTCTATGAGGTCTGGTTCTGAAAATATTTGCATCCAAAGTGAATCTAAAAATGCATCTCTGACCTCTGACAAAAACTCTTTGGAAGGTTATATTTCCGCAACCAAAGCTCGTACGCGGCTAAAACTTCCACTGTTGCATAGAGAATTAATAGACCTTTCCATTGATATATAAATCAACCCGATTCGAGCCAAAAAAAATTTATGGATTTTGCAAAAAAAATCTTCGTCTTTAATGCCTTTGCGAGGCTATATTTTCTAACCTAAGCCTTGTAGGAGGTTGCGGTAAAAAACGACTTAGTTAGATTTCTCACAGCTATCCACAAAAAAATCCAGAAGCGTCTCGGAGGTCTGGTTCTCGAAATATTGCAATTCAAAGTCATTTGATTGTTTTTTGACCGAGCACCTCATTTGGTTCTGATGAGATATTTCCGCAACCAAGCCTTGAAAAGACGTGGTATTTTCAGAATTCATACTTCCTTTAAAGAGCTTTCTGCCACTAACCAAATCATTCTATGAGGTCTGGTTCTGAAAATATTTGCATCCAAAGTGAATCTAAAAATGCATCTCTGACCTCTGACAAAAACTCTTTGGAAGGTTATATTTCCGCAACCAAAGCTCGTACGCGGCTAAAACTTCCACTGTTGCATAGAGAATTAATAGACCTTTCCATTGATATATAAATCAACCCGATTCGAGCCAAAAAAATTTATGGATTTTGCAAAAAAAATCTTCGTCTTTAATGCCTTTGCGAGGCTATATTTTCTAACCTAAGCCTTGTAGGAGGTTGCGGTAAAAAACGACTTAGTTAGATTTCTCACAGCTATCCACAAAAAAATCCAGAAGCGTCTCGGAGGTCTGGTTCTCGAAATATTGCAATTCAAAGTCATTTGATTGTTTTTTGACCGAGCACCTCATTTGGTTCTGATGAGATATTTCCGCAACCAAGCCTTGAAAAGACGTGGTATTTTCAGAATTCATACTTCCTTTAAAGAGCTTTCTGCCACTGAAAACCAAATCATTCTATGAGGTCTGGTTGTTAAAATATTTGCATCCAAAGTGAATCTAAAAATGCATCTCTGACCTCTGACAAAAACTCTTTGAAAGGCTATATTTCCGCAACCAAAGCTCGTACGCGGCTAAAACTTCCACTGTTGCATAGAGAATTAATAGACCTTTCCATTGATATATAAATCAACCCGATTCGAGCCAAAAAAATTTTATGGATTTTGCAAAAAAAATCTTCGTCTTTAATGCCTTTGCGTGGCTATATTTTCTAACCTAAGCCTTGTAGGAGGTTGCGGTAAAAACCGACTTAGTTAGATTTCTCACAGCTATCCACAAAAAAATCCAGAAGCGTCTCGGAGGTCTGGTTCTCGAAATATTGCAATTCAAAGTCATTTGATTGTTTTTTGACCGAGCACCTCATTTGGTTCTGATGAGATATTTCCGCAACCAAGCCTTGAAAAGAAGTGGTATTTTCAGAATTAATACTTCCTTTAAAGAGCTTTCTGCCACTGAAAACCAAATCATTCTATGAGGTCTGGTTCTGAAAATATTTGCATCCAAAGTGAATCTAAAAATGCATCTCTGACCTCTGACAAAAACTCTTTGGAAGGCTATATTTCCGCAACCAAAGCTCGTACGCGGCTAAAACTTCCACTGTTGCATAGAGAATTAATAGACCTTTCCATTGATATATAAATCAACCCGATTCGAGCCAAAAAATTTTATGGATTTTGCAAAAAAAATCTTCGTCTTTAATGCCTTTGCGTGGCTATATTTTCTAACCTAAGCCTTGTAGGAGGTTGCGGTAAAAAACGACTTAGTTAGATTTCTCACAGCTATCCACAAAAAAATCCAGAAGCGTCTCGGAGGTCTGGTTCTCGAAATATTGCAATTCAAAGTCATTTGATTGTTTTTTGACCGAGCACCTCATTTGGTTCTGATGAGATATTTCCGCAACCAAGCCTTGAAAAGAAGTGGTATTTTCAGAATTCATACTTCCTTTAAAGAGCTTTCTGCCACTGAAAACCAAATCATTCTATGAGGTCTGGTTGTGAAAATATTTGCATCCAAAGTGAATCTAAAAATGCATCTCTGACCTCTGACAAAAACTCTTTGGAAGGCTATATTTCCGCAACCAAAGCTCGTACGCGGCTAAAACTTCCACTGTTGCATAGAGAATTAATAGACCTTTCCATTGATATATAAATCAACCCGATTCGAGCCAAAAAAATTTTATGGATTTTGCAAAAAAAATCTTCGTCTTTAATGCCTTTGCGTGGCTATATTTTCTAACCTAAACCTTGTAGGAGGTTGCGGTAAAAACCGACTTAGTTAGATTTCTCACAGCTATCCACAAAAAAATCCAGAAGCGTCTCGGAGGTCTGGTTCTCGAAATATTGCAATTCAAAGTCATTTGATTGTTTTTTGACCGAGCACCTCATTTGGTTCTGATGAGATATTTCCGCAACCAAGCCTTGAAAAGAAGTGGTATTTTCAGAATTCATACTTCCTTTAAAGAGCTTTCTGCCACTGAAAACCAAATCATTCTATGAGGTGTGGTTGTGAAAATATTTGCATCCAAAGTGAATCTAAAAATGGATCTCTGACCTCTGACAAAAACTCTTTGGAAGGCTATATTTCCGCAACGAAAGCTCGTACGCGGCTAAAACTTCCACTGTTGCATAGAGAATTAATAGACCTTTCCATTGATATATAAATCAACCCGATTCGAGCCAAAAAAATTTTATGGATTTTGCAAACAAAATCTTCGTCTTTAATGCCTTTGCGTGGCTATATTTTCTAACCTAAGCCTTGTAGGAGGTTGCGGTAAAAACCGACTTAGTTAGATTTCTCACAGCTATCCACAAAAAAATCCAGAAGCGTCTCGGAGGTCTAGTTCTCGAAATATTGCAATTCAAAGTCATTTGATTGTTTTTTGACCGAGCACCTCATTTGGTTCTGATGAGATATTTCCGCAACCAAGCCTTGAAAAGAAGTGGTATTTTCAGAATTCATACTCCCATTTAAGAGCTTTCTGCCACTGAAAACCAAATCATTCTATGAGGTCTGGTTGTGAAAATAAAGGGTGATTTTTTTGAGGTTAGGATTTTCATGCATTAGTATTTGACAGATCACGCGGGATTTCAGACATGGTGTCAAAGAGAAAGATGCTCAGTATGCTTTGACATTTCATCATGAATAGACTTACTAACGAGCAACGCTTGCAAATCATTGAATTTTATTACCAAAATCAGTGTTCGGTTCGAAATGTGTTTCGCGCTTTACGTCCGATTTATGGTCTACATAATCGACCAAGTGAGCAAACAATTAATGCGATTGTGACCAAGTTTCGCACTCAGTTTACTTTATTGGACATTAAACCAACCACACGAATGCGTACAGTGCGTACAGAAGAGAATATTGCGTCTGTTTCTGAGAGTGTTGCTGAAGACCGTGAAATGTCGATTCGTCGCCGTTCGCAGCAATTGGGTTTGTGTTATTCGACCACATGGAAGATTTTACGCAAAGATCTTGGTGTAAAACCGTATAAAATACAGCTCGTGCAAGAACTGAAGCCGAACGATCTGCCACAACGTCGAATTTTCAGTGAATGGGCCCTAGAAAAGTTGGCAGAAAATCCGCTTTTTTATCGACAAATTTTGTTCAGCGATGAGGCTCAAGGAATGGACCGGTAAGTTGGCCACCAAGATCATGCGATTTGACGCCTTTAGACTATTTTTTGTGGGGCTACGTCAAGTCTAAAGTCTACACAAATAAGCCAGCAACTATTCCAGCTTTGGAAGACAACATTTCCGAAAAAATTCGGGCTATTCCGGCCGAAATGCTCGAAAAAGTTACCCAAAATTGGACTTTCCGAATGGACCAAATAAGACGCAGCCGCGGTCAACATTTAAATGAAATTATCTTCAAAAAGTAAATGTCATGGACCAATCTAACGTTTCAAATAAAGAATCGATGATTTTGCAAATTTTATGCGTTTTTTTTTTAAAAAAAGTTCTCAAGCTCTTAAAAAATCACCCGTTATTTGCATCCAAAGTGAATCTAAAAATGCATCTCTGACCTCTGACAAAAACTCTTTGGAAGGCTATATTTCCGCAACCAAAGCTCGTACGCGGCTAAAACTTCCACTGTTGCATAGAGAATTAATAGACCTTTCCATTGATATATAAATCAACCCGATTCGACCCAAAAAAATTTTATGGATTTTGCAAAAAAATTCTTCGTCTTTAATGCCTTTGCGTGGCTATATTTTATAACCTAAGCCTTGTAGGAGGTTGCGGTAAAAACCGACTTAGTTAGATTTCTCACAGCTATCCACAAAAAAATCCAGAAGCGTCTCGGAGGTCTGGTTCTCGAAATATTGCAATTCAAAGTCATTTGATTGTTTTTTGACCGAGCACCTCATTTGGTTCTGATGAGATATTTCCGCAACCAAGCCTTGAAAAGACGTGGTATTTTCAGAATTCATACTTCCTTTAAAGAGCTTTCTGCCACTGAAAACCAAATCATTCTATGAGGTCTGGTTGTGAAAATATTTGCATCCAAAGTGAATCTAAAAATGCATCTCTGACCTCTGACAAAAACTCTTTGGAAGGCTATATTTCCGCAACCAAAGCTCGTACGCGGCTAAAACTTCTACTGTTGCATAGAGAATTAATAGACCTTTCCATTGATATATAAATCAACCCGATTCGAGCCAAAAAAATTTTATGGATTTTGCAAAAAAAATCTTCGTCTTTAATGCCTTTGCGTGGCTATATTTTCTAACCTAAGCCTTGTAGGAGGTTGCGGTAAAAACCGACTTAGTTAGATTTCTCACAGCTATCCACAAAAAAATCCAGAAGCGTCTCGGAGGTCTGGTTCTCGAAATATTGCAATTCAAAGTCATTTGATTGTTTTTTGACCGAGCACCTCATTTGGTTCTGATGAGATATTTCCGCAACCAAGCCTTGAAAAGAAGTGGTATTTTCAGAATTAATACTTCCTTTAAAGAGCTTTCTGCCACTGAAAACCAAATCATTCTATGAGGTCTGGTTCTGAAAATATTTGCATCCAAAGTGAATCTAAAAATGCATCTCTGACCTCTGACAAAAACTCTTTGGAAGGTTATATTTCCGCAACCAAAGCTCGTACGCGGCTAAAACTTCCACTGTTGCATAGAGAATTAATAGACCTTTCCATTGATATATAAATCAACCCGATTCGAGCCAAAAAATTTTATGGATTTTGCAAAAAAAATCTTCGTCTTTAATGCCTTTGCGTGGCTATATTTTCTAACCTAAGCCTTGTAGGAGGTTGCGGTAAAAACCGACTTAGTTAGATTTCTCACAGCTATCCACAAAAAAATCCAGAAGCGTCTCGGAGGTCTGGTTCTCGAAATATTGCAATTCAAAGTCATTTGATTGTTTTTTGACCGAGCACCTCATTTGGTTCTGATGAGATATTTCCGCAACCAAGCCTTGAAAAGAAGTGGTATTTTCAGAATTCATACTTCCTTTAAAGAGCTTTCTGCCACTGAAAACCAAATCATTCTATGAGGTGTGGTTGTGAAAATATTTGCATCCAAAGTGAATCTAAAAATGCATCTCTGACCTCTGACAAAAACTCTTTGGAAGGCTATATTTCCGCAACGAAAGCTCGTACGCGGCTAAAACTTCCACTGTTGCATAGAGAATTAATAGACCTTTCCATTGATATATAAATCAACCCGATTCGAGCCAAAAAAATTTTATGGATTTTGCAAAAAAAATCTTCGTCTTTAATGCCTTTGCGTGGCTATATTTTCTAACCTAAGCCTTGTAGGAGGTTGCGGTAAAAACCGACTTAGTTAGATTTCTCACAGCTATCCACAAAAAAATCCAGAAGCGTCTCGGAGGTCTGGTTCTCGAAATATTGCAATTCAAAGTCATTTGATTGTTTTTTGACCGCGCACCTCATTTGGTTCTGATGAGATATTTCCGCAACCAAGCCTTGAAAAGAAGTGGTATTTTCAGAATTCATACTCCCATTTAAGAGCTTTCTGCCACTGAAAACCAAATCATTCTATGAGGTCTGGTTGTGAAAATATTTGATCCAAAGTGAATCTAAAAATGCATCTCTGACCTCTGACAAAAACTCTTTGGAAGGCTATATTTCCGCAACCAAAGCTCGTACGCGGCTAAAACTTCCACTGTTGCATAGAGAATTAATAGACCTTTCCATTGATATATAAATCAACCCGATTCGAGCCAAAAAAATTTTATGGATTTTGCAAAAAAAAATCTTCGTCTTTAATGCCTTTGCGTGGCTATATTTTCTAACCTAAGCCTTGTAGGAGGTTGCGGTAAAAACCGACTTAGTTAGATTTCTCACAGCTATCCACAAAAAAATCCAGAAGCGTCTCGGAGGTCTGGTTCTCGAAATATTGCAATTCAAAGTCATTTGATTGTTTTTTGACCGAGCACCTCATTTGGTTCTGATGAGATATGTTCGCAACCAAGCCTTGAAAAGAAGTGGTATTTTCAGAATTCATACTTCCTTTAAAGAGCTTTCTGCCACTGAAAACCAAATCATTCTATGAGGTCTGGTTGTGAAAATATTTACATCCAAAGTGAATCTAAAAATGCATCTCTGACCTCTGACAAAAACTCTTTGGAAGGCTATATTTCCGCAACCAAAGCTCGTACGCGGCTAAAACTTCCACTGTTGCATAGAGAATTAATAGACCTTTCCATTGATATATAAATCAACCCGATTCGAGCCAAAAAAATTTTATGGATTTTGCAAAAAAAAATCTTCGTCTTTAATGCCTTTGCGTGGCTATATTTTCTAACCTAAGCCTTGTAGGAGGTTGCGGTAAAAACCGACTTAGTTAGATTTCTCACAGCTATCCACAAAAAAATCCAGAAGCGTCTCGGAGGTCTGGTTCTCGAAATATTGCAATTCAAAGTCATTTGATTGTTTTTTGACCGAGCACCTCATTTGGTTCTGATGAGATATTTCCGCAACCAAGCCTTGAAAAGAAGTGGTATTTTCAGAATTCATACTTCCTTTAAAGAGCTTTCTGCTACTGAAAACCAAATCATTCTATGAGGTCTGGTTGTGAAAATATTTGCATCCAAATTGAATCTAAAAATGCATCTCTGACCTCTGACAAAAACTCTTTGGAAGGCTATATTTCCGCAACCAAAGCTCGTACGCGGCTAAAACTTCCACTGTTGCATAGAGAATTAATAGACCTTTCCATTGATATATAAATCAACCCGATTCGAGCCAAAAAAATTTTATGGATTTTGCAAAAAAAATCTTCGTCTTTAATGCCTTTGCGTGGCTATATTTTCTAACCTAAGCCTTGTAGGAAGTTGCGGTAAAAACCGACTTAGTTAGATTTCTCACAGCTATCCACAAAAAAATCCAGAAGCGTCTCGGAGGTCTGGTTCTCGAAATATTGCAATTCAAAGTCATTTGATTGTTTTTTGACCGAGCACCTCATTTGGTTCTGATGAGATATTTCCGCAACCAAGCCTTGAAAAGAAGTGGTATTTTCAGAATTCATACTTCCTTTAAAGAGTTTTCTGCCACTGAAAACCAAATCATTCTATGAGGTCTGGTTGTGAAAATATTTGCATCCAAAGTGAATCTAAAAATGCATCTCAGACCTCTGACAAAAACTCTTTGGAAGGCTATATTTCCACAACCAAAGCTCGTACGCGGCTAAAACTTCCACTGTTGCATAGAGAATTAATAGACCTTTCCATTGATATATAAATCAACCCCATTCGAGCCAAAAAAATTTTATGGATTTTGCAAAAAAAATCTTCGTCTTTAATGCCTTTGCGTGGCTATATTTTCTAACCTAAGCCTTGTAGGAGGTTGCGGTAAAAACCGACTTAGTTAGATTTCTCACAGCTATCCACAAAAAAATCCAGAAGCGTCTCGGAGGTCTGGTTCTCGAAATATTGCAATTCAAAGTCATTCGATTGTTTTTTGACCGAGCACCTCATTTGGTTCTGATGAGATATTTCCGCAACCAAGCCTTGAAAAGAAGTGGTATTTTCAGAATTCATACTTCCTTTAAAGAGCTTTCTGCCACTGAAAACCAAATCATTCTATGAGGTCTGGTTGTGAAAATATTTGCATCCAAAGTGAATCTAAAAATGCATCTCTGACCTCTGACAAAAACTCTTTGGAAGGCTATATTTCCGCAACGAAAGCTCGTACGCGGCTAAAACTTCCACTGTTGCATAGAGAATTAATAGACCTTTCCATTGATATATAAATCAACCCGATTCGAGCCAAAAAATTTTTATGGATTTTGCAAAAAAAATCTTCGTCTTTAATGCCTTTGCGTGGCTATATTTTCTAACCTAAGCCTTGTAGGAGGTTGCGGTAAAAACCGACTTAGTTAGATTTCTCACAGCTATCCACAAAAAAATCCAGAAGCGTCTCGGAGGTCTGGTTCTCGAAATATTGCAATTCAAAGTCATTTGATTGTTTTTTGACCGAGCACCTCATTTGGTTCTGATGAGATATTTCCGCAACCAAGCCTTGAAAAGAAGTGGTATTTTCAGAATTAATACTTCCTTTAAAGAGCTTTCTGCCACTGAAAACCAAATCATTCTATGAGGTCTGGTTGTGAAAATATTTGCATCCAAAGTGAATCTAAAAATGCATCTCTGACCTCTGACAAAAACTCTTTGGAAGGCTATATTTCCGCAACGAAAGCTCGTACGCGGCTAAAACTTCCACTGTTGCATAGAGAATTAATAGACCTTTCCATTGATATATAAATCAACCCGATTCGAGCCAAAAAAATTTTATGGATTTTGCAAAAAAAAATCTTCGTCTTTAATGCCTTTGCGTGGCTATATTTTCTAACCTAAGCCTTGTAGGAGGTTGCGGTAAAAACCGACTTAGTTAGATTTCTCACAGCTATCCACAAAAAAATCCAGAAGCGTCTCGGAGGTCTGGTTCTCGAAATATTGCAATTCAAAGTCATTTGATTGTTTTTTGACCGAGCACCTCATTTGGTTCTGATGAGATATTTCCGCAACCAAGCCTTGAAAAGAAGTGGTATTTTCAGAATTCATACTTCCTTTAAAGAGCTTTCTGCCACTGAAAACCAAATCATTCTATGAGGTCTGGTTGTGAAAATATTTGCATCCAAAGTGAATCTAAAAATGCATCTCTGACCTCTGACAAAAACTCTTTGGAAGGCTATATTTCCGCAACGAAAGCTCGTACGCGGCTAAAACTTCCACTGTTGCATAGAGAATTAATAGACCTTTCCATTGATATATAAATCAACCCGATTCGAGCCAAAAAAATTTTATGGATTTTGCAAAAAAAATCTTCGTCTTTAATGCCTTTGCGTGGCTATATTTTCTAACCTAAGCCTTGTAGGAGGTTGCGGTAAAAACCGACTTAGTTAGATTTCTCACAGCTATCCACAAAAAAATCCAGAAGCGTCTCGGAGGTCTGGTTCTCGAAATATTGCAATTCAAAGTCATTTGATTGTTTTTTGACCGAGCACCTCATTTGGTTCTGATGAGATATTTCCGCAACCAAGCCTTGAAAAGAAGTGGTATTTTCAGAATTCATACTTCCTTTAAAGAGCTTTCTGCCACTGAAAACCAAATCATTCTATGAGGTCTGGTTGTGAAAATATTTGATCCAAAGTGAATCTAAAAATGCATCTCTGACCTCTGACAAAAACTCTTTGGAAGGCTATATTTCCGCAACCAAAGCTCGTACGCGGCTAAAACTTCCACTGTTGCATAGAGAATTAATAGACCTTTCCATTGATATATAAATCAACCCGATTCGAGCCAAAAAAATTTTATGGATTTTGCAAAAAAAATCTTCGTCTTTAATGCCTTTGCGTGGCTTTATTTTCTAACCTAAGCCTTGTAGGAGGTTGCGGTAAAAACCGACTTAGTTAGATTTCTCACAGCTATCCACAAAAAAATCCAGAAGCGTCTCGGAGGTCTGGTTCTCGAAATATTGCAATTCAAAGTCATTTGATTGTTTTTTGACCGAGCACCTCATTTGGTTCTGATGAGATATTTCCGCAACCAAGCCTTGAAAAGAAGTGGTATTTTCAGAATTCATACTTCCTTTAAAGAGCTTTCTGCCACTGAAAACCAAATCATTCTATGAGGTCTGGTTGTGAAAATATTTACATCCAAAGTGAATCTAAAAATGCATCTCTGACCTCTGACAAAAACTCTTTGGAAGGCTATATTTCCGCAACCAAAGCTCGTACGCGGCTAAAACTTCCACTGTTGCATAGAGAATTAATAGACCTTTCCATTGATATATAAATCAACCCGATTCGAGCCAAAAAAATTTTATGGATTTTGCAAAAAAAAATCTTCGTCTTTAATGCCTTTGCGTGGCTATATTTTCTAACCTAAGCCTTGTAGGAGGTTGCGGTAAAAACCGACTTAGTTAGATTTCTCACAGCTATCCACAAAAAAATCCAGAAGCGTCTCGGAGGTCTGGTTCTCGAAATATTGCAATTCAAAGTCATTCGATTGTTTTTTGACCGAGCACCTCATTTGGTTCTGATGAGATATTTCCGCAACCAAGCCTTGAAAAGAAGTGGTATTTTCAGAATTCATACTTCCTTTAAAGAGCTTTCTGCCACTGAAAACCAAATCATTCTATGAGGTCTGGTTGTGAAAATATTTGCATCCAAAGTGAATCTAAAAATGCATCTCTGACCTCTGACAAAAACTCTTTGGAAGGCTATATTTCCGCAACGAAAGCTCGTACGCGGCTAAAACTTCCACTGTTGCATAGAGAATTAATAGACCTTTCCATTGATATATAAATCAACCCGATTCGAGCCAAAAAATTTTTATGGATTTTGCAAAAAAAATCTTCGTCTTTAATGCCTTTGCGTGGCTATATTTTCTAACCTAAGCCTTGTAGGAGGTTGCGGTAAAAACCGACTTAGTTAGATTTCTCACAGCTATCCACAAAAAAAATCCAGAAGCGTCTCGGAGGTCTGGTTCTCGAAATATTGCAATTCAAAGTCATTTGATTGTTTTTTGACCGAGCACCTCATTTGGTTCTGATGAGATATTTCCGCAACCAAGCCTTGAAAAGAAGTGGTATTTTCAGAATTAATACTTCCTTTAAAGAGCTTTCTGCCACTGAAAACCAAATCATTCTATGAGGTCTGGTTGTGAAAATATTTGCATCCAAAGTGAATCTAAAAATGCATCTCTGACCTCTGACAAAAACTCTTTGGAAGGCTATATTTCCGCAACGAAAGCTCGTACGCGGCTAAAACTTCCACTGTTGCATAGAGAATTAATAGACCTTTCCATTGATATATAAATCAACCCGATTCGAGCCAAAAAAATTTTATGGATTTTGCAAAAAAAATCTTCGTCTTTAATGCCTTTGCGTGGCTATATTTTCTAACCTAAGCCTTGTAGGAGGTTGCGGTAAAAACCGACTTAGTTAGATTTCTCACAGCTATCCACAAAAAAATCCAGAAGCGTCTCGGAGGTCTAGTTCTCGAAATATTGCAATTCAAAGTCATTTGATTGTTTTTTGACCGAGCACCTCATTTGGTTCTGATGAGATATTTCCGCAACCAAGCCTTGAAAAGAAGTGGTATTTTCAGAATTCATACTCCCATTTAAGAGCTTTCTGCCACTGAAAACCAAATCATTCTATGAGGTCTGGTTGTGAAAATAAAGGGTGATTTTTTTGAGGTTAGGATTTTCATGCATTAGTATTTGACAGATCACGCGGGATTTCAGACATGGTGTCAAAGAGAAAGATGCTCAGTATGCTTTGACATTTCATCATGAATAGACTTACTAACGAGCAACGCTTGCAAATCATTGAATTTTATTACCAAAATCAGTGTTCGGTTCGAAATGTGTTTCGCGCTTTACGTCCGATTTATGGTCTACATAATCGACCAAGTGAGCAAACAATTAATGCGATTGTGACCAAGTTTCGCACTCAGTTTACTTTATTGGACATTAAACCAACCACACGAATGCGTACAGTGCGTACAGAAGAGAATATTGCGTCTGTTTCTGAGAGTGTTGCTGAAGACCGTGAAATGTCGATTCGTCGCCGTTCGCAGCAATTGGGTTTGTGTTATTCGACCACATGGAAGATTTTACGCAAAGATCTTGGTGTAAAACCGTATAAAATACAGCTCGTGCAAGAACTGAAGCCGAACGATCTGCCACAACGTCGAATTTTCAGTGAATGGGCCCTAGAAAAGTTGGCAGAAAATCCGCTTTTTTATCGACAAATTTTGTTCAGCGATGAGGCTCAAGGAATGGACCGGTAAGTTGGCCACCAAGATCATGCGATTTGACGCCTTTAGACTATTTTTTGTGGGGCTACGTCAAGTCTAAAGTCTACACAAATAAGCCAGCAACTATTCCAGCTTTGGAAGACAACATTTCCGAAAAAATTCGGGCTATTCCGGCCGAAATGCTCGAAAAAGTTACCCAAAATTGGACTTTCCGAATGGACCACCTAAGACGCAGCCGCGGTCAACATTTAAATGAAATTATCTTCAAAAAGTAAATGTCATGGACCAATCTAACGTTTCAAATAAAGAATCGATGATTTTGCAAATTTTATGCGTTTTTTTTTTTAAAAAAGTTCTCAAGCTCTTAAAAAATCACCCGTTATTTGCATCCAAAGTGAATCTAAAAATGCATCTCTGACCTCTGACAAAAACTCTTTGGAAGGCTATATTTCCGCAACCAAAGCTCGTACGCGGCTAAAACTTCCACTGTTGCATAGAGAATTAATAGACCTTTCCATTGATATATAAATCAACCCGATTCGACCCAAAAAAATTTTATGGATTTTGCAAAAAAAATCTTCGTCTTTAATGCCTTTGCGTGGCTATATTTTCTAACCTAAGCCTTGTAGGAGGTTGCGGTAAAAACCGACTTAGTTAGATTTCTCACAGCTATCCACAAAAAAATCCAGAAGCGTCTCGGAGGTCTGGTTCTCGAAATATTGCAATTCAAAGTCATTTGATTGTTTTTTGACCGAGCACCTCATTTGGTTCTGATGAGATATTTCCGCAACCAAGCCTTGAAAAGACGTGGTATTTTCAGAATTCATACTTCCTTTAAAGAGCTTTCTGCCACTGAAAACCAAATCATTCTATGAGGTCTGGTTGTGAAAATATTTGCATCCAAAGTGAATCTAAAAATGCATCTCTGACCTCTGACAAAAACTCTTTGGAAGGCTATATTTCCGCAACCAAAGCTCGTACGCGGCTAAAACTTCTACTGTTGCATAGAGAATTAATAGACCTTTCCATTGATATATAAATCAACCCGATTCGAGCCAAAAAAATTTTATGGATTTTGCAAAAAAAATCTTCGTCTTTAATGCCTTTGCGTGGCTATATTTTCTAACCTAAGCCTTGTAGGAGGTTGCGGTAAAAACCGACTTAGTTAAATTTCTCACAGCTATCCACAAAAAAATCCAGAAGCGTCTCGGAGGTCTGGTTCTCGAAATATTGCAATTCAAAGTCATTTGATTGTTTTTTGACCGAGCACCTCATTTGGTTCTGATGAGATATTTCCGCAACCAAGCCTTGAAAAGAAGTGGTATTTTCAGAATTAATACTTCCTTTAAAGAGCTTTCTGCCACTGAAAACCAAATCATTCTATGAGGTCTGGTTCTGAAAATATTTGCATCCAAAGTGAATCTAAAAATGCATCTCTGACCTCTGACAAAAACTCTTTGGAAGGTTATATTTCCGCAACCAAAGCTCGTACGCGGCTAAAACTTCCACTGTTGCATAGAGAATTAATAGACCTTTCCATTGATATATAAATCAACCCGATTCGAGCCAAAAAATTTTATGGATTTTGCAAAAAAAATCTTCGTCTTTAATGCCTTTGCGTGGCTATATTTTCTAACCTAAGCCTTGTAGGAGGTTGCGGTAAAAAACGACTTAGTTAGATTTCTCACAGCTATCCACAAAAAAATCCAGAAGCGTCTCGGAGGTCTGGTTCTCGAAATATTGCAATTCAAAGTCATTTGATTGTTTTTTGACCGAGCACCTCATTTGGTTCTGATGAGATATTTCCGCAACCAAGCCTTGAAAAGAAGTGGTATTTTCAGAATTCATACTTCCTTTAAAGAGCTTTCTGCCACTGAAAACCAAATCATTCTATGAGGTCTGGTTGTGAAAATATTTGCATCCAAAGTGAATCTAAAAATGCATCTCTGACCTCTGACAAAAACTCTTTGGAAGGCTATATTTCCGCAACCAAAGCTCGTACGCGGCTAAAACTTCCACTGTTGCATAGAGAATTAATAGACCTTTCCATTGATATATAAATCAACCCGATTCGAGCCAAAAAAATTTTATGGATTTTGCAAAAAAAATCTTCGTCTTTAATGCCTTTGCGTGGCTATATTTTCTAACCTAAACCTTGTAGGAGGTTGCGGTAAAAACCGACTTAGTAAGATTTCTCACAGCTATCCACAAAAAAATCCAGAAGCGTCTCGGAGGTCTGGTTCTCGAAATATTGCAAT
Source organism: Philhelius festivus (assembly GCA_963931855.1). Lineage (NCBI taxonomy): Eukaryota > Metazoa > Arthropoda > Insecta > Diptera > Syrphidae > Philhelius > Philhelius festivus. The sequence goes on from OZ007555.1 coordinate 35,341,350, forward strand.
TCAAAGTCATTTGATTGTTTTTTGACCGAGCACTTCATTTGGTTCTGATGAGATATTTCCGCAACCAAGCCTTGAAAAGAAGTGGTATTTTCAGAATTAATACTTCCTTTAAAGAACTTTCTGCCACTGAAAACCAAATCATTCTATGAGGTCTGGTTGTGAAAATATTTGCATCCAAAGTGAATCTAAAAATGCATCTCTGACCTCTGACAAAAACTCTTTGGAAGGCTATATTTCCGCAACGAAAGCTCGTACGCGGCTAAAACTTCCACTGTTGCATAGAGAATTAATAGACCTTTCCATTGATATATAAATCAACCCGATTCGAGCCAAAAAAATTTTATGGATTTTGCAAAAAAAATCTTCGTCTTTAATGCCTTTGCGTGGCTATATTTTCTAACCTAAGCCTTGTAGGAGGTTGCGGTAAAAACCGACTTAGTTAGATTTCTCACAGCTATCCACAAAAAAATCCAGAAGCGTCTCGGAGGTCTGGTTCTCGAAATATTGCAATTCAAAGTCATTTGATTGTTTTTTGACCGAGCACCTCATTTGGTTCTGATGAGATATTTCCGCAACCAAGCCTTGAAAAGAAGTGGTATTTTCAGAATTCATACTTCCTTTAAAGAGCTTTCTGCCACTGAAAACCAAATCATTCTATGAGGTGTGGTTGTGAAAATATTTGCATCCAAAGTGAATCTAAAAATGCATCTCTGACCTCTGACAAAAACTCTTTGGAAGGCTATATTTCCGCAACGAAAGCTCGTACGCGGCTAAAACTTCCACTGTTGCATAGAGAATTAATAGACCTTTCCATTGATATATAAATCAACCCGATTCGAGCCAAAAAAATTTTATGGATTTTGCAAAAAAAATCTTCGTCTTTAATGCCTTTGCGTGGCTATATTTTCTAACCTAAGCCTTGTAGGAGGTTGCGGTAAAAACCGACTTAGTTAGATTTCTCACAGCTATCCACAAAAAAATCCAGAAGCGTCTCGGAGGTCTGGTTCTCGAAATATTGCAATTCAAAGTCATTTGATTGTTTTTTGACCGAGCACCTCATTTGGTTCTGATGAGATATTTCCGCAACCAAGCCTTGAAAAGAAGTGGTATTTTCAGAATTCATACTTCCTTTAAAGAGCTTTCTGCCACTGAAAACCAAATCATTCTATGAGGTCTGGTTGTTAAAATATTTGCATCCAAAGTGAATCTAAAAATGCATCTCTGACCTCTGACAAAAACTCTTTGGAAGGCTATATTTCCGCAACCAAAGCTCGTACGCGGCTAAAACTTCCACTGTTGCATAGAGAATTAATAGACCTTTCCATTGATATATAAATCAACCCGATTCGAGCCAAAAAATTTTATGGATTTTGCAAAAAAAATCTTCGTCTTTAATGCCTTTGCGTGGCTATATTTTCTAACCTAAGCCTTGTAGGAGGTTGCGGTAAAAACCGACTTAGTTAGATTTCTCACAGCTATCCACAAAAAAATCCAGAAGCGTCTCGGAGGTCTGGTTCTCGAAATATTGCAATTCAAAGTCATTTGATTGTTTTTTGACCGAGCACCTCATTTGGTTCTGATGAGATATTTCCGCAACCAAGCCTTGAAAAGAAGTGGTATTTTCAGAATTCATACTTCCTTTAAAGAGCTTTCTGCCACTGAAAACCAAATCATTCTATGAGGTCTGGTTGTGAAAATATTTGCATCCAAAGTGAATCTAAAAATGCATCTCTGACCTCTGACAAAAACTATTTGGAAGGCTATATTTCCGCAACCAAAGCTCGTACGCGGCTAAAACTTCCACTGTTGCATAGAGAATTAATAGACCTTTCCATTGATATATAAATCAACCCGATTCGAGCCAAAAAAATTTTATGGATTTTGCAAAAAAAATCTTCGTCTTTAATGCCTTTGCGTGGCTATATTTTCTAACCTAAGCCTTGTAGGAGGTTGCGGTAAAAACCGACTTAGTTAGATTTCTCACAGCTATCCACAAAAAAATCCAGAAGCGTCTCGGAGGTCTAGTTCTCGAAATATTGCAATTCAAAGTCATTTGATTGTTTTTTGACCGAGCACCTCATTTGGTTCTGATGAGATATTTCCGCAACCAAGCCTTGAAAAGAAGTGGTATTTTCAGAATTCATACTCCCATTTAAGAGCTTTCTGCCACTGAAAACCAAATCATTCTATGAGGTCTGGTTGTGAAAATATTTGCATCCAAAGTGAATCTAAAAATGCATCTCTGACCTCTGACAAAAACTCTTTGGAAGGCTATATTTCCGCAACCAAAGCTCGTACGCGGCTAAAACTTCTACTGTTGCATAGAGAATTAATAGACCTTTCCATTGATATATAAATCAACCCGATTCGAGCCAAAAAATTTTATGGATTTTGCAAAAAAAATCTTCGTCTTTAATGCCTTTGCGTGGCTATATTTTCTAACCTAAGCCTTGTAGGAGGTTGCGGTAAAAACCGACTTAGTTAGATTTCTCACAGCTATCCACAAAAAAATCCAGAAGCGTCTCGGAGGTCTGGTTCTCGAAATATTGCAATTCAAAGTCATTTGATTGTTTTTTGACCGAGCACCTCATTTGGTTCTGATGAGATATTTCCGCAACCAAGCCTTGAAAAGAAGTGGTATTTTCAGAATTAATACTTCCTTTAAAGAACTTTCTGCCACTGAAAACCAAATCATTCTATGAGGTCTGGTTGTGAAAATATTTGCATCCAAAGTGAATCTAAAAATGCATCTCAGACCTCTGACAAAAACTCTTTGGAAGGCTATATTTCCACAACCAAAGCTCGTACGCGGCTAAAACTTCCACTGTTGCATAGAGAATTAATAGGCCTTTCCATTGATATATAAATCAACCCGATTCGAGCCAAAAAAATTTTATGGATTTTGCAAAAAAAATCTTCGTCTTTAATGCCTTTGCGTGGCTATATTTTCTAACCTAAGCCTTGTAGGAGGTTGCGGTAAAAACCGACTTAGTTAGATTTCTCACAGCTATCCACAAAAAAATCCAGAAGCGTCTCGGAGGTCTGGTTCTCGAAATATTGCAATTCAAAGTCATTTGATTGTTTTTTGACCGAGCACCTCATTTGGTTCTGATGAGATATTTCCGCAACCAAGCCTTGAAAAGAAGTGGTATTTTCAGAATTCATACTTCCTTTAAAGAGCTTTCTGCCACTGAAAACCAAATCATTCTATGAGGTCTGGTTGTGAAAATATTTGATCCAAAGTGAATCTAAAAATGCATCTCTGACCTCTGACAAAAACTCTTTGGAAGGCTATATTTCCGCAACGAAAGCTCGTACGCGGCTAAAACTTCCACTGTTGCATAGAGAATTAATAGACCTTTCCATTGATATATAAATCAACCCGATTCGAGCCAAAAAAATTTTATGGATTTTGCAAAAAAAATCTTCGTCTTTAATGCCTTTGCGTGGCTATATTTTCTAACCTAAGCCTTGTAGGAGGTTGCGGTAAAAACCGACTTAGTAAGATTTCTCACAGCTATCCACAAAAAAATCCAGAAGCGTCTCGGAGGTCTGGTTCTCGAAATATTGCAATTCAAAGTCATTTGATTGTTTTTTGACCGAGCACCTCATTTGGTTCTGATGAGATATGTTCGCAACCAAGCCTTGAAAAGAAGTGGTATTTTCAGAATTCATACTTCCTTTAAAGAGCTTTCTGCCACTGAAAACCAAATCATTCTATGAGGTCTGGTTGTGAAAATATTTACATCCAAAGTGAATCTAAAAATGCATCTCTGACCTCTGACAAAAACTCTTTGGAAGGCTATATTTCCGCAACCAAAGCTCGTACGCGGCTAAAACTTCCACTGTTGCATAGAGAATTAATAGACCTTTCCATTGATATATAAATCAACCCGATTCGAGCCAAAAAAATTTTATGGATTTTGCAAAAAAAAATCTTCGTCTTTAATGCCTTTGCGTGGCTATATTTTCTAACCTAAGCCTTGTAGGAGGTTGCGGTAAAAACCGACTTAGTTAGATTTCTCACAGCTATCCACAAAAAAATCCAGAAGCGTCTCGGAGGTCTGGTTCTCGAAATATTGCAATTCAAAGTCATTTGATTGTTTTTTGACCGAGCACCTCATTTGGTTCTGATGAGATATTTCCGCAACCAAGCCTTGAAAAGAAGTGGTATTTTCAGAATTCATACTTCCTTTAAAGAGCTTTCTGCTACTGAAAACCAAATCATTCTATGAGGTCTGGTTGTGAAAATATTTGCATCCAAATTGAATCTAAAAATGCATCTCTGACCTCTGACAAAAACTCTTTGGAAGGCTATATTTCCGCAACCAAAGCTCGTACGCGGCTAAAACTTCCACTGTTGCATAGAGAATTAATAGACCTTTCCATTGATATATAAATCAACCCGATTCGAGCCAAACAAATTTTATGGATTTTGCAAAAAAAATCTTCGTCTTTAATGCCTTTGCGTGGCTATATTTTCTAACCTAAGCCTTGTAGGAGGTTGCGGTAAAAACCGACTTAGTTAGATTTCTCACAGCTATCCACAAAAAAATCCAGAAGCGTCTCGGAGGTCTGGTTCTCGAAATATTGCAATTCAAAGTCATTTGATTGTTTTTTGACCGAGCACCTCATTTGGTTCTGATGAGATATTTCCGCAACCAAGCCTTGAAAAGAAGTGGTATTTTCAGAATTCATACTTCCTTTAAAGAGTTTTCTGCCACTGAAAACCAAATCATTCTATGAGGTCTGGTTGTGAAAATATTTGCATCCAAAGTGAATCTAAAAATGCATCTCTGACCTCTGACAAAAACTCTTTGGAAGGCTATATTTCCGCAACCAAAGCTCGTACGCGGCTAAAACTTCCACTGTTGCATAGAGAATTAATAGACCTTTCCATTGATATATAAATCAACCCGATTCGAGCCAAAAAAATTTTATGGATTTTGCAAAAAAAATCTTCGTCTTTAATGCCTTTGCGTGGCTATATTTTCTAACCTAAGCCTTGTAGGAGGTTGCGGTAAAAACCGACTTAGTTAGATTTCTCACAGCTATCCACAAAAAAATCCAGAAGCGTCTCGGAGGTCTGGTTCTCGAAATATTGCAATTCAAAGTCATTTGATTGTTTTTTGACCGAGCACCTCATTTGGTTCTGATGAGATATTTCCGCAACCAAGCCTTGAAAAGAAGTGGTATTTTCAGAATTCATACTTCCTTTAAAGAGCTTTCTGCCACTGAAAACCAAATCATTCTATGAGGTCTGGTTGTGAAAATATTTGCATCCAAAGTGAATCTAAAAATGCATCTCAGACCTCTGACAAAAACTCTTTGGAAGGCTATATTTCCACAACCAAAGCTCGTACGCGGCTAAAACTTCCACTGTTGCATAGAGAATTAATAGACCTTTCCATTGATATATAAATCAACCCCATTCGAGCCAAAAAAATTTTATGGATTTTGCAAAAAAAATCTTCGTCTTTAATGCCTTTGCGTGGCTATATTTTCTAACCTAAGCCTTGTAGGAGGTTGCGGTAAAAACCGACTTAGTTAGATTTCTCACAGCTATCCACAAAAAAATCCAGAAGCGTCTCGGAGGTCTGGTTCTCGAAATATTGCAATTCAAAGTCATTTGATTGTTTTTTGACCGAGCACCTCATTTGGTTCTGATGAGATATTTCCGCAACCAAGCCTTGAAAAGAAGTGGTATTTTCAGAATTCATACTTCCTTTAAAGAGTTTTCTGCCACTGAAAACCAAATCATTCTATGAGGTCTGGTTGTGAAAATATTTGCATCCAAAGTGAATCTAAAAATGCATCTCAGACCTCTGACAAAAACTCTTTGGAAGGCTATATTTCCACAACCAAAGCTCGTACGCGGCTAAAACTTCCACTGTTGCATAGAGAATTAATAGACCTTTCCATTGATATATAAATCAACCCGATTCGAGCCAAAAAAATTTTATGGATTTTGCAAAAAAAATCTTCGTCTTTAATGCCTTTGCGTGGCTATATTTTCTAACCTAAGCCTTGTAGGAGGTTGCGGTAAAAACCGACTTAGTTAGATTTCTCACAGCTATCCACAAAAAAATCCAGAAGCGTCTCGGAGGTCTGGTTCTCGAAATATTGCAATTCAAAGTCATTTGATTGTTTTTTGACCGAGCACCTCATTTGGTTCTGATGAGATATGTCCGCAACCAAGCCTTGAAAAGAAGTGGTATTTTCAGAATTCATACTTCCTTTAAAGAGCTTTCTGCCACTGAAAACCAAATCATTCTATGAGGTCTGGTTGTGAAAATATTTACATCCAAAGTGAATCTAAAAATGCATCTCTGACCTCTGACAAAAACTCTTTGGAAGGCTATATTTCCGCAACCAAAGCTCGTACGCGGCTAAAACTTCCACTGTTGCATAGAGAATTAATAGACCTTTCCATTGATATATAAATCAACCCGATTCGAGCCAAAAAAATTTTATGGATTTTGCAAAAAAAAATCTTCGTCTTTAATGCCTTTGCGTGGCTATATTTTCTAACCTAAGCCTTGTAGGAGGTTGCGGTAAAAACCGACTTAGTTAGATTTCTCACAGCTATCCACAAAAAAATCCAGAAGCGTCTCGGAGGTCTGGTTCTCGAAATATTGCAATTCAAAGTCATTTGATTGTTTTTTGACCGAGCACCTCATTTGGTTCTGATGAGATATTTCCGCAACCAAGCCTTGAAAAGAAGTGGTATTTTCAGAATTCATACTTCCTTTAAAGAGTTTTCTGCCACTGAAAACCAAATCATTCTATGAGGTCTGGTTGTGAAAATATTTGCATCCAAAGTGAATCTAAAAATGCATCTCTGACCTCTGACAAAAACTCTTTGGAAGGCTATATTTCCGCAACCAAAGCTCGTACGCGGCTAAAACTTCCACTGTTGCATAGAGAATTAATAGACCTTTCCATTGATATATAAATCAACCCGATTCGAGCCAAAAAAATTTTATGGATTTTGCAAAAAAAATCTTCGTCTTTAATGCCTTTGCGTGGCTATATTTTCTAACCTAAGCCTTGTAGGAGGTTGCGGTAAAAACCGACTTAGTTAGATTTCTCACAGCTATCCACAAAAAAATCCAGAAGCGTCTCGGAGGTCTGGTTCTCGAAATATTGCAATTCAAAGTCATTTGATTGTTTTTTGACCGAGCACCTCATTTGGTTCTGATGAGATATTTCCGCAACCAAGCCTTGAAAAGAAGTGGTATTTTCAGAATTCATACTTCCTTTAAAGAGCTTTCTGCCACTGAAAACCAAATCATTCTATGAGGTCTGGTTGTGAAAATATTTGCATCCAAAGTGAATCTAAAAATGCATCTCTGACCTCTGACAAAAACTCTTTGGAAGGTTATATTTCCGCAACCAAAGCTCGTACGCGGCTAAATCTTCCACTGTTGCATAGAGAATTAATAGACCTTTCCATTGATGTATAAATCAACCCGATTCGAGCCAAAAAATTTTATGGATTTTGTAAAAAAAATCTTCGTCTTTAATGCATTTGCGTGGCTATATTTTCTAACCTAAGCCTTGTAGGAGGTTGCGGTAAAAACCGACTTAGTTAGATTTCTCACAGCTATCCACAAAAAAATCCAGAAGCGTCTCGGAGGTCTGGTTCTCGAAATATTGCAATTCAAAGTCATTTGATTGTTTTTTGACCGAGCACCTCATTTGGTTCTGATGAGATATTTCCGCAACCAAGCCTTGAAAAGAAGTGGTATTTTCAGAATTCATACTTCCTTTAAAGAGCTTTCTGCCACTGAAAACCAAATCATTCTATGAGGTCTGGTTGTGAAAATATTTGCATCCAAAGTGAATCTAAAAATGCATCTCTGACCTCTGACAAAAACTCTTTGGAAGGCTATATTTCCACAACCAAAGCTCGTACGCGGCTAAAACTTCCACTGTTGCATAGAGAATTAATAGACCTTTCCATTGATATATAAATCAACCCCATTCGAGCCAAAAAAATTTTATGGATTTTGCAAAAAAAATCTTCGTCTTTAATGCCTTTGCGTGGCTATATTTTCTAACCTAAGCCTTGTAGGAGGTTGCGGTAAAAACCGACTTAGTTAGATTTCTCACAGCTATCCACAAAAAAATCCAGAAGCGTCTCGGAGGTCTGGTTCTCGAAATATTGCAATTCAAAGTCATTTGATTGTTTTTTGACCGAGCACCTCATTTGGTTCTGATGAGATATTTCCGCAACTAAGCCTTGAAAAGAAGTGGTATTTTCAGAATTCATACTTCCTTTAAAGAGCTTTCTGCCACTGAAAACCAAATCATTCTATGAGGTCTGGTTGTGAAAATATTTGATCCAAAGTGAATCTAAAAATGCATCTCTGACCTCTGACAAAAACTCTTTGGAAGGCTATATTTCCGCAACCAAAGCTCGTACGCGGCTAAAACTTCCACTGTTGCATAGAGAATTAATAGACCTTTCCATTGATATATAAATCAACCCGATTCGAGCCAAAAAAATTTTATGGATTTTGCAAAAAAAAATCTTCGTCTTTAATGCCTTTGCGTGGCTATATTTTCTAACCTAAGCCTTGTAGGAGGTTGCGGTAAAAACCGACTTAGTTAGATTTCTCACAGCTATCCACAAAAAAATCCAGAAGCGTCTCGGAGGTCTGGTTCTCGAAATATTGCAATTCAAAGTCATTTGATTGTTTTTTGACCGAGCACCTCATTTGGTTCTGATGAGATATTTCCGCAACCAAGCCTTGAAAAGAAGTGGTATTTTCAGAATTCATACTTCCTTTAAAGAGCTTTCTGCCACTGAAAACCAAATCATTCTATGAGGTCTGGTTGTGAAAATATTTGATCCAAAGTGAATCTAAAAATGCATCTCTGACCTCTGACAAAAACTCTTTGGAAGGCTATATTTCCGCAACCAAAGCTCGTACGCGGCTAAAACTTCCACTGTTGCATAGAGAATTAATAGACCTTTCCATTGATATATAAATCAACCCGATTCGAGCCAAAAAAATTTTATGGATTTTGCAAAAAAAATCTTCGTCTTTAATGCCTTTGCGTGGCTATATTTTCTAACCTAAGCCTTGTAGGAGGTTGCGGTAAAAACCGACTTAGTTAGATTTCTCACAGCTATCCACAAAAAAATCCAGAAGCGTCTCGGAGGTCTGGTTCTCGAAATATTGCAATTCAAAGTCATTTGATTGTTTTTTGACCGAGCACCTCATTTGGTTCTGATGAGATATGTCCGCAACCAAGCCTTGAAAAGAAGTGGTATTTTCAGAATTCATACTTCCTTTAAAGAGCTTTCTGCCACTGAAAACCAAATCATTCTATGAGGTCTGGTTGTGAAAATATTTGCATCCAAAGTGAATCTAAAAATGCATCTCTGACCTCTGACAAAAACTCTTTGGAAGGCTATATTTCCGCAACCAAAGCTCGTACGCGGCTAAAACTTCCACTGTTGCATAGAGAATTAATAGACCTTTCCATTGATATATAAATCAACCCGATTCGAGCCAAAAAAATTTTATGGATTTTGCAAAAAAAATCTTCGTCTTTAATGCCTTTGCGTGGCTATATTTTCTAACCTAAGCCTTGTAGGAGGTTGCGGTAAAAACCGACTTAGTTAGATTTCTCACAGCTATCCACAAAAAAATCCAGAAGCGTCTCGGAGGTCTGGTTCTCGAAATATTGCAATTCAAAGTCATTTGATTGTTTTTTGACCGAGCACCTCATTTGGTTCTGATGAGATATTTCCGCAACCAAGCCTTGAAAAGAAGTGGTATTTTCAGAATTCATACTTCCTTTAAAGAGTTTTCTGCCACTGAAAACCAAATCATTCTATGAGGTCTGGTTGTGAAAATATTTGCATCCAAAGTGAATCTAAAAATGCATCTCTGACCTCTGACAAAAACTCTTTGGAAGGCTATATTTCCGCAACCAAAGCTCGTACGCGGCTAAAACTTCCACTGTTGCATAGAGAATTAATAGACCTTTCCATTGATATATAAATCAACCCGATTCGAGCCAAAAAAATTTTATGGATTTTGCAAAAAAAATCTTCGTCTTTAATGCCTTTGCGTGGCTATATTTTCTAACCTAAGCCTTGTAGGAGGTTGCGGTAAAAACCGACTTAGTTTGATTTCTCACAGCTATCCACAAAAAAATCCAGAAGCGTCTCGGAGGTCTGGTTCTCGAAATATTGCAATTCAAAGTCATTTGATTGTTTTTTGACCGAGCACCTCATTTGGTTCTGATGAGATATTTCCGCAACCAAGCCTTGAAAAGAAGTGGTATTTTCAGAATTCATACTTCCTTTAAAGAGCTTTCTGCCACTGAAAACCAAATCATTCTATGAGGTCTGGTTGTGAAAATATTTGCATCCAAAGTGAATCTAAAAATGCATCTCTGACCTCTGACAAAAACTCTTTGGAAGGCTATATTTCCGCAACCAAAGCTCGTACGCGGCTAAAACTTCCACTGTTGCATAGAGAATTAATAGACCTTTCCATTGATATATAAATCAACCCGATTCGAGCCAAAAAAATTTTATGGATTTTGCAAAAAAAATCTTCGTCTTTAATGCCTTTGCGTGGCTATATTTTCTAACCTAAGCCTTGTAGGAGGTTGCGGTAAAAACCGACTTAGTTAGATTTCTCACAGCTATCCACAAAAAAATCCAGAAGCGTCTCGGAGGTCTGGTTCTCGAAATATTGCAATTCAAAGTCATTTGATTGTTTTTTGACCGAGCACCTCATTTGGTTCTGATGAGATATTTCCGCAACCAAGCCTTGAAAAGAAGTGGTATTTTCAGAATTCATACTTCCTTTAAAGAGCTTTCTGCCACTGAAAACCAAATCATTCTATGAGGTCTGGTTGTGAAAATATTTGATCCAAAGTGAATCTAAAAATGCATCTCTGACCTCTGACAAAAACTCTTTGGAAGGCTATATTTCCGCAACCAAAGCTCGTACGCGGCTAAAACTTCCACTGTTGCATAGAGAATTAATAGACCTTTCCATTGATATATAAATCAACCCGATTCGAGCCAAAAAAATTTTATGGATTTTGCAAAAAAAATCTTCGTCTTTAATGCCTTTGCTTGGCTATATTTTCTAACCTAAGCCTTGTAGGAGGTTGCGGTAAAAACCGACTTAGTTAGATTTCTCACAGCTATCCACAAAAAAATCCAGAAGCGTCTCGGAGGTCTGGTTCTCGAAATATTGCAATTCAAAGTCATTTGATTGTTTTTTGACCGAGCACCTCATTTGGTTCTGATGAGATATGTCCGCAACCAAGCCTTGAAAAGAAGTGGTATTTTCAGAATTCATACTTCCTTTAAAGAGCTTTCTGCCACTGAAAACCAAATCATTCTATGAGGTCTGGTTGTGAAAATATTTACATCCAAAGTGAATCTAAAAATGCATCTCTGACCTCTGACAAAAACTCTTTGGAAGGCTATATTTCCGCAACCAAAGCTCGTACGCGGCTAAAACTTCCACTGTTGCATAGAGAATTAATAGACCTTTCCATTGATATATAAATCAACCCGATTCGAGCCAAAAAAATTTTATGGATTTTGCAAAAAAAAATCTTCGTCTTTAATGCCTTTGCGTGGCTATATTTTCTAACCTAAGCCTTGTAGGAGGTTGCGGTAAAAACCGACTTAGTTAGATTTCTCACAGCTATCCACAAAAAAATCCAGAAGCGTCTCGGAGGTCTGGTTCTCGAAATATTGCAATTCAAAGTCATTTGATTGTTTTTTGACCGAGCACCTCATTTGGTTCTGATGAGATATTTCCGCAACCAAGCCTTGAAAAGAAGTGGTATTTTCAGAATTCATACTTCCTTTAAAGAGCTTTCTGCAACTGAAAACCAAATCATTCTATGAGGTCTGGTTGTGAAAATATTTGCATCCAAATTGAATCTAAAAATGCATCTCTGACCTCTGACAAAAACTCTTTGGAAGGCTATATTTCCGCAACGAAAGCTCGTACGCGGCTAAAACTTCCACTGTTGCATAGAGAATTAATAGACCTTTCCATTGATATATAAATCAACCCGATTCGAGCCAAAAAATTTTTATGGATTTTGCAAAAAAAATCTTCGTCTTTAATGCCTTTGCGTGGCTATATTTTCTAACCTAAGCCTTGTAGGAGGTTGCGGTAAAAACCGACTTAGTTAGATTTCTCACAGCTATCCACAAAAAAATCCAGAAGCGTCTCGGAGGTCTGGTTCTCGAAATATTGCAATTCAAAGTCATTTGATTGTTTTTTGACCGAGCACCTCATTTGGTTCTGATGAGATATTTCCGCAACCAAGCCTTGAAAAGAAGTGGTATTTTCAGAATTCATACTTCCTTTAAAGAGCTTTCTGCCACTGAAAACCAAATCATTCTATGAGGTCTGGTTGTGAAAATATTTGCATCCAAAGTGAATCTAAAAATGCATCTCTGACCTCTGACAAAAACTCTTTGGAAGGCTATATTTCCGCAACCAAAGCTCGTACGCGGCTAAAACTTCCACTGTTGCATAGAGAATTAATAGACCTTTCCATTGATATATAAATCAACCCGATTCGAGCCAAAAAAATTTTATGGATTTTGCAAAAAAAATCTTCGTCTTTAATGCCTTTGCGTGGCTATATTTTCTAACCTAAGCCTTGTAGGAGGTTGCGGTAAAAACCGACTTAGTTAGATTTCTCACAGCTATCCACAAAAAAATCCAGAAGCGTCTCGGAGGTCTGGTTCTCGAAATATTGCAATTCAAAGTCATTTGATTGTTTTTTGACCGAGCACCTCATTTGGTTCTGATGAGATATTTCCGCAACCAAGCCTTGAAAAGAAGTGGTATTTTCAGAATACATACTTCCTTTAAAGAGCTTTCTGCCACTGAAAACCAAATCATTCTATGAGGTCTGGTTGTGAAAATATTTGCATCCAAAGTGAATCTAAAAATGCATCTCTGACCTCTGACAAAAACTCTTTGGAAGGCTATATTTCCGCAACCAAAGCTCGTACGCGGCTAAAACTTCCACTGTTGCATAGAGAATTAATAGACCTTTCCATTGATATATAAATCAACCCGATTCGAGCCAAAAAAATTTTATGGATTTTGCAAAAAAAATCTTCGTCTTTAATGCCTTTGCGTGGCTATATTTTCTAACCTAAGCCTTGTGGGAGGTTGCGGTAAAAAACGACTTAGTTAGATTTCTCACACCTATCCACAAAAAAATCCATAAGCGTCTCGGAGGTCTGGTTCTCGAAATATTGCAATTCAAAGTCATTTGATTGTTTTTTGACCGAGCACCTCATTTGGTTCTGATGAGATATTTCCGCAACCAAGCTTTGAAAAGAAGTGGTATTTTCAGAATTCATACTCCCATTTAAGAGCTTTCTGCCACTGAAAACCAAATCATTCTATGAGGTCTGGTTGTGAAAATATTTGCATCCAAAGTGAATCTAAAAATGCATCTCTGACCTCTGACAAAAACTCTTTGGAAGGCTATATTTCCGCAACCAAAGCTCGTACGCGGCTTAAACTTCCACTGTTGCATAGAGAATTAATACACCTTTTCATTGATATATAAATCAACCTGATTCGAGCCAAAAAATTTTATGGATTTTGCAAAAAAAATCTTCGTCTTTAATGCCTTTGCGTGGCTATATTTTCTAACCTAAGCCTTGTAGGAGGTTGCGGTAAAAACCGACTTAGTTAGATTTCTCACAGCTATCCACAAAAAAATCCAGAAGCGTCTCGGAGGTCTGGTTCTCGAAATATTGCAATTCAAAGTCATTTGATTGTTTTTTGACCGAGCACCTCATTTGGTTCTGATGAGATATTTCCGCAACCAAGCCTTGAAAAGAAGTGGTATTTTCAGAATTCATACTTCCTTTAAAGAGTTTTCTGCCACTGAAAACCAAATCATTCTATGAGGTCTGGTTGTGAAAATATTTGCATCCAAAGTGAATCTAAAAATGCATCTCTGACCTCTGACAAAAACTCTTTGGAAGGCTATATTTTCGCAACGAAAGCTCGTACGCGGCTAAAACTTCCACTGTTGCATAGAGAATTAATAGACCTTTCCATTGATATATAAATCAACCCGATTCGAGCCAAAAAAATTTTATGGATTTTGCAAAAAAAATCTTCGTCTTTAATGCCTTTGCGTGGCTATATTTTCTAACCTAAGCCTTGTAGGAGGTTGCGGTAAAAACCGACTTAGTTTGATTTCTCACAGCTATCCACAAAAAAATCCAGAAGCGTCTCGGAGGTCTGGTTCTCGAAATATTGCAATTCAAAGTCATTTGATTGTTTTTTGACCGAGCACCTCATTTGGTTCTGATGAGATATTTCCGCAACCAAGCCTTGAAAAGAAGTGGTATTTTCAGAATTCATACTTCCTTTAAAGAGCTTTCTGCCACTGAAAACCAAATCATTCTATGAGGTCTGGTTGTGAAAATATTTGCATCCAAAGTGAATCTAAAAATGCATCTCTGACCTCTGACAAAAACTCTTTGGAAGGCTATATTTCCGCAACCAAAGCTCGTACGCGGCTAAAACTTCCACTGTTGCATAGAGAATTAATAGACCTTTCCATTGATATATAAATCAACCCGATTCGAGCCAAAAAAATTTTATGGATTTTGCAAAAAAAATCTTCGTCTTTAATGCCTTTGCGTGGCTATATTTTCTAACCTAAGCCTTGTAGGAGGTTGCGGTAAAAACCGACTTAGTTAGATTTCTCACAGCTATCCACAAAAAAATCCAGAAGCGTCTCGGAGGTCTGGTTCTCGAAATATTGCAATTCAAAGTCATTTGATTGTTTTTTGACCGAGCACCTCATTTGGTTCTGATGAGATATTTCCGCAACCAAGCCTTGAAAAGAAGTGGTATTTTCAGAATTCATACTTCCTTTAAAGAGCTTTCTGCCACTGAAAACCAAATCATTCTATGAGGTCTGGTTGTGAAAATATTTGATCCAAAGTGAATCTAAAAATGCATCTCTGACCTCTGACAAAAACTCTTTGGAAGGCTATATTTCCGCAACCAAAGCTCGTACGCGGCTAAAACTTCCACTGTTGCATAGAGAATTAATAGACCTTTCCATTGATATATAAATCAACCCGATTCGAGCCAAAAAAATTTTATGGATTTTGCAAAAAAAATCTTCGTCTTTAATGCCTTTGCGTGGCTATATTTTCTAACCTAAGCCTTGTAGGAGGTTGCGGTAAAAACCGACTTAGTTAGATTTCTCACAGCTATCCACAAAAAAATCCAGAAGCGTCTCGGAGGTCTGGTTCTCGAAATATTGCAATTCAAAGTCATTTGATTGTTTTTTGACCGAGCACCTCATTTGGTTCTGATGAGATATGTCCGCAACCAAGCCTTGAAAAGAAGTGGTATTTTCAGAATTCATACTTCCTTTAAAGAGCTTTCTGCCACTGAAAACCAAATCATTCTATGAGGTCTGGTTGTGAAAATATTTACATCCAAAGTGAATCTAAAAATGCATCTCTGACCTCTGACAAAAACTCTTTGGAAGGCTATATTTCCGCAACCAAAGCTCGTACGCGGCTAAAACTTCCACTGTTGCATAGAGAATTAATAGACCTTTCCATTGATATATAAATCAACCCGATTCGAGCCAAAAAAATTTTATGGATTTTGCAAAAAAAAATCTTCGTCTTTAATGCCTTTGCGTGGCTATATTTTCTAACCTAAGCCTTGTAGGAGGTTGCGGTAAAAACCGACTTAGTTAGATTTCTCACAGCTATCCACAAAAAAATCCAGAAGCGTCTCGGAGGTCTGGTTCTCGAAATATTGCAATTCAAAGTCATTTGATTGTTTTTTGACCGAGCACCTCATTTGGTTCTGATGAGATATTTCCGCAACCAAGCCTTGAAAAGAAGTGGTATTTTCAGAATTCATACTTCCTTTAAAGAGCTTTCTGCTACTGAAAACCAAATCATTCTATGAGGTCTGGTTGTGAAAATATTTGCATCCAAATTGAATCTAAAAATGCATCTCTGACCTCTGACAAAAACTCTTTGGAAGGCTATATTTCCGCAACCAAAGCTCGTACGCGGCTAAAACTTCCACTGTTGCATAGAGAATTAATAGACCTTTCCATTGATATATAAATCAACCCGATTCGAGCCAAAAAAATTTTATGGATTTTGCAAAAAAAATCTTCGTCTTTAATGCCTTTGCGTGGCTATATTTTCTAACCTAAGCCTTGTAGGAGGTTGCGGTAAAAACCGACTTAGTTAGATTTCTCACAGCTATCCACAAAAAAATCCAGAAGCGTCTCGGAGGTCTGGTTCTCGAAATATTGCAATTCAAAGTCATTTGATTGTTTTTTGACCGAGCACCTCATTTGGTTCTGATGAGATATTTCCGCAACCAAGCCTTGAAAAGAAGTGGTATTTTCAGAATTCATACTTCCTTTAAAGAGCTTTCTGCCACTGAAAACCAAATCATTCTATGAGGTCTGGTTGTGAAAATATTTGCATCCAAAGTGAATCTAAAAATGCATCTCTGACCTCTGACAAAAACTCTTTGGAAGGCTATATTTCCGCAACCAAAGCTCGTACGCGGCTAAAACTTCCACTGTTGCATAGAGAATTAATAGACCTTTCCATTGATATATAAATCAACCCGATTCGAGCCAAAAAAATTTTATGGATTTTGCAAAAAAAATCTTCGTCTTTAATGCCTTTGCGTGGCTATATTTTCTAACCTAAGCCTTGTAGGAGGTTGCGGTAAAAACCGACTTAGTTAGATTTCTCACAGCTATCCACAAAAAAATCCAGAAGCGTCTCGGAGGTCTGGTTCTCGAAATATTGCAATTCAAAGTCATTTGATTGTTTTTTGACCGAGCACCTCATTTGGTTCTGATGAGATATTTCCGCAACCAAGCCTTGAAAAGAAGTGGTATTTTCAGAATACATACTTCCTTTAAAGAGCTTTCTGCCACTGAAAACCAAATCATTCTATGAGGTCTGGTTGTGAAAATATTTGCATCCAAAGTGAATCTAAAAATGCATCTCTGACCTCTGACAAAAACTCTTTGGAAGGCTATATTTCCGCAACCAAAGCTCGTACGCGGCTAAAACTTCCACTGTTGCATAGAGAATTAATAGACCTTTCCATTGATATATAAATCAACCCGATTCGAGCCAAAAAAATTTTATGGATTTTGCAAAAAAAATCTTCGTCTTTAATGCCTTTGCGTGGCTATATTTTCTAACCTAAGCCTTGTGGGAGGTTGCGGTAAAAAACGACTTAGTTAGATTTCTCACACCTATCCACAAAAAAATCCATAAGCGTCTCGGAGGTCTGGTTCTCGAAATATTGCAATTCAAAGTCATTTGATTGTTTTTTGACCGAGCACCTCATTTGGTTCTGATGAGATATTTCCGCAACCAAGCTTTGAAAAGAAGTGGTATTTTCAGAATTCATACTCCCATTTAAGAGCTTTCTGCCACTGAAAACCAAATCATTCTATGAGGTCTGGTTGTGAAAATATTTGCATCCAAAGTGAATCTAAAAATGCATCTCTGACCTCTGACAAAAACTCTTTGGAAGGCTATATTTCCGCAACCAAAGCTCGTACGCGGCTTAAACTTCCACTGTTGCATAGAGAATTAATACACCTTTTCATTGATATATAAATCAACCTGATTCGAGCCAAAAAATTTTATGGATTTTGCAAAAAAAATCTTCGTCTTTAATGCCTTTGCGTGGCTATATTTTCTAACCTAAGCCTTGTAGGAGGTTGCGGTAAAAACCGACTTAGTTAGATTTCTCACAGCTATCCACAAAAAAATCCAGAAGCGTCTCGGAGGTCTGGTTCTCGAAATATTGCAATTCAAAGTCATTTGATTGTTTTTTGACCGAGCACCTCATTTGGTTCTGATGAGATATTTCCGCAACCAAGCCTTGAAAAGAAGTGGTATTTTCAGAATTCATACTTCCTTTAAAGAGCTTTCTGCTACTGAAAACCAAATCATTCTATGAGGTCTGGTTGTGAAAATATTTGCATCCAAATTGAATCTAAAAATGCATCTCTGACCTCTGACAAAAACTCTTTGGAAGGCTATATTTCCGCAACCAAAGCTCGTACGCGGCTAAAACTTCCACTGTTGCATAGAGAATTAATAGACCTTTCCATTGATATATAAATCAACCCGATTCGAGCCAAAAAAATTTTATGGATTTTGCAAAAAAAATCTTCGTCTTTAATGCCTTTGCGTGGCTATATTTTCTAACCTAAGCCTTGTAGGAGGTTGCGGTAAAAACCGACTTAGTTAGATTTCTCACAGCTATCCACAAAAAAATCCAGAAGCGTCTCGGAGGTCTGGTTCTCGAAATATTGCAATTCAAAGTCATTTGATTGTTTTTTGACCGAGCACCTCATTTGGTTCTGATGAGATATTTCCGCAACCAAGCCTTGAAAAGAAGTGGTATTTTCAGAATTCATACTTCCTTTAAAGAGTTTTCTGCCACTGAAAACCAAATCATTCTATGAGGTCTGGTTGTGAAAATATTTGCATCCAAAGTGAATCTAAAAATGCATCTCTGACCTCTGACAAAAACTCTTTGGAAGGCTATATTTCCGCAACGAAAGCTCGTACGCGGCTAAAACTTCCACTGTTGCATAGAGAATTAATAGACCTTTCCATTGATATATAAATCAACCCGATTCGAGCCAAAAAAATTTTATGGATTTTGCAAAAAAAATCTTCGTCTTTAATGCCTTTGCGTGGCTATATTTTCTAACCTAAGCCTTGTAGGAGGTTGCGGTAAAAACCGACTTAGTTTGATTTCTCACAGCTATCCACAAAAAAATCCAGAAGCGTCTCGGAGGTCTGGTTCTCGAAATATTGCAATTCAAAGTCATTTGATTGTTTTTTGACCGAGCACCTCATTTGGTTCTGATGAGATATTTCCGCAACCAAGCCTTGAAAAGAAGTGGTATTTTCAGAATTCATACTTCCTTTAAAGAGCTTTCTGCCACTGAAAACCAAATCATTCTATGAGGTCTGGTTGTGAAAATATTTGCATCCAAAGTGAATCTAAAAATGCATCTCTGACCTCTGACAAAAACTCTTTGGAAGGCTATATTTCCGCAACCAAAGCTCGTACGCGGCTAAAACTTCCACTGTTGCATAGAGAATTAATAGACCTTTCCATTGATATATAAATCAACCCGATTCGAGCCAAAAAAATTTTATGGATTTTGCAAAAAAAATCTTCGTCTTTAATGCCTTTGCGTGGCTATATTTTCTAACCTAAGCCTTGTAGGAGGTTGCGGTAAAAACCGACTTAGTTAGATTTCTCACAGCTATCCACAAAAAAATCCAGAAGCGTCTAAAACTTCCACTGTTGCATAGAGAATTAATAGACCTTTCCATTGATATATAAATCAACCCGATTCGAGCCAAAAAAATTTTATGGATTTTGCAAAAAAAATCTTCGTCTTTAATGCCTTTGCGTGGCTATATTTTCTAACCTAAGCCTTGTAGGAGGTTGCGGTAAAAACCGACTTAGTTAGATTTCTCACAGCTATCCACAAAAAAATCCAGAAGCGTCTCGGAGGTCTGGTTCTCGAAATATTGCAATTCAAAGTCATTTGATTGTTTTTTGACCGAGCACCTCATTTGGTTCTGATGAGATATTTCCGCAACCAAGCCTTGAAAAGAAGTGGTATTTTCAGAATTCATACTTCCTTTAAAGAGCTTTCTGCCACTGAAAACCAAATCATTCTATGAGGTCTGGTTGTGAAAATATTTGCATCCAAAGTGAATCTAAAAATGCATCTCTGACCTCTGACAAAAACTCTTTGGAAGGCTATATTTCCGCAACCAAAGCTCGTACGCGGCTAAAACTTCCACTGTTGCATAGAGAATTAATAGACCTTTCCATTGATATATAAATCAACCCGATTCGAGCCAAAAAAATTTTATGGATTTTGCAAAAAAAATCTTCGTCTTTAATGCCTTTGCGTGGCTATATTTTCTAACCTAAGCCTTGTAGGAGGTTGCGGTAAAAACCGACTTAGTTAGATTTCTCACAGCTATCCACAAAAAAATCCAGAAGCGTCTCGGAGGTCTGGTTCTCGAAATATTGCAATTCAAAGTCATTTGATTGTTTTTTGACCGAGCACCTCATTTGGTTCTGATGAGATATTTCCGCAACCAAGCCTTGAAAAGAAGTGGTATTTTCAGAATACATACTTCCTTTAAAGAGCTTTCTGCCACTGAAAACCAAATCATTCTATGAGGTCTGGTTGTGAAAATATTTGCATCCAAAGTGAATCTAAAAATGCATCTCTGACCTCTGACAAAAACTCTTTGGAAGGCTATATTTCCGCAACCAAAGCTCGTACGCGGCTAAAACTTCCACTGTTGCATAGAGAATTAATAGACCTTTCCATTGATATATAAATCAACCCGATTCGAGCCAAAAAAATTTTATGGATTTTGCAAAAAAAATCTTCGTCTTTAATGCCTTTGCGTGGCTATATTTTCTAACCTAAGCCTTGTGGGAGGTTGCGGTAAAAAACGACTTAGTTAGATTTCTCACACCTATCCACAAAAAAATCCATAAGCGTCTCGGAGGTCTGGTTCTCGAAATATTGCAATTCAAAGTCATTTGATTGTTTTTTGACCGAGCACCTCATTTGGTTCTGATGAGATATTTCCGCAACCAAGCTTTGAAAAGAAGTGGTATTTTCAGAATTCATACTCCCATTTAAGAGCTTTCTGCCACTGAAAACCAAATCATTCTATGAGGTCTGGTTGTGAAAATATTTGCATCCAAAGTGAATCTAAAAATGCATCTCTGACCTCTGACAAAAACTCTTTGGAAGGCTATATTTCCGCAACCAAAGCTCGTACGCGGCTTAAACTTCCACTGTTGCATAGAGAATTAATACACCTTTTCATTGATATATAAATCAACCTGATTCGAGCCAAAAAATTTTATGGATTTTGCAAAAAAAATCTTCGTCTTTAATGCCTTTGCGTGGCTATATTTTCTAACCTAAGCCTTGTAGGAGGTTGCGGTAAAAACCGACTTAGTTAGATTTCTCACAGCTATCCACAAAAAAATCCAGAAGCGTCTCGGAGGTCTGGTTCTCGAAATATTGCAATTCAAAGTCATTTGATTGTTTTTTGACCGAGCACCTCATTTGGTTCTGATGAGATATTTCCGCAACCAAGCCTTGAAAAGAAGTGGTATTTTCAGAATTCATACTTCCTTTAAAGAGCTTTCTGCTACTGAAAACCAAATCATTCTATGAGGTCTGGTTGTGAAAATATTTGCATCCAAATTGAATCTAAAAATGCATCTCTGACCTCTGACAAAAACTCTTTGGAAGGCTATATTTCCGCAACCAAAGCTCGTACGCGGCTAAAACTTCCACTGTTGCATAGAGAATTAATAGACCTTTCCATTGATATATAAATCAACCCGATTCGAGCCAAAAAAATTTTATGGATTTTGCAAAAAAAATCTTCGTCTTTAATGCCTTTGCGTGGCTATATTTTCTAACCTAAGCCTTGTAGGAGGTTGCGGTAAAAACCGACTTAGTTAGATTTCTCACAGCTATCCACAAAAAAATCCAGAAGCGTCTCGGAGGTCTGGTTCTCGAAATATTGCAATTCAAAGTCATTTGATTGTTTTTTGACCGAGCACCTCATTTGGTTCTGATGAGATATTTCCGCAACCAAGCCTTGAAAAGAAGTGGTATTTTCAGAATTCATACTTCCTTTAAAGAGTTTTCTGCCACTGAAAACCAAATCATTCTATGAGGTCTGGTTGTGAAAATATTTGCATCCAAAGTGAATCTAAAAATGCATCTCTGACCTCTGACAAAAACTCTTTGGAAGGCTATATTTCCGCAACGAAAGCTCGTACGCGGCTAAAACTTCCACTGTTGCATAGAGAATTAATAGACCTTTCCATTGATATATAAATCAACCCGATTCGAGCCAAAAAAATTTTATGGATTTTGCAAAAAAAATCTTCGTCTTTAATGCCTTTGCGTGGCTATATTTTCTAACCTAAGCCTTGTAGGAGGTTGCGGTAAAAACCGACTTAGTTTGATTTCTCACAGCTATCCACAAAAAAATCCAGAAGCGTCTCGGAGGTCTGGTTCTCGAAATATTGCAATTCAAAGTCATTTGATTGTTTTTTGACCGAGCACCTCATTTGGTTCTGATGAGATATTTCCGCAACCAAGCCTTGAAAAGAAGTGGTATTTTCAGAATTCATACTTCCTTTAAAGAGCTTTCTGCCACTGAAAACCAAATCATTCTATGAGGTCTGGTTGTGAAAATATTTGCATCCAAAGTGAATCTAAAAATGCATCTCTGACCTCTGACAAAAACTCTTTGGAAGGCTATATTTCCGCAACCAAAGCTCGTACGCGGCTAAAACTTCCACTGTTGCATAGAGAATTAATAGACCTTTCCATTGATATATAAATCAACCCGATTCGAGCCAAAAAAATTTTATGGATTTTGCAAAAAAAATCTTCGTCTTTAATGCCTTTGCGTGGCTATATTTTCTAACCTAAGCCTTGTAGGAGGTTGCGGTAAAAACCGACTTAGTTAGATTTCTCACAGCTATCCACAAAAAAATCCAGAAGCGTCTAAAACTTCCACTGTTGCATAGAGAATTAATAGACCTTTCCATTGATATATAAATCAACCCGATTCGAGCCAAAAAAATTTTATGGATTTTGCAAAAAAAATCTTCGTCTTTAATGCCTTTGCGTGGCTATATTTTCTAACCTAAGCCTTGTAGGAGGTTGCGGTAAAAACCGACTTAGTTAGATTTCTCACAGCTATCCACAAAAAAATCCAGAAGCGTCTCGGAGGTCTGGTTCTCGAAATATTGCAATTCAAAGTCATTTGATTGTTTTTTGACCGAGCACCTCATTTGGTTCTGATGAGATATTTCCGCAACCAAGCCTTGAAAAGAAGTGGTATTTTCAGAATACATACTTCCTTTAAAGAGCTTTCTGCCACTGAAAACCAAATCATTCTATGAGGTCTGGTTGTGAAAATATTTGCATCCAAAGTGAATCTAAAAATGCATCTCTGACCTCTGACAAAAACTCTTTGGAAGGCTATATTTCCGCAACCAAAGCTCGTACGCGGCTAAAACTTCCACTGTTGCATAGAGAATTAATAGACCTTTCCATTGATATATAAATCAACCCGATTCGAGCCAAAAAAATTTTATGGATTTTGCAAAAAAAATCTTCGTCTTTAATGCCTTTGCGTGGCTATATTTTCTAACCTAAGCCTTGTGGGAGGTTGCGGTAAAAAACGACTTAGTTAGATTTCTCACACCTATCCACAAAAAAATCCATAAGCGTCTCGGAGGTCTGGTTCTCGAAATATTGCAATTCAAAGTCATTTGATTGTTTTTTGACCGAGCACCTCATTTGGTTCTGATGAGATATTTCCGCAACCAAGCTTTGAAAAGAAGTGGTATTTTCAGAATTCATACTCCCATTTAAGAGCTTTCTGCCACTGAAAACCAAATCATTCTATGAGGTCTGGTTGTGAAAATATTTGCATCCAAAGTGAATCTAAAAATGCATCTCTGACCTCTGACAAAAACTCTTTGGAAGGCTATATTTCCGCAACCAAAGCTCGTACGCGGCTTAAACTTCCACTGTTGCATAGAGAATTAATACACCTTTTCATTGATATATAAATCAACCTGATTCGAGCCAAAAAATTTTATGGATTTTGCAAAAAAAATCTTCGTCTTTAATGCCTTTGCGTGGCTATATTTTCTAACCTAAGCCTTGTAGGAGGTTGCGGTAAAAACCGACTTAGTTAGATTTCTCACAGCTATCCACAAAAAAATCCAGAAGCGTCTCGGAGGTCTGGTTCTCGAAATATTGCAATTCAAAGTCATTTGATTGTTTTTTGACCGAGCACCTCATTTGGTTCTGATGAGATATTTCCGCAACCAAGCCTTGAAAAGAAGTGGTATTTTCAGAATTCATACTTCCTTTAAAGAGCTTTCTGCTACTGAAAACCAAATCATTCTATGAGGTCTGGTTGTGAAAATATTTGCATCCAAATTGAATCTAAAAATGCATCTCTGACCTCTGACAAAAACTCTTTGGAAGGCTATATTTCCGCAACCAAAGCTCGTACGCGGCTAAAACTTCCACTGTTGCATAGAGAATTAATAGACCTTTCCATTGATATATAAATCAACCCGATTCGAGCCAAAAAAATTTTATGGATTTTGCAAAAAAAATCTTCGTCTTTAATGCCTTTGCGTGGCTATATTTTCTAACCTAAGCCTTGTAGGAGGTTGCGGTAAAAACCGACTTAGTTAGATTTCTCACAGCTATCCACAAAAAAATCCAGAAGCGTCTCGGAGGTCTGGTTCTCGAAATATTGCAATTCAAAGTCATTTGATTGTTTTTTGACCGAGCACCTCATTTGGTTCTGATGAGATATTTCCGCAACCAAGCCTTGAAAAGAAGTGGTATTTTCAGAATTCATACTTCCTTTAAAGAGTTTTCTGCCACTGAAAACCAAATCATTCTATGAGGTCTGGTTGTGAAAATATTTGCATCCAAAGTGAATCTAAAAATGCATCTCTGACCTCTGACAAAAACTCTTTGGAAGGCTATATTTCCGCAACGAAAGCTCGTACGCGGCTAAAACTTCCACTGTTGCATAGAGAATTAATAGACCTTTCCATTGATATATAAATCAACCCGATTCGAGCCAAAAAAATTTTATGGATTTTGCAAAAAAAATCTTCGTCTTTAATGCCTTTGCGTGGCTATATTTTCTAACCTAAGCCTTGTAGGAGGTTGCGGTAAAAACCGACTTAGTTTGATTTCTCACAGCTATCCACAAAAAAATCCAGAAGCGTCTCGGAGGTCTGGTTCTCGAAATATTGCAATTCAAAGTCATTTGATTGTTTTTTGACCGAGCACCTCATTTGGTTCTGATGAGATATTTCCGCAACCAAGCCTTGAAAAGAAGTGGTATTTTCAGAATTCATACTTCCTTTAAAGAGCTTTCTGCCACTGAAAACCAAATCATTCTATGAGGTCTGGTTGTGAAAATATTTGCATCCAAAGTGAATCTAAAAATGCATCTCTGACCTCTGACAAAAACTCTTTGGAAGGCTATATTTCCGCAACCAAAGCTCGTACGCGGCTAAAACTTCCACTGTTGCATAGAGAATTAATAGACCTTTCCATTGATATATAAATCAACCCGATTCGAGCCAAAAAAATTTTATGGATTTTGCAAAAAAAATCTTCGTCTTTAATGCCTTTGCGTGGCTATATTTTCTAACCTAAGCCTTGTAGGAGGTTGCGGTAAAAACCGACTTAGTTAGATTTCTCACAGCTATCCACAAAAAAATCCAGAAGCGTCTCGGAGGTCTGGTTCTCGAAATATTGCAATTCAAAGTCATTTGATTGTTTTTTGACCGAGCACCTCATTTGGTTCTGATGAGATATTTCCGCAACCAAGCCTTGAAAAGAAGTGGTATTTTCAGAATTCATACTTCCTTTAAAGAGCTTTCTGCCACTGAAAACCAAATCATTCTATGAGGTCTGGTTGTGAAAATATTTGCATCCAAAGTGAATCTAAAAATGCATCTCTGACCTCTGACAAAAACTCTTTGGAAGGCTATATTTCCGCAACCAAAGCTCGTACGCGGCTAAAACTTCCACTGTTGCATAGAGAATTAATAGACCTTTCCATTGATATATAAATCAACCCGATTCGAGCCAAAAAAATTTTATGGATTTTGCAAAAAAATCTTCGTCTTTAATGCCTTTGCGTGGCTATATTTTCTAACCTAAGCCTTGTAGGAGGTTGCGGTAAAAACCGACTTAGTTAGATTTCTCACAGCTATCCACAAAAAAATCCAGAAGCGTCTCGGAGGTCTGGTTCTCGAAATATTGCAATTCAAAGTCATTTGATTGTTTTTTGACCGAGCACCTCATTTGGTTCTGATGAGATATGTCCGCAACCAAGCCTTGAAAAGAAGTGGTATTTTCAGAATTCATACTTCCTTTAAAGAGCTTTCTGCCACTGAAAACCAAATCATTCTATGAGGTCTGGTTGTGAAAATATTTACATCCAAAGTGAATCTAAAAATGCATCTCTGACCTCTGACAAAAACTCTTTGGAAGGCTATATTTCCGCAACCAAAGCTCGTACGCGGCTAAAACTTCCACTGTTGCATAGAGAATTAATAGACCTTTCCATTGATATATAAATCAACCCGATTCGAGCCAAAAAAATTTTATGGATTTTGCAAAAAAAAATCTTCGTCTTTAATGCCTTTGCGTGGCTATATTTTCTAACCTAAGCCTTGTAGGAGGTTGCGGTAAAAACCGACTTAGTTAGATTTCTCACAGCTATCCACAAAAAAATCCAGAAGCGTCTCGGAGGTCTGGTTCTCGAAATATTGCAATTCAAAGTCATTTGATTGTTTTTTGACCGAGCACCTCATTTGGTTCTGATGAGATATTTCCGCAACCAAGCCTTGAAAAGAAGTGGTATTTTCAGAATTCATACTTCCTTTAAAGAGCTTTCTGCCACTGAAAACCAAATCATTCTATGAGGTCTGGTTGTGAAAATATTTGCATCCAAAGTGAATCTAAAAATGCATCTCTGACCTCTGACAAAAACTCTTTGGAAGGCTATATTTCCGCAACCAAAGCTCGTACGCGGCTAAAACTTCCACTGTTGCATAGAGAATTAATAGACCTTTCCATTGATATATAAATCAACCCGATTCGAGCCAAAAAAATTTTATGGATTTTGCAAAAAAAATCTTCGTCTTTAATGCCTTTGCGTGGCTATATTTTCTAACCTAAGCCTTGTAGGAGGTTGCGGTAAAAACCGACTTAGTTAGATTTCTCACAGCTATCCACAAAAAAATCCAGAAGCGTCTCGGAGGTCTGGTTCTCGAAATATTGCAATTCAAAGTCATTTGATTGTTTTTTGACCGAGCACCTCATTTGGTTCTGATGAGATATTTCCGCAACCAAGCCTTGAAAAGAAGTGGTATTTTCAGAATTCATACTTCCTTTAAAGAGCTTTCTGCCACTGAAAACCAAATCATTCTATGAGGTCTGGTTGTGAAAATATTTGCATCCAAAGTGAATCTAAAAATGCATCTCTGACCTCTGACAAAAACTCTTTGGAAGGCTATATTTCCGCAACCAAAGCTCGTACGCGGCTAAAACTTCCACTGTTGCATAGAGAATTAATAGACCTTTCCATTGATATATAAATCAACCCGATTCGAGCCAAAAAAATTTTATGGATTTTGCAAAAAAAATCTTCGTCTTTAATGCCTTTGCGTGGCTATATTTTCTAACCTAAGCCTTGTGGGAGGTTGCGGTAAAAAACGACTTAGTTAGATTTCTCACACCTATCCACAAAAAAATCCATAAGCGTCTCGGAGGTCTGGTTCTCGAAATATTGCAATTCAAAGTCATTTGATTGTTTTTTGACCGAGCACCTCATTTGGTTCTGATGAGATATTTCCGCAACCAAGCTTTGAAAAGAAGTGGTATTTTCAGAATTCATACTCCCATTTAAGAGCTTTCTGCCACTGAAAACCAAATCATTCTATGAGGTCTGGTTGTGAAAATATTTGCATCCAAAGTGAATCTAAAAATGCATCTCTGACCTCTGACAAAAACTCTTTGGAAGGCTATATTTCCGCAACCAAAGCTCGTACGCGGCTTAAACTTCCACTGTTGCATAGAGAATTAATACACCTTTTCATTGATATATAAATCAACCTGATTCGAGCCAAAAAATTTTATGGATTTTGCAAAAAAAATCTTCGTCTTTAATGCCTTTGCGTGGCTATATTTTCTAACCTAAGCCTTGTAGGAGGTTGCGGTAAAAACCGACTTAGTTAGATTTCTCACAGCTATCCACAAAAAAATCCAGAAGCGTCTCGGAGGTCTGGTTCTCGAAATATTACAATTCAAAGTCATTTGATTGTTTTTTGACCGAGCACCTCATTTGGTTCTGATGAGATATTTCCGCAACCAAGTCTTGAAAAGAAGTGGTATTTTCAGAATTCATACTTCCTTTAAAGAGTTTTCTGCCACTGAAAACCAAATCATTCTATGAGGTCTGGTTGTGAAAATATTTGCATCCAAAGTGAATCTAAAAATGCATCTCTGACCTCTGACAAAAACTCTTTGGAAGGCTATATTTCCGCAACCAAAGCTCGTACGCGGCTAAAACTTCCACTGTTGCATAGAGAATTAATAGACCTTTCCATTGATATATAAATCAACCCGATTCGAGCCAAAAAAATTTTATGGATTTTGCAAAAAAAATCTTCGTCTTTAATGCCTTTGCGTGGCTATATTTTCTAACCTAAGCCTTGTAGGAGGTTGCGGTAAAAACCGACTTAGTTTGATTTCTCACAGCTATCCACAAAAAAATCCAGAAGCGTCTCGGAGGTCTGGTTCTCGAAATATTGCAATTCAAAGTCATTTGATTGTTTTTTGACCGAGCACCTCATTTGGTTCTGATGAGATATTTCCGCAACCAAGCCTTGAAAAGAAGTGGTATTTTCAGAATTCATACTTCCTTTAAAGAGCTTTCTGCCACTGAAAACCAAATCATTCTATGAGGTCTGGTTGTGAAAATATTTGCATCCAAAGTGAATCTAAAAATGCATCTCTGACCTCTGACAAAAACTCTTTGGAAGGCTATATTTCCGCAACCAAAGCTCGTACGCGGCTAAAACTTCCACTGTTGCATAGAGAATTAATAGACCTTTCCATTGATATATAAATCAACCCGATTCGAGCCAAACAAATTTTATGGATTTTGCAAAAAAAAATCTTCGTCTTTAATGCCTTTGCGTGGCTATATTTTCTAACCTAAGCCTTGTAGGAGGTTGCGGTAAAAACCGACTTAGTTTGATTTCTCACAGCTATCCACAAAAAAATCCAGAAGCGTCTCGGAGGTCTGGTTCTCGAAATATTGCAATTCAAAGTCATTTGATTGTTTTTTGACCGAGCCCCTCATTTGGTTCTGATGAGATATTTCCGCAACCAAGCCTTGAAAAGAAGTGGTATTTTCAGAATTCATACTTCCTTTAAAGAGCTTTCTGCCACTGAAAACCAAATCATTCTATGAGGTCTGGTTGTGAAAATATTTGCATCCCAAGTGAATCTAAAAATGCATCTCTGACCTCTGACAAAAACTCTTTGGAAGGCTATATTTCCGCAACCAAAGCTCGTACGCGGCTAAAACTTCCACTGTTGCATAGAGAATTAATAGACCTTTCCATTGATATATAAATCAACCCGATTCGAGCCAAAAAAATTTTATGGATTTTGCAAAAAAAATCTTCGTCTTTAACACGTTCGCTGCCACCATAGAAAATTTTTTTTCTACCCTGGGTGCCATATGTGTGTTTTTGTTCAAAAGTGTTCGTTAGTTATATATTAACTGTGCTGTGTTTTTTGTTTTGTGTTTTGTCAAATTATTAACTGTTTTTTAAGTGTGACTACCGGCGGGTCACATGGCACCTGTCGTAATTGAAACATATGAGGTGCCACGTGACCTGCCGGCGGTCACGGTTATTTTTTCCGTTATGCACTTTTTTTGTGAAAATCCCGCTTTATCATTTATGGAAATCAGTTGAAATAAACGTGTTCAGATGGCAGCCCATAATTTCGCTATAAGTTCGAATGTATTTTACGGAAATCGTAATCGTGGTGAAGATTCCGATGACGATGAATTAGACTTCGCAGCTTCTGACTCTGATGAGTATATACCTTCTGATGGAAATTCTAGTGATTCGGATCTTCCCGATTATACTGAATCATCTGGAGAAGAAAACGAGGAAGAGCCAGAACAAATACCTGGACCGTCTAATAGATCAAACACATGGACAACAGTTACTTGCAAGTCTCTAAAAGCTTTTGTTTTTGAACAAAACACAGCAAGAGCAACTGATATTCCACCACTGTCACCAGCAATGCGACCAATTGATGTATTTAGTCTTATGGTTACTGAAGACGTTTTCCAGCTTATCGTTACCGAGACCAATGCAAATGCCAACGAATTCTTGCGAAATAATACTATTACACGTAACTCTCGCTCAAAACGGTGGGAAGATACGAACATACCGGAGATGAAACAATTTTTAGGACTTGTTATGTATATGGGGATTGTAAAATATCCTTCGATTGCTCACTACTGGAACACTGGCAACTTTTTCAAGAACTCTTTCGTGCCCCAAGTGATGTCACGCAATAGATTTCAGCTGCTTCTAAAGTTCATCCACTTTGCAGACAACTCGGCCATTCGAGGTAACCGATTAGGAAAGGTGAGTACACTCCTTGAGCTTCTGGAAAGGAACTTTGTCAACGCGCGAACTCCGAACGAAATCTTGGCTGTTGACGAATCTATGATTCCATGGCGTGGTAGACTCCAATTTCGCCAGTATAACCCCGGCAAATCACACAAATATGGTGTGAAAGTGTACAAGCTTTGTGATCCATACGCTTACACCTACACCAGTTCAATATATGCAGGAAAAACTGAAAGCAACATCCAAAGAGGTAGACCAACCGCAACTAGCTCACACTCGACGCAAATTGTTTTGGATCTGGCCGAGCAATATTTAGATCAAGGAAGAACTATTGCAACCGATAACTTTTACACATCAGTGTCTCTAGCCAAACATCTCCTTGATCGTCGAACTCATCTTTTTGGCACACTTCGGAGTAACAGGACAGGAAATCCAAAAGAGGTTACAAATGCTAAGCTAAAAAAACACGAAGTAAAAGGCATGGAAGACTCAGGCATTGTAGTTGCAAAGTGGAAAGATAAACGGGACGTTCTCATGCTATCCACTAAACATGGCTTGGAGGAAGTAGGGACAGGAAAAAGAAATAGAGATGGTCAGGAAATAAAAAAGTTACGTATGATCGTAGACTACAATCATGCTAAGCAAGGAATCGATATTTCAGACCAAATGGCATGCTACTTTACGCCACTACGGAAAACAATTCGATGGTACCATAAGATAGCGTTCGAATTTTTGCTATCAACGTCCATAGTGAACGCCTTGGTTCTTTACAAAAAACACAACAAAAAATGCACAATTTTGGAATTTAGAGAGGATGTTTGCAAGGCATTATGTGAACTCACTTCTGAGCATCATGCACATACATCTAATGTCCAACATGAACTGAAGGAAACCGAAAATAAAGACTCAAGAAACAGAAAAATTAGAAAAAGATGCAGAGATTGTTATGATGCGATGAGTAAAAATGATGGTCGAGAAGCTGCAGTAAAAAAGGTAAAGAAGGTGACCACCTTTTGTGCCACATGTGAAGGAAATCCTTCTTTATGTTTGGAGTGTTTCAGTAAGCATCAAAAGTAAAATATCTAATCATCAAAAGTAAAAAATTATATCTATTTTTCGTGTTATCTAATTTTTATATTTATTTTTTTTTTCAATAAAGTGAACTATACTTATACTTTCATATAAATGGATTGAACTCTGGGATTTTTTTTTATATAATTTATACCTTTATCTAGGTGCCACCATTGAAAAGTAAGTGTTTCTTCAACAGGCCACTTCAGAAAAAAATATTAAAAAATGTATAGCTTGTGACCGCCGGCGGGTCACATGGCCTCTCAGGAGTTAAAAGTTGTGACCGCCGGCGGGTCACATGGCAGCGAACGTGTTAATGCCTTTGCGTGGCTATATTTTCTAACCTAAGCCTTGTAGGAGGTTGCGGTAAAAACCGACTTA
The DNA here is from genome assembly GCA_963931855.1 of Philhelius festivus. Lineage (NCBI taxonomy): Eukaryota > Metazoa > Arthropoda > Insecta > Diptera > Syrphidae > Philhelius > Philhelius festivus. The sequence goes on from OZ007555.1 coordinate 35,373,185, forward strand.
GTTAGATTTCTCACAGCTATCCACAAAAAAATCCAGAAGCGTCTCGGAGGTCTGGTTCTCGAAATATTGCAATTCAAAGTCATTTGATTGTTTTTTGACCGAGCCCCTCATTTGGTTCTGATGAGATATTTCCGCAACCAAGCCTTGAAAAGAAGCGGTATTTTCAGAATTCATACTTCCTTTAAAGAGCTTTCTGCCACTGAAAACCAAATCATTCTATGAGGTCTGGTTGTGAAAATATTTGCATCCAAAGTGAATCTAAAAATGCATCTCTGACCTCTGACAAAAACTCTTTGGAAGGCTATATTTCCGCAACCAAAGCTCGTACGCGGCAAAAACTTCCACTGTTGCATAGAGAATTAATAGACCTTTCCATTGATATATAAATCAACCCGATTCGAGCCAAAAAAATTTTATGGATTTTGCAAAAAAAAATCTTCGTCTTTAATGCCTTTGCGTGGCTATATTTTCTAACCTAAGCCTTGTAGGAGGTTGCGGTAAAAACCGACTTAGTTAGATTTCTCACAGCTATCCACAAAAAAATCCAGAAGCGTCTCGGAGGTCTGGTTCTCGAAATATTGCAATTCAAAGTCATTTGATTGTTTTTTGACCGAGCCCCTCATTTGGTTCTGATGAGATATTTCCGCAACCAAGTCTTGAAAAGAAGTGGTATTTTCAGAATTCATACTTCCTTTAAAGAGTTTTCTGCCACTGAAAACCAAATCATTCTATGAGGTCTGGTTGTGAAAATATTTGCATCCAAAGTGAATCTAAAAATGCATCTCTGACCTCTGACAAAAACTCTTTGGAAGGCTATATTTCCGCAACCAAAGCTCGTACGCGGCTAAAACTTCCACTGTTGCATAGAGAATTAATAGACCTTTCCATTGATATATAAATCAACCCGATTCGAGCCAAAAAAATTTTATGGATTTTGCAAAAAAAATCTTCGTCTTTAATGCCTTTGCGTGGCTATATTTTCTAACCTAAGCCTTGTAGGAGGTTGCGGTAAAAACCGACTTAGTTTGATTTCTCACAGCTATCCACAAAAAAATCCAGAAGCGTCTCGGAGGTCTGGTTCTCGAAATATTGCAATTCAAAGTCATTTGATTGTTTTTTGACCGAGCACCTCATTTGGTTCTGATGAGATATTTCCGCAACCAAGCTTTGAAAAGAAGTGGTATTTTCAGAATTCATACTCCCATTTAAGAGCTTTCTGCCACTGAAAACCAAATCATTCTATGAGGTCTGGTTGTGAAAATATTTGCATCCAAAGTGAATCTAAAAATGCATCTCTGACCTCTGACAAAAACTCTTTGGAAGGCTATATTTCCGCAACCAAAGCTCGTACGCGGCTAAAACTTCCACTGTTGCATAGAGAATTAATAGACCTTTCCATTGATATATAAATCAACCCGATTCGAGCCAAAAAAATTTTATGGATTTTGCAAAAAAAATCTTCGTCTTTAATGCCTTTGCGTGGCTATATTTTCTAACCTAAGCCTTGTGGGAGGTTGCGGTAAAAAACGACTTAGTTAGATTTCTCACACCTATCCACAAAAAAATCCATAAGCGTCTCGGAGGTCTGGTTCTCGAAATATTGCAATTCAAAGTCATTTGATTGTTTTTTGACCGAGCACCTCATTTGGTTCTGATGAGATATTTCCGCAACCAAGCTTTGAAAAGAAGTGGTATTTTCAGAATTCATACTCCCATTTAAGAGCTTTCTGCCACTGAAAACCAAATCATTCTATGAGGTCTGGTTGTGAAAATATTTGCATCCAAAGTGAATCTAAAAATGCATCTCTGACCTCTGACAAAAACTCTTTGGAAGGCTATATTTCCGCAACCAAAGCTCGTACGCGGCTTAAACTTCCACTGTTGCATAGAGAATTAATACACCTTTTCATTGATATATAAATCAACCTGATTCGAGCCAAAAAATTTTATGGATTTTGCAAAAAAAATCTTCGTCTTTAATGCCTTTGCGTGGCTATATTTTCTAACCTAAGCCTTGTAGGAGGTTGCGGTAAAAACCGACTTAGTTAGATTTCTCACAGCTATCCACAAAAAAATCCAGAAGCGTCTCGGAGGTCTGGTTCTCGAAATATTACAATTCAAAGTCATTTGATTGTTTTTTGACCGAGCACCTCATTTGGTTCTGATGAGATATTTCCGCAACCAAGTCTTGAAAAGAAGTGGTATTTTCAGAATTCATACTTCCTTTAAAGAGTTTTCTGCCACTGAAAACCAAATCATTCTATGAGGTCTGGTTGTGAAAATATTTGCATCCAAAGTGAATCTAAAAATGCATCTCTGACCTCTGACAAAAACTCTTTGGAAGGCTATATTTCCGCAACCAAAGCTCGTACGCGGCTAAAACTTCCACTGTTGCATAGAGAATTAATAGACCTTTCCATTGATATATAAATCAACCCGATTCGAGCCAAAAAAATTTTATGGATTTTGCAAAAAAAATCTTCGTCTTTAATGCCTTTGCGTGGCTATATTTTCTAACCTAAGCCTTGTAGGAGGTTGCGGTAAAAACCGACTTAGTTTGATTTCTCACAGCTATCCACAAAAAAATCCAGAAGCGTCTCGGAGGTCTGGTTCTCGAAATATTGCAATTCAAAGTCATTTGATTGTTTTTTGACCGAGCACCTCATTTGGTTCTGATGAGATATTTCCGCAACCAAGCCTTGAAAAGAAGTGGTATTTTCAGAATTCATACTTCCTTTAAAGAGCTTTCTGCCACTGAAAACCAAATCATTCTATGAGGTCTGGTTGTGAAAATATTTGCATCCAAAGTGAATCTAAAAATGCATCTCTGACCTCTGACAAAAACTCTTTGGAAGGCTATATTTCCGCAACCAAAGCTCGTACGCGGCTAAAACTTCCACTGTTGCATAGAGAATTAATAGACCTTTCCATTGATATATAAATCAACCCGATTCGAGCCAAACAAATTTTATGGATTTTGCAAAAAAAAATCTTCGTCTTTAATGCCTTTGCGTGGCTATATTTTCTAACCTAAGCCTTGTAGGAGGTTGCGGTAAAAACCGACTTAGTTTGATTTCTCACAGCTATCCACAAAAAAATCCAGAAGCGTCTCGGAGGTCTGGTTCTCGAAATATTGCAATTCAAAGTCATTTGATTGTTTTTTGACCGAGCCCCTCATTTGGTTCTGATGAGATATTTCCGCAACCAAGCCTTGAAAAGAAGTGGTATTTTCAGAATTCATACTTCCTTTAAAGAGCTTTCTGCCACTGAAAACCAAATCATTCTATGAGGTCTGGTTGTGAAAATATTTGCATCCCAAGTGAATCTAAAAATGCATCTCTGACCTCTGACAAAAACTCTTTGGAAGGCTATATTTCCGCAACCAAAGCTCGTACGCGGCTAAAACTTCCACTGTTGCATAGAGAATTAATAGACCTTTCCATTGATATATAAATCAACCCGATTCGAGCCAAAAAAATTTTATGGATTTTGCAAAAAAAATCTTCGTCTTTAACACGTTCGCTGCCACCATAGAAAATTTTTTTTCTACCCTGGGTGCCATATGTGTGTTTTTGTTCAAAAGTGTTCGTTAGTTATATATTAACTGTGCTGTGTTTTTTGTTTTGTGTTTTGTCAAATTATTAACTGTTTTTTAAGTGTGACTACCGGCGGGTCACATGGCACCTGTCGTAATTGAAACATATGAGGTGCCACGTGACCTGCCGGCGGTCACGGTTATTTTTTCCGTTATGCACTTTTTTTGTGAAAATCCCGCTTTATCATTTATGGAAATCAGTTGAAATAAACGTGTTCAGATGGCAGCCCATAATTTCGCTATAAGTTCGAATGTATTTTACGGAAATCGTAATCGTGGTGAAGATTCCGATGACGATGAATTAGACTTCGCAGCTTCTGACTCTGATGAGTATATACCTTCTGATGGAAATTCTAGTGATTCGGATCTTCCCGATTATACTGAATCATCTGGAGAAGAAAACGAGGAAGAGCCAGAACAAATACCTGGACCGTCTAATAGATCAAACACATGGACAACAGTTACTTGCAAGTCTCTAAAAGCTTTTGTTTTTGAACAAAACACAGCAAGAGCAACTGATATTCCACCACTGTCACCAGCAATGCGACCAATTGATGTATTTAGTCTTATGGTTACTGAAGACGTTTTCCAGCTTATCGTTACCGAGACCAATGCAAATGCCAACGAATTCTTGCGAAATAATACTATTACACGTAACTCTCGCTCAAAACGGTGGGAAGATACGAACATACCGGAGATGAAACAATTTTTAGGACTTGTTATGTATATGGGGATTGTAAAATATCCTTCGATTGCTCACTACTGGAACACTGGCAACTTTTTCAAGAACTCTTTCGTGCCCCAAGTGATGTCACGCAATAGATTTCAGCTGCTTCTAAAGTTCATCCACTTTGCAGACAACTCGGCCATTCGAGGTAACCGATTAGGAAAGGTGAGTACACTCCTTGAGCTTCTGGAAAGGAACTTTGTCAACGCGCGAACTCCGAACGAAATCTTGGCTGTTGACGAATCTATGATTCCATGGCGTGGTAGACTCCAATTTCGCCAGTATAACCCCGGCAAATCACACAAATATGGTGTGAAAGTGTACAAGCTTTGTGATCCATACGCTTACACCTACACCAGTTCAATATATGCAGGAAAAACTGAAAGCAACATCCAAAGAGGTAGACCAACCGCAACTAGCTCACACTCGACGCAAATTGTTTTGGATCTGGCCGAGCAATATTTAGATCAAGGAAGAACTATTGCAACCGATAACTTTTACACATCAGTGTCTCTAGCCAAACATCTCCTTGATCGTCGAACTCATCTTTTTGGCACACTTCGGAGTAACAGGACAGGAAATCCAAAAGAGGTTACAAATGCTAAGCTAAAAAAACACGAAGTAAAAGGCATGGAAGACTCAGGCATTGTAGTTGCAAAGTGGAAAGATAAACGGGACGTTCTCATGCTATCCACTAAACATGGCTTGGAGGAAGTAGGGACAGGAAAAAGAAATAGAGATGGTCAGGAAATAAAAAAGTTACGTATGATCGTAGACTACAATCATGCTAAGCAAGGAATCGATATTTCAGACCAAATGGCATGCTACTTTACGCCACTACGGAAAACAATTCGATGGTACCATAAGATAGCGTTCGAATTTTTGCTATCAACGTCCATAGTGAACGCCTTGGTTCTTTACAAAAAACACAACAAAAAATGCACAATTTTGGAATTTAGAGAGGATGTTTGCAAGGCATTATGTGAACTCACTTCTGAGCATCATGCACATACATCTAATGTCCAACATGAACTGAAGGAAACCGAAAATAAAGACTCAAGAAACAGAAAAATTAGAAAAAGATGCAGAGATTGTTATGATGCGATGAGTAAAAATGATGGTCGAGAAGCTGCAGTAAAAAAGGTAAAGAAGGTGACCACCTTTTGTGCCACATGTGAAGGAAATCCTTCTTTATGTTTGGAGTGTTTCAGTAAGCATCAAAAGTAAAATATCTAATCATCAAAAGTAAAAAATTATATCTATTTTTCGTGTTATCTAATTTTTATATTTATTTTTTTTTTCAATAAAGTGAACTATACTTATACTTTCATATAAATGGATTGAACTCTGGGATTTTTTTTTATATAATTTATACCTTTATCTAGGTGCCACCATTGAAAAGTAAGTGTTTCTTCAACAGGCCACTTCAGAAAAAAATATTAAAAAATGTATAGCTTGTGACCGCCGGCGGGTCACATGGCCTCTCAGGAGTTAAAAGTTGTGACCGCCGGCGGGTCACATGGCAGCGAACGTGTTAATGCCTTTGCGTGGCTATATTTTCTAACCTAAGCCTTGTAGGAGGTTGCGGTAAAAACCGACTTAGTTAGATTTCTCACAGCTATCCACAAAAAAATCCAGAAGCGTCTCGGAGGTCTGGTTCTCGAAATATTGCAATTCAAAGTCATTTGATTGTTTTTTGACCGAGCCCCTCATTTGGTTCTGATGAGATATTTCCGCAACCAAGCCTTGAAAAGAAGCGGTATTTTCAGAATTCATACTTCCTTTAAAGAGCTTTCTGCCACTGAAAACCAAATCATTCTATGAGGTCTGGTTGTGAAAATATTTGCATCCAAAGTGAATCTAAAAATGCATCTCTGACCTCTGACAAAAACTCTTTGGAAGGCTATATTTCCGCAACCAAAGCTCGTACGCGGCAAAAACTTCCACTGTTGCATAGAGAATTAATAGACCTTTCCATTGATATATAAATCAACCCGATTCGAGCCAAAAAAATTTTATGGATTTTGCAAAAAAAAATCTTCGTCTTTAATGCCTTTGCGTGGCTATATTTTCTAACCTAAGCCTTGTAGGAGGTTGCGGTAAAAACCGACTTAGTTAGATTTCTCACAGCTATCCACAAAAAAATCCAGAAGCGTCTCGGAGGTCTGGTTCTCGAAATATTGCAATTCAAAGTCATTTGATTGTTTTTTGACCGAGCCCCTCATTTGGTTCTGATGAGATATTTCCGCAACCAAGCCTTGAAAAGAAGCGGTATTTTCAGAATTCATACTTCCTTTAAAGAGCTTTCTGCCACTGAAAACCAAATCATTCTATGAGGTCTGGTTGTGAAAATATTTGCATCCAAAGTGAATCTAAAAATGCATCTCTGACCTCTGACAAAAACTCTTTGGAAGGCTATATTTCCGCAACCAAAGCTCGTACGCGGCAAAAACTTCCACTGTTGCATAGAGAATTAATAGACCTTTCCATTGATATATAAATCAACCCGATTCGAGCCAAAAAAATTTTATGGATTTTGCAAAAAAAAATCTTCGTCTTTAATGCCTTTGCGTGGCTATATTTTCTAACCTAAGCCTTGTAGGAGGTTGCGGTAAAAACCGACTTAGTTAGATTTCTCACAGCTATCCACAAAAAAATCCAGAAGCGTCTCGGAGGTCTGGTTCTCGAAATATTGCAATTCAAAGTCATTTGATTGTTTTTTGACCGAGCACCTCATTTGGTTCTGATGAGATATTTCCGCAACCAAGCCTTGAAAAGAAGTGGTATTTTCAGAATTCATACTTCCTTTAAAGAGCTTTCTGCCACTGAAAACCAAATCATTCTATGAGGTCTGGTTGTGAAAATATTTGCATCCAAAGTGAATCTAAAAATGCATCTCTGACCTCTGACAAAAACTCTTTGGAAGGCTATATTTCCGCAACCAAAGCTCGTACGCGGCTAAAACTTCCACTGTTGCATAGAGAATTAATAGACCTTTCCATTGATATATAAATCAACCCGATTCGAGCCAAAAAAATTTTATGGATTTTGCAAAAAAAATCTTCGTCTTTAATGCCTTTGCGTGGCTATATTTTCTAACCTAAGCCTTGTAGGAGGTTGCGGTAAAAACCGACTTAGTTAGATTTCTCACAGCTATCCACAAAAAAATCCAGAAGCGTCTCGGAGGTCTGGTTCTCGAAATATTGCAATTCAAAGTCATTTGATTGTTTTTTGACCGAGCCCCTTATTTGGTTCTGATGAGATATTTCCGCAACCAAGCCTTGAAAAGAAGCGGTATTTTCAGAATTCATACTTCCTTTAAAGAGCTTTCTGCCACTGAAAACCAAATCATTCTATGAGGTCTGGTTGTGAAAATATTTGCATCCAAAGTGAATCTAAAAATGCATCTCTGACCTCTGACAAAAACTCTTTGGAAGGCTATATTTCCGCAACCAAAGCTCGTACGCGGCTAAAACTTCCACTGTTGCATAGAGAATTAATAGACCTTTCCATTGATATATAAATCAACCCGATTCGAGCCAAAAAAATTTTATGGATTTTGCAAAAAAAATCTTCGTCTTTAATGCCTTTGCGTGGCTATATTTTCTAACCTAAGCCTTGTAGGAGGTTGCGGTAAAAACCGACTTAGTTAGATTTCTCACAGCTATCCACAAAAAAATCCAGAAGCGTCTCGGAGGTCTGGTTCTCGAAATATTGCAATTCAAAGTCATTTGATTGTTTTTTGACCGAGCACCTCATTTGGTTCTGATGAGATATTTCCGCAACCAAGCCTTGAAAAGAAGTGGTATTTTCAGAATTCATACTTCCTTTAAAGAGCTTTCTGCCACTGAAAACCAAATCATTCTATGAGGTCTGGTTGTGAAAATATTTGCATCCAAAGTGAATCTAAAAATGCATCTCTGACCTCTGACAAAAACTCTTTGGAAGGCTATATTTCCGCAACCAAAGCTCGTACGCGGCTAAAACTTCCACTGTTGCATAGAGAATTAATAGACCTTTCCATTGATATATAAATCAACCCGATTCGAGCCAAAAAAAATTTATGGATTTTGCAAAAAAAAATCTTCGTCTTTAATGCCTTTGCGTGGCTATATTTTCTAACCTAAGCCTTGTAGGAGGTTGCGGTAGAAACCGACTTAGTTAGATTTCTCACAGCTATCCACAAAAAAATCCAGAAGCGTCTCGGAGGTCTGGTTCTCGAAATATTGCAATTCAAAGTCATTTGATTGTTTTTTGACCGAGCACCTCATTTGGTTCTGATGAGATATTTCCGCAACCAAGCCTTGAAAAGAAGTGGTATTTTCAGAATTCATACTTCCTTTAAAGAGCTTTCTGCCACTGAAAACCAAATCATTCTATGAGGTCTGGTTGTGAAAATATTTGCATCCAAAGTGAATCTAAAAATGCATCTCTGACCTCTGACAAAAACTCTTTGGAAGGCTATATTTCCGCAACCAAAGCTCGTACGCGGCTAAAACTTCCACTGTTGCATACAGAATTAATAGACCTTTCCATTGATATATAAATCAACCCGATTCGAGCCAAAAAAATTTTATGGATTTTGCAAAAAAAATCTTCGTCTTTAATGCCTTTGCGTGGCTATATTTTCTAACCTAAGTCTTGTAGGAGGTTGCGGTAAAAACCGACTTAGTTAGATTTCTCACAGCTATCCACAAAAAAATCCAGAAGCGTCTCGGAGGTCTGGTTCTCGAAATATTGCAATTCAAAGTCATTTGATTGTTTTTTGACCGAGCACCTCATTTGGTTCTGATGAGATATTTCCGCAACCAAGCCTTGAAAAGAAGTGGTATTTTCAGAATTCATACTTCCTTTAAAGAGCTTTCTGGAACTGAAAACCAAATCATTCTATGAGGTCTGGTTGTGAAAATATTTGCATCCAAAGTGAATCTAAAAATGCATCTCTGACCTCTGACAAAAACTCTTTGGAAGGCTATATTTCCGCAACCAAAGCTCGTACGCGGCTAAAACTTCCACTGTTGCATAGAGAATTAATAGACCTTTCCATTGATATATAAATCAACCCGATTCGAGCCAAAAAAATTTTATGGATTTTGCAAAAAAAATCTTCGTCTTTAATGCCTTTGCGTGGCTATATTTTCTAACCTAAGTCTTGTAGGAGGTTGCGGTAAAAACCGACTTAGTTAGATTTCTCACAGCTATCCACAAAAAAATCCAGAAGCGTCTCGGAGGTCTGGTTCTCGAAATATTGCAATTCAAAGTCATTTGATTGTTTTTTGACCGAGCACCTCATTTGGTTCTGATGAGATATTTCCGCAACCAAGCCTTGAAAAGAAGTGGTATTTTCAGAATTCATACTTCCTTTAAAGAGCTTTCTGCCACTGAAAACCAAATCATTCTATGAGGTCTGGTTGTGAAAATATTTGCATCCAAAGTGAATCTAAAAATGCATCTCTGACCTCTGACAAAAACTCTTTGGAAGGCTATATTTCCGCAACCAAAGCTCGTACGCGGCTAAAACTTCCACTGTTGCATAGAGAATTAATAGACCTTTCCATTGATATATAAATCAACCCGATTCGAGCCAAAAAAATTTTATGGATTTTGCAAAAAAAATCTTCGTCTTTAATGCCTTTGCGTGGCTATATTTTCTAACCTAAGTCTTGTAGGAGGTTGCGGTAAAAACCGACTTAGTTAGATTTCTCACAGCTATCCACAAAAAAATCCAGAAGCGTCTCGGAGGTCTGGTTCTCGAAATATTGCAATTCAAAGTCATTTGATTGTTTTTTGACCGAGCACCTCATTTGGTTCTGATGAGATATTTCCGCAACCAAGCCTTGAAAAGAAGTGGTATTTTCAGAATTCATACTTCCTTTAAAGAGCTTTCTGCCACTGAAAACCAAATCATTCTATGAGGTCTGGTTGTGAAAATATTTGCATCCAAAGTGAATCTAAAAATGCATCTCTGACCTCTGACAAAAACTCTTTGGAAGGCTATATTTCCGCAACCAAAGCTCGTACGCGGCTAAAACTTCCACTGTTGCATAGAGAATTAATAGACCTTTCCATTGATATATAAATCAACCCGATTCGAGCCAAAAAAATTTTATGGATTTTGCAAAAAAAATCTTCGTCTTTAATGCCTTTGCGTGGCTATATTTTCTAACCTAAGCCTTGTAGGAGGTTGCGGTAAAAACCGACTTAGTTAGATTTCTCACAGCTATCCACAAAAAAATCCAGAAGCGTCTCGGAGGTCTGGTTCTCGAAATATTGCAATTCAAAGTCATTTGATTGTTTTTTGACCGAGCACCTCATTTGGTTCTGATGAGATATTTCCGCAACCAAGCCTTGAAAAGAAGTGGTATTTTCAGAATTCATACTTCCTTTAAAGAGCTTTCTGCCACTGAAAACCAAATCATTCTATGAGGTCTGGTTGTGAAAATATTTGCATCCAAAGTGAATCTAAAAATGCATCTCTGACCTCTGACAAAAACTCTTTGGAAGGCTATATTTCCGCAACCAAAGCTCGTACGCGGCTAAAACTTCCACTGTTGCATAGAGAATTAATAGACCTTTCCATTGATATATAAATCAACCCGATTCGAGCCAAAAAAATTTTATGGATTTTGCAAAAAAAATCTTCGTCTTTAATGCCTTTGCGTGGCTATATTTTCTAACCTAAGCCTTGTAGGAGGTTGCGGTAAAAACCGACTTAGTTAGATTTCTCACAGCTATCCACAAAAAAATCCAGAAGCGTCTCGGAGGTCTGGTTCTCGAAATATTGCAATTCAAAGTCATTTGATTGTTTTTTGACCGAGCACCTCATTTGGTTCTGATGAGATATTTCCGCAACCAAGCCTTGAAAAGAAGTGGTATTTTCAGAATTCATACTTCCTTTAAAGAGCTTTCTGCCACTGAAAACCAAATCATTCTATGAGGTCTGGTTGTGAAAATATTTGCATCCAAAGTGAATCTAAAAATGCATCTCTGACCTCTGACAAAAACTCTTTGGAAGGCTATATTTCCGCAACCAAAGCTCGTACGCGGCAAAAACTTCCACTGTTGCATAGAGAATTAATAGACCTTTCCATTGATATATAAATCAACCCGATTCGAGCCAAAAAAATTTTATGGATTTTGCAAAAAAAAATCTTCGTCTTTAATGCCTTTGCGTGGCTATATTTTCTAACCTAAGCCTTGTAGGAGGTTGCGGTAAAAACCGACTTAGTTAGATTTCTCACAGCTATCCACAAAAAAATCCAGAAGCGTCTCGGAGGTCTGGTTCTCGAAATATTGCAATTCAAAGTCATTTGATTGTTTTTTGACCGAGCACCTCATTTGGTTCTGATGAGATATTTCCGCAACCAAGCCTTGAAAAGAAGTGGTATTTTCAGAATTCATACTTCCTTTAAAGAGCTTTCTGCCACTGAAAACCAAATCATTCTATGAGGTCTGGTTGTGAAAATATTTGCATCCAAAGTGAATCTAAAAATGCATCTCTGACCTCTGACAAAAACTCTTTGGAAGGCTATATTTCCGCAACCAAAGCTCGTACGCGGCTAAAACTTCCACTGTTGCATAGAGAATTAATAGACCTTTCCATTGATATATAAATCAACCCGATTCGAGCCAAAAAAATTTTATGGATTTTGCAAAAAAAATCTTCGTCTTTAATGCCTTTGCGTGGCTATATTTTCTAACCTAAGCCTTGTAGGAGGTTGCGGTAAAAACCGACTTAGTTAGATTTCTCACAGCTATCCACAAAAAAATCCAGAAGCGTCTCGGAGGTCTGGTTCTCGAAATATTGCAATTCAAAGTCATTTGATTGTTTTTTGACCGAGCACCTCATTTGGTTCTGATGAGATATTTCCGCAACCAAGCCTTGAAAAGAAGTGGTATTTTCAGAATTCATACTTCCTTTAAAGAGCTTTCTGCCACTGAAAACCAAATCATTCTATGAGGTCTGGTTGTGAAAATATTTGCATCCAAAGTGAATCTAAAAATGCATCTCTGACCTCTGACAAAAACTCTTTGGAAGGCTATATTTCCGCAACCAAAGCTCGTACGCGGCTAAAACTTCCACTGTTGCATAGAGAATTAATAGACCTTTCCATTGATATATAAATCAACCCGATTCGAGCCAAAAAAATTTTATGGATTTTGCAAAAAAAAATCTTCGTCTTTAATGCCTTTGCGTGGCTATATTTTCTAACCTAAGCCTTGTAGGAGGTTGCGGTAAAAACCGACTTAGTTAGATTTCTCACAGCTATCCACAAAAAAATCCAGAAGCGTCTCGGAGGTCTGGTTCTCGAAATATTGCAATTCAAAGTCATTTGATTGTTTTTTGACCGAGCACCTCATTTGGTTCTGATGAGATATTTCCGCAACCAAGCCTTGAAAAGAAGTGGTATTTTCAGAATTCATACTTCCTTTAAAGAGCTTTCTGCCACTGAAAACCAAATCATTCTATGAGGTCTGGTTGTGCAAATATTTGCATCCAAAGTGAATTTAAAAATGCATCTCTGACCTCTGACAAAAACTCTTTGGAAGGCTATATTTCCGCAACCAAAGCTCGTACGCGGCTAAAACTTCCACTGTTGCATAGAGAATTAATAGACCTTTCCATTGATATATAAATCAACCCGATTCGAGCCAAAAAAAATTTATGGATTTTGCAAACAAAATCTTCGTCTTTAATGCCTTTGCGTGGCTATATTTTCTAACCTAAGCCTTGTAGGAGGTTGCGGTAAAAACCGACTTAGTTAGATTTCTCACAGCTATCCACAAAAAAATCCAGAAGCGTCTCGGAGGTCTGGTTCTCGAAATATTGCAATTCAAAGTCATTTGATTGTTTTTTGACCGAGCACCTCATTTGGTTCTGATGACATATTTCCGCAACCAAGCCTTGAAAAGAAGTGGTATTTTCAGAATTCATACTTCCTTTAAAGAGCTTTCTGCCACTGAAAACCAAATCATTCTATGAGGTCTGGTTGTGAAAATATTTGCATCCAAAGTGAATCTAAAAATGCATCTCTGACCTCTGACAAAAACTCTTTGGAAGGCTATATTTCCGCAACCAAAGCTCGTACGCGGCTAAAACTTCCACTGTTGCATAGAGAATTAATAGACCTTTCCATTGATATATAAATCAACCCGATTCGAGCCAAAAAAATTTTATGGATTTTGCAAAAAAAATCTTCGTCTTTAATGCCTTTGCGTGGCTATATTTTCTAACCTAAGCCTTGTAGGAGGTTGCGGTAAAAACCGACTTAGTTAGATTTCTCACAGCTATCCACAAAAAAATCCAGAAGCGTCTCGGAGGTCTGGTTCTCGAAATATTGCAATTCAAAGTCATTTGATTGTTTTTTGACCGAGCACCTCATTTGGTTCTGATGAGATATTTCCGCAACCAAGCCTTGAAAAGAAGTGGTATTTTCAGAATTCATACTTCCTTTAAAGAGCTTTCTGCCACTGAAAACCAAATCATTCTATGAGGTCTGGTTGTGCAAATATTTGCATCCAAAGTGAATTTAAAAATGCATCTCTGACCTCTGACAAAAACTCTTTGGAAGGCTATATTTCCGCAACCAAAGCTCGTACGCGGCTAAAACTTCCACTGTTGCATAGAGAATTAATAGACCTTTCCATTGATATATAAATCAACCCGATTCGAGCCAAAAAAAATTTATGGATTTTGCAAACAAAATCTTCGTCTTTAATGCCTTTGCGTGGCTATATTTTCTAACCTAAGCCTTGTAGGAGGTTGCGGTAAAAACCGACTTAGTTAGATTTCTCACAGCTATCCACAAAAAAATCCAGAAGCGTCTCGGAGGTCTGGTTCTCGAAATATTGCAATTCAAAGTCATTTGATTGTTTTTTGACCGAGCACCTCATTTGGTTCTGATGACATATTTCCGCAACCAAGCCTTGAAAAGAAGTGGTATTTTCAGAATTCATACTTCCTTTAAAGAGCTTTCTGCCACTGAAAACCAAATCATTCTATGAGGTCTGGTTGTGAAAATATTTGATCCAAAGTGAATCTAAAAATGCATCTCTGACCTCTGACAAAAACTCTTTGGAAGGCTATATTTCCGCAACCAAAGCTCGTACGCGGCTAAAACTTCCACTGTTGCATAGAGAATTAATAGACCTTTCCATTGATATATAAATCAACCCGATTCGAGCCAAAAAAATTTTATGGATTTTGCAAAAAAAATCTTCGTCTTTAATGCCTTTGCGTGGCTATATTTTCTAACCTAAGCCTTGTAGGAGGTTGCGGTAAAAACCGACTTAGTTAGATTTCTCACAGCTATCCACAAAAAAATCCAGAAGCGTCTCGGAGGTCTGGTTCTCGAAATATTGCAATTCAAAGTCATTTGATTGTTTTTTGACCGAGCACCTCATTTGGTTCTGATGAGATATTTCCGCAACCAAGCCTTGAAAAGAAGTGGTATTTTCAGAATTCATACTTCCTTTAAAGAGCTTTCTGCCACTGAAAACCAAATCATTCTATGAGGTCTGGTTGTGAAAATATTTGCATCCAAAGTGAATCTAAAAATGCATCTCTGACCTCTGACAAAAACTCTTTGGAAGGCTATATTTCCGCAACCAAAGCTCGTACGCGGCTAAAACTTCCACTGTTGCATAGAGAATTAATAGACCTTTCCATTGATATATAAATCAACCCGATTCGAGCCAAAAAAATTTTATGGATTTTGCAAAAAAAATCTTCGTCTTTAATGCCTTTGCGTGGCTATATTTTCTAACCTAAGCCTTGTAGGAGGTTGCGGTAAAAACCGACTTAGTTAGATTTCTCACAGCTATCCACAAAAAAATCCAGAAGCGTCTCGGAGGTCTGGTTCTCGAAATATTGCAATTCAAAGTCATTTGATTGTTTTTTGACCGAGCACCTCATTTGGTTCTGATGAGATATTTCCGCAACCAAGCCTTGAAAAGAAGTGGTATTTTCAGAATTCATACTTCCTTTAAAGAGCTTTCTGCCACTGAAAACCAAATCATTCTATGAGGTCTGGTTGTGAAAATATTTGCATCCAAAGTGAATCTAAAAATGCATCTCTGACCTCTGACAAAAACTCTTTGGAATGTTATATTTCCGCAACCAAAGCTCGTACGCGGCTAAAACTTCCACTGTTGCATAGAGAATTAATAGACCTTTCCATTGATATATAAATCAACCCGATTCGAGCCAAAAAATTTTATGGATTTTGCAAAAAAAATCTTCGTCTTTAATGCCTTTGCGTGGCTATATTTTCTAACCTAAGCCTTGTAGGAGGTTGCGGTAAAAACCGACTTAGTTAGATTTCTCACAGCTATCCACAAAAAAATCCAGAAGCGTCTCGGAGGTCTGGTTCTCGAAATATTGCAATTCAAAGTCATTTGATTGTTTTTTGAACGAGCACCTCATTTGGTTCTGATGAGATATTTCCGCAACCAAGCCTTGAAAAGAAGTGGTATTTTCAGAATTCATACTTCCTTTAAAGAGCTTTCTGCCACTGAAAACCAAATCATTCTATGAGGTCTGGTTGTGAAAATATTTGCATCCAAAGTGAATCTAAAAATGCATCTCTGACCTCTGACAAAAACTCTTTGGAAGGCTATATTTCCGCAACCAAAGCTCGTACGCGGCTAAAACTTCCACTGTTGCATAGAGAATTAATAGACCTTTCCATTGATATATAAATCAACCCGATTCGAGCCAAAAAAATTTTATGGATTTTGCAAAAAAAATCTTCGTCTTTAATGCCTTTGCGTGGCTATATTTTCTAACCTAAGCCTTGTAGGAGGTTGCGGTAAAAACCGACTTAGTTAGATTTCTCACAGCTATCCACAAAAAAATCCAGAAGCGTCTCGGAGGTCTGGTTCTCGAAATATTGCAATTCAAAGTCATTTGATTGTTTTTTGACCGAGCACCTCATTTGGTTCTGATGAGATATTTCCGCAACCAAGCCTTGAAAAGAAGTGGTATTTTCAGAATTCATACTTCCTTTAAAGAGCTTTCTGCCACTGAAAACCAAATCATTCTATGAGGTCTGGTTGTGAAAATATTTGCATCCAAAGTGAATCTAAAAATGCATCTCTGACCTCTGACAAAAACTCTTTGGAAGGTTATATTTCCGCAACCAAAGCTCGTACGCGGCTAAAACTTCCACTGTTGCATAGAGAATTAATAGACCTTTCCATTGATATATAAATCAACCCGATTCGAGCCAAAAAAATTTTATGGATTTTGCAAAAAAAATCTTCGTCTTTAATGCCTTTGCGTGGCTATATTTTCTAACCTAAGCCTTGTAGGAGGTTGCGGTAAAAACCGACTTAGTTAGATTTCTCACAGCTATCCACAAAAAAATCCAGAAGCGTCTCGGAGGTCTGGTTCTCGAAATATTGCAATTCAAAGTCATTTGATTGTTTTTTGACCGAGCACCTCATTTGGTTCTGATGAGATATTTCCGCAACCAAGCCTTGAAAAGAAGTGGTATTTTCAGAATTCATACTTCCTTTAAAGAGCTTTCTGCCACTGAAAACCAAATCATTCTATGAGGTCTGGTTGTGAAAATATTTGCATCCAAAATGAATCTAAAAATGCATCTCTGACCTCTGACAAAAACTCTTTGGAAGGCTATATTTCCGCAACCAAAGCTCGTACGCGGCTAAAACTTCCACTGTTGCATAGAGAATTAATAGACCTTTCCATTGATATATAAATCAACCCGATTCGAGCCAAAAAATTTTTATGGATTTTGCAAAAAAAATCTTCGTCTTTAATGCCTTTGCGTGGCTATATTTTCTAACCTAAGCCTTGTAGGAGGTTGCGGTAAAAACCGACTTAGTTAGATTTCTCACAGCTATCCACAAAAAAATCCAGAAGCGTCTCGGAGGTCTGGTTCTCGAAATATTGCAATTCAAAGTCATTTGATTGTTTTTTGACCGAGCACCTCATTTGGTTCTGATGAGATATTTCCGCAACCAAGCCTTGAAAAGAAGTGGTATTTTCAGAATTCATACTTCCTTTAAAGAGCTTTCTGCCACTGAAAACCAATTATTCTATGAGGTCTGGTTGTGAAAATATTTGCATCCAAAGTGAATCTAAAAATGCATCTCTGACCTCTGACAAAAACTCTTTGGAAGGCTATATTTCCGCAACCAAAGCTCGTACGCGGCTAAAACTTCCACTGTTGCATAGAGAATTAATAGACCTTTCCATTGATATATAAATCAACCCGATTCGAGCCAAAAAAATTTTATGGATTTTGCAAAAAAAAATCTTCGTCTTTAATGCCTTTGCGTGGCTATATTTTCTAACCTAAGCCTTGTAGGAGGTTGCGGTAAAAACCGACTTAGTTAGATTTCTCACAGCTATCCACAAAAAAATCCAGAAGCGTCTCGGAGGTCTGGTTCTCGAAATATTGCAATTCACAGTCATTTGATTGTTTTTTGACCGAGCACCTCATTTGGTTCTGATGAGATATTTCCGCAACCAAGCCTTGAAAAGAAGTGGTATTTTCAGAATTCATACTTCCTTTAAAGAGCTTTCTGCCACTGAAAACCAAATCATTCTATGAGGTCTGGTTGTGAAAATATTTGCATCCAAAGTGAATCTAAAAATGCATCTCTGACCTCTGACAAAAACTCTTTGGAAGGCTATATTTCCGCAACCAAAGCTCGTACGCGGCTAAAACTTCCACTGTTGCATAGAGAATTAATAGACCTTTCCATTGATATATAAATCAACCCGATTCGAGCCAAAACAATTTTATGGATTTTGCAAAAAAAAATCTTCGTCTTTAATGCCTTTGCGTGGCTATATTTTCTAACCTAAGCCTTGTAGGAGGTTGCGGTAAAAACCGACTTAGTTAGATTTCTCACAGCTATCCACAAAAAAATCCAGAAGCGTCTCGGAGGTCTGGTTCTCGAAATATTGCAATTCACAGCCATTTGATTGTTTTTTGACCGAGCACCTCATTTGGTTCTGATGAGATATTTCCGCAACCAAGCCTTGAAAAGAAGTGGTATTTTCAGAATTCATACTTCCTTTAAAGAGCTTTCTGCCACTGAAAACCAAATCATTCTATGAGGTCTGGTTGTGAAAATATTTGCATCCAAAGTGAATCTAAAAATGCATCTCTGACCTCTGACAAAAACTCTTTGGAAGGCTATATTTCCACAACCAAAGCTCGTACGCGGCTAAAACTTCCACTGTTGCATAGAGAATTAATAGACCTTTCCATTGATATATAAATCAACCCGATTCGAGCCAAAAAATTTTATGGATTTTGTAAAAAAAAATCTTCGTCTTTAATGCCTTTGCGTGGCTATATTTTCTAACCTAAGCCTTGTAGGAAGTTGCGGTAAAAACCGACTTAGTTAGATTTCTCACAGCTATCCACAAAAAAATCCAGAAGCGTCTCGGAGGTCTGGTTCTCGAAATATTGCAATTCAAAGTCATTTGATTGTTTTTTGACCGAGCACCTCATTTGGTTCTGATGAGATATTTCCGCAACCAAGCCTTGAAAAGAAGTGGTATTTTCAGAATTCATACTTCCTTTAAAGAGCTTTCTGCCACTGAAAACCAAATCATTCTATGAGGTCTGGTTGTGAAAATATTTGCATCCAAAGTGAATCTAAAAATGCATCTCTGACCTCTGACAAAAACTCTTTGGAAGGTTATATTTCCGCAACCAAAGCTCGTACGCGGCTAAAACTTCCACTGTTGCATAGAGAATTAATAGACCTTTCCATTGATATATAAATCAACCCGATTCGAGCCAAAAAAATTTTATGGATTTTGCAAAAAAAATCTTCGTCTTTAATGCCTTTGCGTGGCTATATTTTCTAACCTAAGCCTTGTAGGAGGTTGCGGTAAAAACCGACTTAGTTAGATTTCTCACAGCTATCCACAAAAAAATCCAGAAGCGTCTCGGAGGTCTGGTTCTCGAAATATTGCAATTCAAAGTCATTTGATTGTTTTTTGACCGAGCACCTCATTTGGTTCTGATGAGATATTTCCGCAACCAAGCCTTGAAAAGAAGTGGTATTTTCAGAATTCATACTTCCTTTAAAGAGCTTTCTGCCACTGAAAACCAAATCATTCTATGAGGTCTGGTTGTGAAAATATTTGCATCCAAAGTGAATCTAAAAATGCATCTCTGACCTCTGACAAAAACTCTTTGGAAGGCTATATTTCCGCAACCAAAGCTCGTACGCGGCTAAAACTTCCACTGTTGCATAGAGAATTAATAGACCTTTCCATTGATATATAAATCAGCCCGATTCGAGCCAAACAAATTTTATGGATTTTGCAAGAAAAATCTTCGTCTTTAATGCCTTTGCGTGGCTATATTTTCTAACCTAAGCCTTGTAGGAGGTTGCGGTAAAAACCGACTTAGTTAGATTTCTCACAGCTATCCACAAAAAAATCCAGAAGCGTCTCGGAGGTCTGGTTCTCGAAATATTGCAATTCAAAGTCATTTGATTGTTTTTTGACCGAGCACCTCATTTGGTTCTGATGAGATATTTCCGCAACCAAGCCTTGAAAAGAAGTGGTATTTTCAGAATTCATACTTCCTTTAAAGAGCTTTCTGCCACTGAAAACCAAATCATTCTATGAGGTCTGGTTGTGAAAATATTTGCATCCAAAGTGAATCTAAAAATGCATCTCTGACCTCTGACAAAAACTCTTTGGAAGGCTATATTTCCGCAACCAAAGCTCGTACGCGGCTAAAACTTCCACTGTTGCATAGAGAATTAATAGACCTTTCCATTGATATATAAATCAACCCGATTCGAGCCAAAAAAATTTTATGGATTTTGCAAAAAAAATCTTCGTCTTTAATGCCTTTGCGTGGCTATATTTTCTAACCTAAGCCTTGTAGGAGGTTGCGGTAAAAACCGACTTAGTTAGATTTCTCACAGCTATCCACAAAAAAATCCAGAAGCGTTTCGGAGGTCTGGTTCTCGAAATATTGCAATTCAAAGTCATTTGATTGTTTTTTGACCGAGCACCTCATTTGGTTCTGATGAGATATTTCCGCAACCAAGCCTTGAAAAGAAGTGGTATTTTCAGAATTCATACTTCCTTTAAAGAGCTTTCTGCCACTGAAAACCAAATCATTCTATGAGGTCTGGTTGTGAAAATATTTGCATCCAAAGTGAATCTAAAAATGCATCTCTGACCTCTGACAAAAACTCTTTGGAAGGCTATATTTCCGCAACCAAAGCTCGTACGCGGCTAAAACTTCCACTGTTGCATAGAGAATTAATAGACCTTTCCATTGATATATAAATCAACCCGATTCGAGCCAAAAAAATTTTATGGATTTTGCAAAAAAAATCTTCGTCTTTAATGCCTTTGCGTGGCTATATTTTCTAACCTAAGCCTTGTAGGAGGTTGCGGTAAAAACCGACTTAGTTAGATTTCTCACAGCTATCCACAAAAAAATCCAGAAGCGTCTCGGAGGTCTGGTTCTCGAAATATTGCAATTCAGTCATTTGATTGTTTTTTGACCGAGCACCTCATTTGGTTCTGATGAGATATTTCCGCAACCAAGCCTTGAAAAGAAGTGGTATTCTCAGAATTCATACTTCCTTTAAAGAGCTTTCTGCCACTGAAAACCAAATCATTCTATGAGGTCTGGTTGTGAAAATATTTGCATCCAAAGTGAATCTAAAAATGCATCTCTGACCTCTGACAAAAACTCTTTGGAAGGCTATATTTCCGCAACCAAAGCTCGTACGCGGCTAAAACTTCCACTGTTGCATAGAGAATTAATAGACCTTTCCATTGATATATAAATCAACCCGATTCGAGCCAAAAAAATTTTATGGATTTTGCAAAAAAAATCTTCGTCTTTAATGCCTTTGCGTGGCTATATTTTCTAACCTAAGCCTTGTAGGAGGTTGCGGTAAAAACCGACTTAGTTAGATTTCTCACAGCTATCCACAAAAAAATCCAGAAGCGTCTCGGAGGTCTGGTTCTCGAAATATTGCAATTCAAAGTCATTTGATTGTTTTTTGACCGAGCACCTCATTTGGTTCTGATGAGATATTTCCGCAACCAAGCCTTGAAAAGAAGTGGTATTTTCAGAATTAATACTTCCTTTAAAGAGCTTTCTGCCACTGAAAACCAAATCATTCTATGAGGTCTGGTTGTGAAAATATTTGCATCCAAAGTGAATCTAAAAATGCATCTCTGACCTCTGACAAAAACTCTTTGGAAGGCTATATTTCCGCAACCAAAGCTCGTACGCGGCTAAAACTTCCACTGTTGCATAGAGAATTAATAGACCTTTCCATTGATATATAAATCAACCCGATTCGAGCCAAAAAAATTTTATGGATTTTGCAAAAAAAATCTTCGTCTTTAATGCCTTTGCGTGGCTATATTTTCTAACCTAAGCCTTGTAGGAGGTTGCGGTAAAAACCGACTTAGTTAGATTTCTCACAGCTATCCACAAAAAAATCCAGAAGCGTCTCGGAGGTCTGGTTCTCGAAATATTGCAATTCAAAGTCATTTGATTGTTTTTTGACCGAGCACCTCATTTGGTTCTGATGAGATATTTCCGCAACCAAGCCTTGAAAAGAAGTGGTATTTTCAGAATTAATACTTCCTTTAAAGAGCTTTCTGCCACTGAAAACCAAATCATTCTATGAGGTCTGGTTGTGAAAATATTTGCATCCAAAGTGAATCTAAAAATGCATCTCTGACCTCTGACAAAAACTCTTTGGAAGGCTATATTTCCGCAACCAAAGCTCGTACGCGGCTAAAACTTCCACTGTTGCATAGAGAATTAATAGACCTTTCCATTGATATATAAATCAACCCGATTCGAGCCAAAAAATTTTTATGGATTTTGCAAAAAAAATCTTCGTCTTTAATGCCTTTGCGTGGCTATATTTTCTAACCTAAGCCTTGTAGGAGGTTGCGGTAAAAACCGACTTAGTTAGATTTCTCACAGCTATCCACAAAAAAATCCAGAAGCGTTTCGGAGGTCTGGTTCTCGAAATATTGCAATTCAAAGTCATTTGATTGTTTTTTGACCGAGCACCTCATTTGGTTCTGATGAGATATTTCCGCAACCAAGCCTTGAAAAGAAGTGGTATTTTCAGAATTCATACTTCCTTTAAAGAGCTTTCTGCCACTGAAAACCAAATCATTCTATGAGGTCTGGTTGTGAAAATATTTGCATCCAAAGTGAATCTAAAAATGCATCTCTGACCTCTGACAAAAACTCTTTGGAATGTTATATTTCCGCAACCAAAGCTCGTACGCGGCTAAAACTTCCACTGTTGCATAGAGAATTAATAGACCTTTCCATTGATATATAAATCAACCCGATTCGAGCCAAAAAATTTTATGGATTTTGCAAAAAAAATCTTCGTCTTTAATGCCTTTGCGTGGCTATATTTTCTAACCTAAGCCTTGTAGGAGGTTGCGGTAAAAACCGACTTAGTTAGATTTCTCACAGCTATCCACAAAAAAATCCAGAAGCGTCTCGGAGGTCTGGTTCTCGAAATATTGCAATTCAAAGTCATTTGATTGTTTTTTGACCGAGCACCTCATTTGGTTCTGATGAGATATTTCCGCAACCAAGCCTTGAAAAGAAGTGGTATTTTCAGAATTCATACTTCCTTTAAAGAGCTTTCTGCCACTGAAAACCAAATCATTCTATGAGGTCTGGTTGTGAAAATATTTGCATCCAAAGTGAATCTAAAAATGCATCTCTGACCTCTGACAAAAACTCTTTGGAAGGCTATATTTCCGCAACCAAAGCTCGTACGCGGCTAAAACTTCCACTGTTGCATAGAGAATTAATAGACCTTTCCATTGATATATAAATCAACCCGATTCGAGCCAAAAAAATTTTATACTTCCTTTAAAGAGCTTTCTGCCACTGAAAACCAAATCATTCTATGAGGTCTGGTTGTGAAAATATTTGCATCCAAAGTGAATCTAAAAATGCATCTCTGACCTCTGACAAAAACGCTTTGGAAGGCTATATTTCCGCAACCAAAGCTCGTACGCGGCTAAAACTTCCACTGTTGCATAGAGAATTAATAGACCTTTCCATTGATATATAAATCAACCCGATTCGAGCCAAAAAAATTTTATGGATTTTGCAAAAAAAATCTTCGTCTTTAATGCCTTTGCGTGGCTATATTTTCTAACCTAAGCCTTGTAGGAGGTTGCGGTAAAAACCGACTTAGTTAGATTTCTCACAGCTATCCACAAAAAAATCCAGAAGCGTCTCGGAGGTCTGGTTCTCGAAATATTGCAATTCAAAGTCATTTGATTGTTTTTTGACCGAGCACCTCATTTGGTTCTGATGAGATATTTCCGCAACCAAGCCTTGAAAAGAAGTGGTATTTTCAGAATTCATACTTCCTTTAAAGAGCTTTCTGCCACTGAAAACCAAATCATTCTATGAGGTCTGGTTGTGAAAATATTTGCATCCAAAGTGAATCTAAAAATACATCTCTGACCTCTGACAAAAACTCTTTGGAAGGCTATATTTCTGCAACCAAAGCTCGTACGCGGCTAAAACTTCCACTGTTGCATAGAGAATTAATAGACCTTTCCATTGATATATAAATCAACCCGATTCGAGCCAAAAAAATTTTATGGATTTTGCAAAAAAAATCTTCGTCTTTAATGCCTTTGCGTGGCTATATTTTCTAACCTAAGCCTTGTAGGAGGTTGCGGTAAAAACCGACTTAGTTAGATTTCTCACAGCTATCCACAAAAAAATCCAGAAGCGTCTCGGAGGTCTGGTTCTCGAAATATTGCAATTCAAAGTCATTTGATTGTTTTTTGACCGAGCACCTCATTTGGTTCTGATGAGATATTTCCGCAACCAAGCCTTGAAAAGAAGTGGTATTTTCAGAATTAATACTTCCTTTAAAGAGCTTTCTGCCACTGAAAACCAAATCATTCTATGAGGTCTGGTTGTGAAAATATTTGCATCCAAAGTGAATCTAAAAATGCATCTCTGACCTCTGACAAAAACTCTTTGGAAGGCTATATTTCCGCAACCAAAGCTCGTACGCGGCTAAAACTTCCACTGTTGCATAGAGAATTAATAGACCTTTCCATTGATATATAAATCAACCCGATTCGAGCCAAAAAAATTTTATGGATTTTGCAAAAAAAATCTTCGTCTTTAATGCCTTTGCGTGGCTATATTTTCTAACCTAAGCCTTGTAGGAGGTTGCGGTAAAAACCGACTTAGTTAGATTTCTCACAGCTATCCACAAAAAAATCCAGAAGCGTCTCGGAGGTCTGGTTCTCGAAATATTGCAATTCAAAGTCATTTGATTGTTTTTTGACCGAGCACCTCATTTGGTTCTGATGAGATATTTCCGCAACCAAGCCTTGAAAAGAAGTGGTATTTTCAGAATTCATACTTCCTTTAAAGAGCTTTCTGCCACTGAAAACCAAATCATTCTATGAGGTCTGGTTGTGAAAATATTTGCATCCAAAGTGAATCTAAAAATGCATCTCTGACCTCTGACAAAAACTCTTTGGAAGGTTATATTTCCGCAACCAAAGCTCGTACGCGGCTAAAACTTCCACTGTTGCATAGAGAATTAATAGACCTTTCCATTGATATATAAATCAACCCGATTCGAGCCAAAAAATTTTATGGATTTTGCAAAAAAAATCTTCGTCTTTAATGCCTTTGCGTGGCTATATTTTCTAACCTAAGCCTTGTAGGAGGTTGCGGTAAAAACCGACTTAGTTAGATTTCTCACAGCTATCCACAAAAAAATCCAGAAGCGTCTCGGAGGTCTGGTTCTCGAAATATTGCAATTCAAAGTCATTTGATTGTTTTTTGACCGAGCACCTCATTTGGTTCTGATGAGATATTTCCGCAACCAAGCCTTGAAAAGAAGTGGTATTTTCAGAATTCATACTTCCTTTAAAGAGCTTTCTGCCACTGAAAACCAAATCATTCTATGAGGTCTGGTTGTGAAAATATTTGCATCCAAAGTGAATCTAAAAATGCATCTCTGACCTCTGACAAAAACTCTTTGGAAGGCTATATTTCCGCAACCAAAGCTCGTACGCGGCTAAAACTTCCACTGTTGCATAGAGAATTAATAGACCTTTCCATTGATATATAAATCAACCCGATTCGAGCCAAAAAAAATTTATGGATTTTGCAAAAAAAATCTTCGTCTTTAATGCCTTTGCGTCGCTATATTTTCTAACCTAAGCCTTGTAGGAGGTTGCGGTAAAAACCGACTTAGTTAGATTTCTCACAGCTATCCACAAAAAAATCCAGAAGCGTCTCGGAGGTCTGGTTCTCGAAATATTGCAATTCAAAGTCATTTGATTGTTTTTTGACCGAGCACCTCATTTGGTTCTGATGAGATATTTCCGCAACCAAGCCTTGAAAAGAAGTGGTATTTTCAGAATTCATACTTCCTTTAAAGAGCTTTCTGCCACTGAAAACCAAATCATTCTATGAGGTCTGGTTGTGAAAATATTTGCATCCAAAGTGAATCTAAAAATGCATCTCTGACCTCTGACAAAAACTCTTTGGAAGGTTATATTTCCGCAACCAAAGCTCGTACGCGGCTAAAACTTCTACTGTTGCATAGAGAATTAATAGACCTTTCCATTGATATATAAATCAACCCGATTCGAGCCAAAAAAATTTTATGGATTTTGCAAAAAAAATCTTCGTCTTTAATGCCTTTGCGTGGCTATATTTTCTAACCTAAGCCTTGTAGGAGGTTGCGGTAAAAACCGACTTAGTTAGATTTCTCACAGCTATCCACAAAAAAATCCAGAAGCGTCTCGGAGGTCTGGTTCTCGAAATATTGCAATTCAAAGTCATTTGATTGTTTTTTGACCGAGCACCTCATTTGGTTCTGATGAGATATTTCCGCAACCAAGCCTTGAAAAGAAGTGGTATTTTCAGAATTCATACTTCCTTTAAAGAGCTTTCTGCCACTGAAAACCAAATCATTCTATGAGGTCTGGTTGTGAAAATATTTGCATCCAAAGTGAATCTAAAAATGCATCTCTGACCTCTGACAAAAACTCTTTGGAAGGCTATATTTCCGCAACCAAAGCTCGTACGCGGCTAAAACTTCCACTGTTGCATAGAGAATTAATAGACCTTTCCATTGATATATAAATCAGCCCGATTCGAGCCAAACAAATTTTATGGATTTTGCAAGAAAAATCTTCGTCTTTAATGCCTTTGCGTGGCTATATTTTCTAACCTAAGCCTTGTAGGAGGTTGCGGTAAAAACCGACTTAGTTAGATTTCTCACAGCTATCCACAAAAAAATCCAGAAGCGTCTCGGAGGTCTGGTTCTCGAAATATTGCAATTCAAAGTCATTTGATTGTTTTTTGACCGAGCACCTCATTTGGTTCTGATGAGATATTTCCGCAACCAAGCCTTGAAAAGAAGTGGTATTTTCAGAATTCATACTTCCTTTAAAGAGCTTTCTGCCACTGAAAACCAAATCATTCTATGAGGTCTGGTTGTGAAAATATTTGCATCCAAAGTGAATCTAAAAATGCATCTCTGACCTCTGACAAAAACTCTTTGGAAGGCTATATTTCCGCAACCAAAGCTCGTACGCGGCTAAATCTTCCACTGTTGCATAGAGAATTAATAGACCTTTCCATTGATATATAAATCAACCCGATTCGAGCCAAAAAAATTTTATGGATTTTGCAAAAAAAATCTTCGTCTTTAATGCCTTTGCGTGGCTATATTTTCTAACCTAAGCCTTGTAGGAGGTTGCGGTAAAAACCGACTTAGTTAGATTTCTCACAGCTATCCACAAAAAAATCCAGAAGCGTTTCGGAGGTCTGGTTCTCGAAATATTGCAATTCAAAGTCATTTGATTGTTTTTTGACCGAGCACCTCATTTGGTTCTGATGAGATATTTCCGCAACCAAGCCTTGAAAAGAAGTGGTATTTTCAGAATTCATACTTCCTTTAAAGAGCTTTCTGCCACTGAAAACCAAATCATTCTATGAGGTCTGGTTGTGAAAATATTTGCATCCAAAGTGAATCTAAAAATGCATCTCTGACCTCTGACAAAAACTCTTTGGAAGGTTATATTTCCGCAACCAAAGCTCGTACGCGGCTAAAACTTCCACTGTTGCATAGAGAATTAATAGACCTTTCCATTGATATATAAATCAACCCGATTCGAGCCAAAAAAATTTTATGGATTTTGCAAAAAAAATCTTCGTCTTTAATGCCTTTGCGTGGCTATATTTTCTAACCTAAGCCTTGTAGGAGGTTGCGGTAAAAACCGACTTAGTTAGATTTCTCACAGCTATCCACAAAAAAATCCAGAAGCGTCTCGGAGGTCTGGTTCTCGAAATATTGCAATTCAAAGTCATTTGATTGTTTTTTGACCGAGCACCTCATTTGGTTCTGATGAGATATTTCCGCAACCAAGCCTTGAAAAGAAGTGGTATTTTCAGAATTCATACTTCCTTTAAAGAGCTTTCTGCCACTGAAAACCAAATCATTCTATGAGGTCTGGTTGTGAAAATATTTGCATCCAAAGTGAATCTAAAAATGCATCTCTGACCTCTGACAAAAACTCTTTGGAAGGCTATATTTCCGCAACCAAAGCTCGTACGCGGCTAAAACTTCCACTGTTGCATAGAGAATTAATAGACCTTTCCATTGATATATAAATCAACCCGATTCGAGCCAAAAAAATTTTATGGATTTTGCAAAAAAAATCTTCGTCTTTAATGCCTTTGCGTGGCTATATTTTCTAACCTAAGCCTTGTAGGAGGTTGCGGTAAAAACCGACTTAGTTAGATTTCTCACAGCTATCCACAAAAAAATCCAGAAGCGTCTCGGAGGTCTGGTTCTCGAAATATTGCAATTCAAAGTCATTTGATTGTTTTTTGACCGAGCACCTCATTTGGTTCTGATGAGATATTTCCGCAACCAAGCCTTGAAAAGAAGTGGTATTTTCAGAATTAATACTTCCTTTAAAGAGCTTTCTGCCACTGAAAACCAAATCATTCTATGAGGTCTGGTTGTGAAAATATTTGCATCCAAAGTGAATCTAAAAATGCATCTCTGACCTCTGACAAAAACTCTTTGGAAGGCTATATTTCCGCAACCAAAGCTCGTACGCGGCTAAAACTTCCACTGTTGCATAGAGAATTAATAGACCTTTCCATTGATATATAAATCAACCCGATTCGAGCCAAAAAAATTTTATGGATTTTGCAAAAAAAATCTTCGTCTTTAATGCCTTTGCGTGGCTATATTTTCTAACCTAAGCCTTGTAGGAGGTTGCGGTAAAAACCGACTTAGTTAGATTTCTCACAGCTATCCACAAAAAAATCCAGAAGCGTCTCGGAGGTCTGGTTCTCGAAATATTGCAATTCAAAGTCATTTGATTGTTTTTTGACCGAGCACCTCATTTGGTTCTGATGAGATATTTCCGCAACCAAGCCTTGAAAAGAAGTGGTATTTTCAGAATTCATACTTCCTTTAAAGAGCTTTCTGCCACTGAAAACCAAATCATTCTATGAGGTCTGGTTGTGAAAATATTTGCATCCAAAGTGAATCTAAAAATGCATCTCTGACCTCTGACAAAAACTCTTTGGAAGGCTATATTTCTGCAACCAAAGCTCGTACGCGGCTAAAACTTCCACTGTTGTATAGAGAATTAATAGACCTTTCCATTGATATATAAATCAACCCGATTCGAGCCAAAAAAATTTTATGGATTTTGCAAAAAAAATCTTCGTCTTTAATGCCTTTGCGTGGCTATATTTTCTAACCTAAGCCTTGTAGGAGGTTGCGGTAAAAACCGACTTAGTTAGATTTCTCACAGCTATCCACAAAAAAATCCAGAAGCGTCTCGGAGGTCTGGTTCTCGAAATATTGCAATTCAAAGTCATTTGATTGTTTTTTGACCGAGCACCTCATTTGGTTCTGATGAGATATTTCCGCAACCAAGCCTTGAAAAGAAGTGGTATTTTCAGAATTCATACTTCCTTTAAAGAGCTTTCTGCCACTGAAAACCAAATCATTCTATGAGGTCTGGTTGTGAAAATATTTGCATCCAAAGTGAATCTAAAAATGCATCTCTGACCTCTGACAAAAACTCTTTGGAAGGCTATATTTCTGCAACCAAAGCTCGTACGCGGCTAAAACTTCCACTGTTGCATAGAGAATTAATAGACCTTTCCATTGATATATAAATCAACCCGATTCGAGCCAAAAAAATTTTATGGATTTTGCAAAAAAAATCTTCGTCTTTAATGCCTTTGCGTGGCTATATTTTCTAACCTAAGCCTTGTAGGAGGTTGCGGTAAAAACCGACTTAGTTAGATTTCTCACAGCTATCCACAAAAAAATCCAGAAGCGTCTCGGAGGTCTGGTTCTCGAAATATTGCAATTCAAAGTCATTTGATTGTTTTTTGACCGAGCACCTCATTTGGTTCTGATGAGATATTTCCGCAACCAAGCCTTGAAAAGAAGTGGTATTTTCAGAATTCATACTTCCTTTAAAGAGCTTTCTGCCACTGAAAACCAAATCATTCTATGAGGTCTGGTTGTGAAAATATTTGCATCCAAAGTGAATCTAAAAATGCATCTCTGACCTCTGACAAAAACTCTTTGGAAGGTTATATTTCCGCAACCAAAGCTCGTACGCGGCTAAAACTTCCACTGTTGCATAGAGAATTAATAGACCTTTCCATTGATATATAAATCAACCCGATTCGAGCCAAAAAATTTTATGGATTTTGCAAAAAAAATCTTCGTCTTTAATGCCTTTGCGTGGCTATATTTTCTAACCTAAGCCTTGTAGGAGGTTGCGGTAAAAACCGACTTAGTTAGATTTCTCACAGCTATCCACAAAAAAATCCAGAAGCGTCTCGGAGGTCTGGTTCTCGAAATATTGCAATTCAAAGTCATTTGATTGTTTTTTGACCGAGCACCTCATTTGGTTCTGATGAGATATTTCCGCAACCAAGCCTTGAAAAGAAGTGGTATTTTCAGAATTCATACTTCCTTTAAAGAGCTTTCTGCCACTGAAAACCAAATCATTCTATGAGGTCTGGTTGTGAAAATATTTGCATCCAAAGTGAATCTAAAAATGCATCTCTGACCTCTGACAAAAACTCTTTGGAAGGCTATATTTCCGCAACCAAAGCTCGTACGCGGCTAAAACTTCCACTGTTGCATAGAGAATTAATAGACCTTTCCATTGATATATAAATCAACCCGATTCGAGCCAAAAAAAATTTATGGATTTTGCAAAAAAAATCTTCGTCTTTAATGCCTTTGCGTCGCTATATTTTCTAACCTAAGCCTTGTAGGAGGTTGCGGTAAAAACCGACTTAGTTAGATTTCTCACAGCTATCCACAAAAAAATCCAGAAGCGTCTCGGAGGTCTGGTTCTCGAAATAGTGCAATTCAAAGTCATTTGATTGTTTTTTGACCGAGCACCTCATTTGGTTCTGATGAGATATTTCCGCAACCAAGTCTTGAAAAGAAGTGGTATTTTCAGAATTCATACTTCCTTTAAAGAGCTTTCTGCCACTGAAAACCAAATCATTCTATGAGGTCTGGTTGTGAAAATATTTGCATCCAAAGTGAATCTAAAAATGCATCTCTGACCTCTGACAAAAACTCTTTGGAAGGTTATATTTCCGCAACCAAAGCTCGTACGCGGCTAAAACTTCCACTGTTGCATAGAGAATTAATAGACCTTTCCATTGATATATAAATCAACCCGATTCGAGCCAAAAAAATTTTATGGATTTTGCAAAAAAAATCTTCGTCTTTAATGCCTTTGCGTGGCTATATTTTCTAACCTAAGCCTTGTAGGAGGTTGCGGTAAAAACCGACTTAGTTAGATTTCTCACAGCTATCCACAAAAAAATCCAGAAGCGTCTCGGAGGTCTGGTTCTCGAAATATTGCAATTCAAAGTCATTTGATTGTTTTTTGACCGAGCACCTCATTTGGTTCTGATGAGATATTTCCGCAACCAAGCCTTGAAAAGAAGTGGTATTTTCAGAATTCATACTTCCTTTAAAGAGCTTTCTGCCACTGAAAACCAAATCATTCTATGAGGTCTGGTTGTGAAAATATTTGCATCCAAAGTGAATCTAAAAATGCATCTCTGACCTCTGACAAAAACTCTTTGGAAGGCTATATTTCCGCAACCAAAGCTCGTACGCGGCTAAAACTTCCACTGTTGCATAGAGAATTAATAGACCTTTCCATTGATATATAAATCAGCCCGATTCGAGCCAAACAAATTTTATGGATTTTGCAAGAAAAATCTTCGTCTTTAATGCCTTTGCGTGGCTATATTTTCTAACCTAAGCCTTGTAGGAGGTTGCGGTAAAAACCGACTTAGTTAGATTTCTCACAGCTATCCACAAAAAAATCCAGAAGCGTCTCGGAGGTCTGGTTCTCGAAATATTGCAATTCAAAGTCATTTGATTGTTTTTTGACCGAGCACCTCATTTGGTTCTGATGAGATATTTCCGCAACCAAGCCTTGAAAAGAAGTGGTATTTTCAGAATTCATACTTCCTTTAAAGAGCTTTCTGCCACTGAAAACCAAATCATTCTATGAGGTCTGGTTGTGAAAATATTTGCATCCAAAGTGAATCTAAAAATGCATCTCTGACCTCTGACAAAAACTCTTTGGAAGGCTATATTTCCGCAACCAAAGCTCGTACGCGGCTAAAACTTCCACTGTTGCATAGAGAATTAATAGACCTTTCCATTGATATATAAATCAACCCGATTCGAGCCAAAAAAATTTTATGGATTTTGCAAAAAAAATCTTCGTCTTTAATGCCTTTGCGTGGCTATATTTTCTAACCTAAGCCTTGTAGGAGGTTGCGGTAAAAACCGACTTAGTTAGATTTCTCACAGCTATCCACAAAAAAATCCAGAAGCGTTTCGGAGGTCTGGTTCTCGAAATATTGCAATTCAAAGTCATTTGATTGTTTTTTGACCGAGCACCTCATTTGGTTCTGATGAGATATTTCCGCAACCAAGCCTTGAAAAGAAGTGGTATTTTCAGAATTCATACTTCCTTTAAAGAGCTTTCTGCCACTGAAAACCAAATCATTCTATGAGGTCTGGTTGTGAAAATATTTGCATCCAAAGTGAATCTAAAAATGCATCTCTGACCTCTGACAAAAACTCTTTGGAAGGTTATATTTCCGCAACCAAAGCTCGTACGCGGCTAAAACTTCCACTGTTGCATAGAGAATTAATAGACCTTTCCATTGATATATAAATCAACCCGATTCGAGCCAAAAAATTTTATGGATTTTGCAAAAAAAATCTTCGTCTTTAATGCCTTTGCGTGGCTATATTTTCTAACCTAAGCCTTGTAGGAGGTTGCGGTAAAAACCGACTTAGTTAGATTTCTCACAGCTATCCACAAAAAAATCCAGAAGCGTCTCGGAGGTCTGGTTTTCGAAATATTGCAATTCAAAGTCATTTGATTGTTTTTTGACCGAGCACCTCATTTGGTTCTGATGAGATATTTCCGCAACCAAGCCTTGAAAAGAAGTGGTATTTTCAAAATTCATACTTCCTTTAAAGAGCTTTCTGCCACTGAAAACCAAATCATTCTATGAGGTCTGGTTGTGAAAATATTTGCATCCAAAGTGAATCTAAAAATGCATCTCTGACCTCTGACAAAAACTCTTTGGAAGGCTATATTTCCGCAACCAAAGCTCGTACGCGGCTAAAACTTCCACTGTTGCATAGAGAATTAATAGACCTTTCCATTGATATATAAATCAACCCGATTCGAGCCAAAAAAATTTTATGGATTTTGCAAAAAAAATCTTCGTCTTTAATGCCTTTGCGTGGCTATATTTTCTAACCTAAGCCTTGTAGGAGGTTGCGGTAAAAACCGACTTAGTTAGATTTCTCACAGCTATCCACAAAAAAATCCAGAAGCGTCTCGGAGGTCTGGTTCTCGAAATATTGCAATTCAGTCATTTGATTGTTTTTTGACCGAGCACCTCATTTGGTTCTGATGAGATATTTCCGCAACCAAGCCTTGAAAAGAAGTGGTATTCTCAGAATTCATACTTCCTTTAAAGAGCTTTCTGCCACTGAAAACCAAATCATTCTATGAGGTCTGGTTGTGAAAATATTTGCATCCAAAGTGAATCTAAAAATGCATCTCTGACCTCTGACAAAAACTCTTTGGAAGGCTATATTTCCGCAACCAAAGCTCGTACGCGGCTAAAACTTCCACTGTTGCATAGAGAATTAATAGACCTTTCCATTGATATATAAATCAACCCGATTCGAGCCAAAAAAATTTTATGGATTTTGCAAAAAAAATCTTCGTCTTTAATGCCTTTGCGTGGCTATATTTTCTAACCTAAGCCTTGTAGGAGGTTGCGGTAAAAACCGACTTAGTTAGATTTCTCACAGATATCCACAAAAAAATCCAGAAGCGTCTCGGAGGTCTGGTTCTCGAAATATTGCAATTCAAAGTCATTTGATTGTTTTTTGACCGAGCACCTCATTTGGTTCTGATGAGATATTTCCGCAACCAAGCCTTGAAAAGAAGTGGTATTTTCAGAATTCATACTTCCTTTAAAGAGCTTTCTGCCACTGAAAACCAAATCATTCTATGAGGTCTGGTTGTGAAAATATTTGCATCCAAAGTGAATCTAAAAATGCATCTCTGACCTCTGACAAAAACTCTTTGGAAGGCTATATTTCCGCAACCAAAGCTCGTACGCGGCTAAAACTTCCACTGTTGCATAGAGAATTAATAGACCTTTCCATTGATATATAAATCAACCCGATTCGAGCCAAAAAAATTTTATGGATTTTGCAAAAAAAATCTTCGTCTTTAATGCCTTTGCGTGGCTATATTTTCTAACCTAAGCCTTGTAGGAGGTTGCGGTAAAAACCGACTTAGTTAGATTTCTCACAGCTATCCACAAAAAAATCCAGAAGCGTCTCGGAGGTCTGGTTCTCGAAATATTGCAATTCAAAGTCATTTGATTGTTTTTTGACCGAGCACCTCATTTGGTTCTGATGAGATATTTCCGCAACCAAGCCTTGAAAAGAAGTGGTATTTTCAGAATTAATACTTCCTTTAAAGAGCTTTCTGCCACTGAAAACCAAATCATTCTATGAGGTCTGGTTGTGAAAATATTTGCATCCAAAGTGAATCTAAAAATGCATCTCTGACCTCTGACAAAAACTCTTTGGAAGGCTATATTTCCGCAACCAAAGCTCGTACGCGGCTAAAACTTCCACTGTTGCATAGAGAATTAATAGACCTTTCCATTGATATATAAATCAACCCGATTCGAGCCAAAAAATTTTTATGGATTTTGCAAAAAAAATCTTCGTCTTTAATGCCTTTGCGTGGCTATATTTTCTAACCTAAGCCTTGTAGGAGGTTGCGGTAAAAACCGACTTAGTTAGATTTCTCACAGCTATCCACAAAAAAATCCAGAAGCGTCTCGGAGGTCTGGTTCTCGAAATATTGCAATTCAAAGTCATTTGATTGTTTTTTGACCGAGCACCTCATTTGGTTCTGATGAGATATTTCCGCAACCAAGCCTTGAAAAGAAGTGGTATATTCAGAATTAATACTTCCTTTAAAGAGCTTTCTGCCACTGAAAACCAAATCATTCTATGAGGTCTGGTTGTGAAAATATTTGCATCCAAAGTGAATCTAAAAATGCATCTCTGACCTCTGACAAAAACTCTTTGGAAGGCTATATTTCCGCAACCAAAGCTCGTACGCGGCTAAAACTTCCACTGTTGCATAGAGAATTAATAGACCTTTCCATTGATATATAAATCAACCCGATTCGAGCCAAAAAAATTTTATGGATTTTGCAAAAAAAATCTTCGTCTTTAATGCCTTTGCGTGGCTATATTTTCTAACCTAAGCCTTGTAGGAGGTTGCGGTAAAAACCGACTTAGTTAGATTTCTCACAGCTATCCACAAAAAAATCCAGAAGCGTCTCGGAGGTCTGGTTCTCGAAATATTGCAATTCAAAGTCATTTGATTGTTTTTTGACCGAGCACCTCATTTGGTTCTGATGAGATATTTCCGCAACCAAGCCTTGAAAAGAAGTGGTATTTTCAGAATTCATACTTCCTTTAAAGAGCTTTCTGCCACTGAAAACCAAATCATTCTATGAGGTCTGGTTGTGAAAATATTTGCATCCAAAGTGAATCTAAAAATACATCTCTGACCTCTGACAAAAACTCTTTGGAAGGCTATATTTCTGCAACCAAAGCTCGTACGCGGCTAAAACTTCCACTGTTGCATAGAGAATTAATAGACCTTTCCATTGATATATAAATCAACCCGATTCGAGCCAAAAAAATTTTATGGATTTTGCAAAAAAAATCTTCGTCTTTAATGCCTTTGCGTGGCTATATTTTCTAACCTAAGCCTTGTAGGAGGTTGCGGTAAAAACCGACTTAGTTAGATTTCTCACAGCTATCCACAAAAAAATCCAGAAGCGTCTCGGAGGTCTGGTTCTCGAAATATTGCAATTCAAAGTCATTTGATTGTTTTTTGACCGAGCACCTCATTTGGTTCTGATGAGATATTTCCGCAACCAAGCCTTGAAAAGAAGTGGTATTTTCAGAATTAATACTTCCTTTAAAGAGCTTTCTGCCACTGAAAACCAAATCATTCTATGAGGTCTGGTTGTGAAAATATTTGCATCCAAAGTGAATCTAAAAATGCATCTCTGACCTCTGACAAAAACTCTTTGGAAGGCTATATTTCCGCAACCAAAGCTCGTACGCGGCTAAAACTTCCACTGTTGCATAGAGAATTAATAGACCTTTCCATTGATATATAAATCAACCCGATTCGAGCCAAAAAAATTTTATGGATTTTGCAAAAAAAATCTTCGTCTTTAATGCCTTTGCGTGGCTATATTTTCTAACCTAAGCCTTGTAGGAGGTTGCGGTAAAAACCGACTTAGTTAGATTTCTCACAGCTATCCACAAAAAAATCCAGAAGCGTCTCGGAGGTCTGGTTCTCGAAATATTGCAATTCAAAGTCATTTGATTGTTTTTTGACCGAGCACCTCATTTGGTTCTGATGAGATATTTCCGCAACCAAGCCTTGAAAAGAAGTGGTATTTTCAGAATTCATACTTCCTTTAAAGAGCTTTCTGCCACTGAAAACCAAATCATTCTATGAGGTCTGGTTGTGAAAATATTTGCATCCAAAGTGAATCTAAAAATGCATCTCTGACCTCTGACAAAAACTCTTTGGAAGGTTATATTTCCGCAACCAAAGCTCGTACGCGGCTAAAACTTCCACTGTTGCATAGAGAATTAATAGACCTTTCCATTGATATATAAATCAACCCGATTCGAGCCAAAAAATTTTATGGATTTTGCAAAAAAAATCTTCGTCTTTAATGCCTTTGCGTGGCTATATTTTCTAACCTAAGCCTTGTAGGAGGTTGCGGTAAAAACCGACTTAGTTAGATTTCTCACAGCTATCCACAAAAAAATCCAGAAGCGTCTCGGAGGTCTGGTTCTCGAAATATTGCAATTCAAAGTCATTTGATTGTTTTTTGACCGAGCACCTCATTTGGTTCTGATGAGATATTTCCGCAACCAAGCCTTGAAAAGAAGTGGTATTTTCAGAATTCATACTTCCTTTAAAGAGCTTTCTGCCACTGAAAACCAAATCATTCTATGAGGTCTGGTTGTGAAAATATTTGCATCCAAAGTGAATCTAAAAATGCATCTCTGACCTCTGACAAAAACTGGGGGTTGGCCGTGGCACGATGGTTGTGTGCTCGCCTGTCAACCTCAGCATCACAGGTTCGATCCCTGCCGTCGTCTATGTCGTTTTAATTCCATTAAAAACCATCTAAAATTGTCATCCATGGGTTGCTGGTTTACTCATTACATGTTGTTCAGGCATAACACTAACAACATGTAATTGAGTTAAACTAGTATGCCTAACAACGATGCACATGAATAAAAAAAAAAATAATGTGAATTATAAACGACATAGTAATAAGACACGGCATTTTCTCCGCTTTAGCAAAGCCGCCATCCCTGGAGATAAAAATATCTGAGACAACCACCAACAGTCTCAGAACATCGTGCCACACATCTTTCCTATCCTTCTTTCTCTTCATTAACTTCACGCCCGCGCTGTGTTGAAACATTTAAAAGGGTAATCATAACCCCTTGAGCGCGGGTGGATTATAAAAAAAAAAAAAAAAAACTCTTTGGAAGGCTATATTTCCGCAACCAAAGCTCGTACGCGGCTAAAACTTCCACTGTTGCATAGAGAATTAATAGACCTTTCCATTGATATATAAATCAACCCGATTCGAGCCAAAAAAAATTTATGGATTTTGCAAAAAAAATCTTCGTCTTTAATGCCTTTGCGTCGCTATATTTTCTAACCTAAGCCTTGTAGGAGGTTGCGGTAAAAACCGACTTAGTTAGATTTCTCACAGCTATCCACAAAAAAATCCAGAAGCGTCTCGGAGGTCTGGTTCTCGAAATATTGCAATTCAAAGTAATTTGATTGTTTTTTGACCGAGCACCTCATTTGGTTCTGATGAGATATTTCCGCAACCAAGCCTTGAAAAGAAGTGGTATTTTCAGAATTCATACTTCCTTTAAAGAGCTTTCTGCCACTGAAAACCAAATCATTCTATGAGGTCTGGTTGTGAAAATATTTGCATCCAAAGTGAATCTAAAAATGCATCTCTGACCTCTGACAAAAACTCTTTGGAAGGTTATATTTCCGCAACCAAAGCTCGTACGCGGCTAAAACTTCTACTGTTGCATAGAGAATTAATAGACCTTTCCATTGATATATAAATCAACCCGATTCGAGCCAAAAAAATTTTATGGATTTTGCAAAAAAAATCTTCGTCTTTAATGCCTTTGCGTGGCTATATTTTCTAACCTAAGCCTTGTAGGAGGTTGCGGTAAAAACCGACTTAGTTAGATTTCTCACAGCTATCCACAAAAAAATCCAGAAGCGTCTCGGAGGTCTGGTTCTCGAAATATTGCAATTCAAAGTCATTTGATTGTTTTTTGACCGAGCACCTCATTTGGTTCTGATGAGATATTTCCGCAACCAAGCCTTGAAAAGAAGTGGTATTTTCAGAATTCATACTTCCTTTAAAGAGCTTTCTGCCACTGAAAACCAAATCATTCTATGAGGTCTGGTTGTGAAAATATTTGCATCCAAAGTGAATCTAAAAATGCATCTCTGACCTCTGACAAAAACTCTTTGGAAGGCTATATTTCCGCAACCAAAGCTCGTACGCGGCTAAAACTTCCACTGTTGCATAGAGAATTAATAGACCTTTCCATTGATATATAAATCAGCCCGATTCGAGCCAAACAAATTTTATGGATTTTGCAAGAAAAATCTTCGTCTTTAATGCCTTTGCGTGGCTATATTTTCTAACCTAAGCCTTGTAGGAGGTTGCGGTAAAAACCGACTTAGTTAGATTTCTCACAGCTATCCACAAAAAAATCCAGAAGCGTCTCGGAGGTCTGGTTCTCGAAATATTGCAATTCAAAGTCATTTGATTGTTTTTTGACCGAGCACCTCATTTGGTTCTGATGAGATATTTCCGCAACCAAGCCTTGAAAAGAAGTGGTATTTTCAGAATTCATACTTCCTTTAAAGAGCTTTCTGCCACTGAAAACCAAATCATTCTATGAGGTCTGGTTGTGAAAATATTTGCATCCAAAGTGAATCTAAAAATGCATCTCTGACCTCTGACAAAAACTCTTTGGAAGGCTATATTTCCGCAACCAAAGCTCGTACGCGGCTAAAACTTCCACTGTTGCATAGAGAATTAATAGACCTTTCCATTGATATATAAATCAACCCGATTCGAGCCAAAAAAATTGTATGGATTTTGCAAAAAAAATCTTCGTCTTTAATGCCTTTGCGTGGCTATATTTTCTAACCTAAGCCTTGTAGGAGGTTGCGGTAAAAACCGACTTAGTTAGATTTCTCACAGCTATCCACAAAAAAATCCAGAAGCGTTTCGGAGGTCTGGTTCTCGAAATATTGCAATTCAAAGTCATTTGATTGTTTTTTGACCGAGCACCTCATTTGGTTCTGATGAGATATTTCCGCAACCAAGCCTTGAAAAGAAGTGGTATTTTCAGAATTCATACTCCCATTTAAGAGCTTTCTGCCACTGAAAACCAAATCATTCTATGAGGTCTGGTTGTGAAAATATTTGCATCCAAAGTGAATCTAAAAATGCATCTCTGACCTCTGACAAAAACTCTTTGGAAGGTTATATTTCCGCAACCAAAGCTCGTACGCGGCTAAAACTTCCACTGTTGCATAGAGAATTAATAGACCTTTCCATTGATATATAAATCAACCCGATTCGAGCCAAAAAATTTTATGGATTTTGCAAAAAAAATCTTCGTCTTTAATGCCTTTGCGTGGCTATATTTTCTAACCTAAGCCTTGTAGGAGGTTGCGGTAAAAACCGACTTAGTTAGATTTCTCACAGCTATCCACAAAAAAATCCAGAAGCGTCTCGGAGGTCTGGTTTTCGAAATATTGCAATTCAAAGTCATTTGATTGTTTTTTGACCGAGCACCTCATTTGGTTCTGATGAGATATTTCCGCAACCAAGCCTTGAAAAGAAGTGGTATTTTCAAAATTCATACTTCCTTTAAAGAGCTTTCTGCCACTGAAAACCAAATCATTCTATGAGGTCTGGTTGTGAAAATATTTGCATCCAAAGTGAATCTAAAAATGCATCTCTGACCTCTGACAAAAACTCTTTGGAAGGCTATATTTCCGCAACCAAAGCTCGTACGCGGCTAAAACTTCCACTGTTGCATAGAGAATTAATAGACCTTTCCATTGATATATAAATCAACCCGATTCGAGCCAAAAAAATTTTATGGATTTTGCAAAAAAAATCTTCGTCTTTAATGCCTTTGCGTGGCTATATTTTCTAACCTAAGCCTTGTAGGAGGTTGCGGTAAAAACCGACTTAGTTAGATTTCTCACAGCTATCCACAAAAAAATCCAGAAGCGTCTCGGAGGTCTGGTTCTCGAAATATTGCAATTCAGTCATTTGATTGTTTTTTGACCGAGCACCTCATTTGGTTCTGATGAGATATTTCCGCAACCAAGCCTTGAAAAGAAGTGGTATTCTCAGAATTCATACTTCCTTTAAAGAGCTTTCTGCCACTGAAAACCAAATCATTCTATGAGGTCTGGTTGTGAAAATATTTGCATCCAAAGTGAATCTAAAAATGCATCTCTGACCTCTGACAAAAACTCTTTGGAAGGCTATATTTCCGCAACCAAAGCTCGTACGCGGCTAAAACTTCCACTGTTGCATAGAGAATTAATAGACCTTTCCATTGATATATAAATCAACCCGATTCGAGCCAAAAAAATTTTATGGATTTTGCAAAAAAAATCTTCGTCTTTAATGCCTTTGCGTGGCTATATTTTCTAACCTAAGCCTTGTAGGAGGTTGCGGTAAAAACCGACTTAGTTAGATTTCTCACAGCTATCCACAAAAAAATCCAGAAGCGTCTCGGAGGTCTGGTTCTCGAAATATTGCAATTCAAAGTCATTTGATTGTTTTTTGACCGAGCACCTCATTTGGTTCTGATGAGATATTTCCGCAACCAAGCCTTGAAAAGAAGTGGTATTTTCAGAATTAATACTTCCTTTAAAGAGCTTTCTGCCACTGAAAACCAAATCATTCTATGAGGTCTGGTTGTGAAAATATTTGCATCCAAAGTGAATCTAAAAATACATCTCTGACCTCTGACAAAAACTCTTTGGAAGGCTATATTTCTGCAACCAAAGCTCGTACGCGGCTAAAACTTCCACTGTTGCATAGAGAATTAATAGACCTTTCCATTGATATATAAATCAACCCGATTCGAGCCAAAAAAATTTTATGGATTTTGCAAAAAAAATCTTCGTCTTTAATGCCTTTGCGTGGCTATATTTTCTAACCTAAGCCTTGTAGGAGGTTGCGGTAAAAACCGACTTAGTTAGATTTCTCACAGCTATCCACAAAAAAATCCAGAAGCGTCTCGGAGGTCTGGTTCTCGAAATATTGCAATTCAAAGTCATTTGATTGTTTTTTGACCGAGCACCTCATTTGGTTCTGATGAGATATTTCCGCAACCAAGCCTTGAAAAGAAGTGGTATTTTCAGAATTAATACTTCCTTTAAAGAGCTTTCTGCCACTGAAAACCAAATCATTCTATGAGGTCTGGTTGTGAAAATATTTGCATCCAAAGTGAATCTAAAAATGCATCTCTGACCTCTGACAAAAACTCTTTGGAAGGCTATATTTCCGCAACCAAAGCTCGTACGCGGCTAAAACTTCCACTGTTGCATAGAGAATTAATAGACCTTTCCATTGATATATAAATCAACCCGATTCGAGCCAAAAAAATTTTATGGATTTTGCAAAAAAAATCTTCGTCTTTAATGCCTTTGCGTGGCTATATTTTCTAACCTAAGCCTTGTAGGAGGTTGCGGTAAAAACCGACTTAGTTAGATTTCTCACAGCTATCCACAAAAAAATCCAGAAGCGTCTCGGAGGTCTGGTTCTCGAAATATTGCAATTCAAAGTCATTTGATTGTTTTTTGACCGAGCACCTCATTTGGTTCTGATGAGATATTTCCGCAACCAAGCCTTGAAAAGAAGTGGTATTTTCAGAATTCATACTTCCTTTAAAGAGCTTTCTGCCACTGAAAACCAAATCATTCTATGAGGTCTGGTTGTGAAAATATTTGCATCCAAAGTGAATCTAAAAATGCATCTCTGACCTCTGACAAAAACTCTTTGGAAGGTTATATTTCCGCAACCAAAGCTCGTACGCGGCTAAAACTTCCACTGTTGCATAGAGAATTAATAGACCTTTCCATTGATATATAAATCAACCCGATTCGAGCCAAAAAATTTTATGGATTTTGCAAAAAAAATCTTCGTCTTTAATGCCTTTGCGTGGCTATATTTTCTAACCTAAGCCTTGTAGGAGGTTGCGGTAAAAACCGACTTAGTTAGATTTCTCACAGCTATCCACAAAAAAATCCAGAAGCGTCTCGGAGGTCTGGTTCTCGAAATATTGCAATTCAAAGTCATTTGATTGTTTTTTGACCGAGCACCTCATTTGGTTCTGATGAGATATTTCCGCAACCAAGCCTTGAAAAGAAGTGGTATTTTCAGAATTCATACTTCCTTTAAAGAGCTTTCTGCCACTGAAAACCAAATCATTCTATGAGGTCTGGTTGTGAAAATATTTGCATCCAAAGTGAATCTAAAAATGCATCTCTGACCTCTGACAAAAACTGGGGGTTGGCCGTGGCACGATGGTTGTGTGCTCGCCTGTCAACCTCAGCATCACAGGTTCGATCCCTGCCGTCGTCTATGTCGTTTTAATTCCATTAAAAACCATCTAAAATTGTCATCCATGGGTTGCTGGTTTACTCATTACATGTTGTTCAGGCATAACACTAACAACATGTAATTGAGTTAAACTAGTATGCCTAACAACGATGCACATGAATAAAAAAAAAAATAATGTGAATTATAAACGACATAGTAATAAGACACGGCATTTTCTCCGCTTTAGCAAAGCCGCCATCCCTGGAGATAAAAATATCTGAGACAACCACCAACAGTCTCAGAACATCGTGCCACACATCTTTCCTATCCTTCTTTCTCTTCATTAACTTCACGCCCGCGCTGTGTTGAAACATTTAAAAGGGTAATCATAACCCCTTGAGCGCGGGTGGATTATAAAAAAAAAAAAAAAAACTCTTTGGAAGGCTATATTTCCGCAACCAAAGCTCGTACGCGGCTAAAACTTCCACTGTTGCATAGAGAATTAATAGACCTTTCCATTGATATATAAATCAACCCGATTCGAGCCAAAAAAAATTTATGGATTTTGCAAAAAAAATCTTCGTCTTTAATGCCTTTGCGTCGCTATATTTTCTAACCTAAGCCTTGTAGGAGGTTGCGGTAAAAACCGACTTAGTTAGATTTCTCACAGCTATCCACAAAAAAATCCAGAAGCGTCTCGGAGGTCTGGTTCTCGAAATATTGCAATTCAAAGTAATTTGATTGTTTTTTGACCGAGCACCTCATTTGGTTCTGATGAGATATTTCCGCAACCAAGCCTTGAAAAGAAGTGGTATTTTCAGAATTCATACTTCCTTTAAAGAGCTTTCTGCCACTGAAAACCAAATCATTCTATGAGGTCTGGTTGTGAAAATATTTGCATCCAAAGTGAATCTAAAAATGCATCTCT
Organism: Philhelius festivus; assembly: GCA_963931855.1. Classification (NCBI taxonomy): domain Eukaryota; kingdom Metazoa; phylum Arthropoda; class Insecta; order Diptera; family Syrphidae; genus Philhelius; species Philhelius festivus. The sequence continues at coordinate 35,416,837 of OZ007555.1, forward strand.
GACCTCTGACAAAAACTCTTTGGAAGGTTATATTTCCGCAACCAAAGCTCGTACGCGGCTAAAACTTCTACTGTTGCATAGAGAATTAATAGACCTTTCCATTGATATATAAATCAACCCGATTCGAGCCAAAAAAATTTTATGGATTTTGCAAAAAAAATCTTCGTCTTTAATGCCTTTGCGTGGCTATATTTTCTAACCTAAGCCTTGTAGGAGGTTGCGGTAAAAACCGACTTAGTTAGATTTCTCACAGCTATCCACAAAAAAATCCAGAAGCGTCTCGGAGGTCTGGTTCTCGAAATATTGCAATTCAAAGTCATTTGATTGTTTTTTGACCGAGCACCTCATTTGGTTCTGATGAGATATTTCCGCAACCAAGCCTTGAAAAGAAGTGGTATTTTCAGAATTCATACTTCCTTTAAAGAGCTTTCTGCCACTGAAAACCAAATCATTCTATGAGGTCTGGTTGTGAAAATATTTGCATCCAAAGTGAATCTAAAAATGCATCTCTGACCTCTGACAAAAACTCTTTGGAAGGCTATATTTCCGCAACCAAAGCTCGTACGCGGCTAAAACTTCCACTGTTGCATAGAGAATTAATAGACCTTTCCATTGATATATAAATCAGCCCGATTCGAGCCAAACAAATTTTATGGATTTTGCAAAAAAAATCTTCGTCTTTAATGCCTTTGCGTGGCTATATTTTCTAACCTAAGCCTTGTAGGAGGTTGCGGTAAAAACCGACTTAGTTAGATTTCTCACAGCTATCCACAAAAAAATCCAGAAGCGTCTCGGAGGTCTGGTTCTCGAAATATTGCAATTCAAAGTCATTTGATTGTTTTTTGACCGAGCACCTCATTTGGTTCTGATGAGATATTTCCGCAACCAAGCCTTGAAAAGAAGTGGTATTTTCAGAATTCATACTTCCTTTAAAGAGCTTTCTGCCACTGAAAACCAAATCATTCTATGAGGTCTGGTTGTGAAAATATTTGCATCCAAAGTGAATCTAAAAATGCATCTCTGACCTCTGACAAAAACTCTTTGGAAGGCTATATTTCCGCAACCAAAGCTCGTACGCGGCTAAAACTTCCACTGTTGCATAGAGAATTAATAGACCTTTCCATTGATATATAAATCAACCCGATTCGAG